>JAKTVK010000199.1:600000-983507 GCA_030557155.1 Petasospora amylophila | reverse complement strand
CAACGTTCATTTAGGTTACATCTACGACTAGAGACCTGACGCCACCTTGGAAGAAGCTATCAGAGGCTATAGAGTATTGAGAGTTCGTCAAGACTGCTTGTATCATTCATTCGGGTTATAACTTCTAAAGTCTACGGTCTAAGCAGTGATAGACAATTGGTAGGGGCACACTATGGCTGATTTACGTGTAATGGTAACTATAAGCCTGTAGGGTTGTTTTAGAGATCAGGAGTCATGATTTTGTATAGTTATATGGCCATTAACGGCACATTGCGGCGTACAAGAGGCATGTCCTTTCCACAACCATTTTTGAACCTCAAGTTAGCGTGGTTGAAACTTTCGCGCTTTTCATTATGAAGAGGTAACAACACCTATACCAATAGTACCGGATTCTACTGGTTTGAGATCAGTCTACATGCTACTGACAACTTAAACAAAAGTACAAAGTTTGATATTAGTCTGTATTGTATACCCCCACTTTTATGTCATCATCTTCTATGCGATCTTCCACCTCTTCCTCTTCCCACATAGGATCTTCTGTTACCATTGTTCTTTCTTTCTCTGATCTCTGACCCTTCCTTCTTGAAATTGAAATCGAACCCAGCCGAATTAGCCTCAAACCTCATCTTTCCATTATCGAAATTTAACACCATCGACCCAACAGAGACATCACATAGGTTGAAATGCCATTGATTTTGGAATGACATGTAGTACTGATCTGTCTGCAATCTTATGGTGTTGGAGTTGACATCTCTCTTGTTGAATGATAATGCCAAAGGAACAATCTCGTGTTCTTTTGTGGTGTTGATCACTGGGATACGATCAAAGCAGTTGAGTGCAATGGATAACAGATCTTGCAGTCTTGGTTCATTCATGACAATCTTCTCGATAGTCGATTGGACATTGACCCAAATGGAACTCAGTTGGTTACGTGCTTCACTAAACTTGAGCTTGTAGAATTCGAAATTTGGACATATGCTTAGTTCGTTGAAACTTGAAGGATAGAGGAAGTGTAAGCCGTTCGAAAGTGTGTAATCCATCTTGAGGAATACACTGAGATGTGCAAGAAGTCCTTCTCTGCTCGGTGATGGGTGTGATATCATAATTTTGATATCTGATTTCTTTGAATTTTGTTCAACAGTTTTAATGTATTGTCCAATTTGTAACATTGTTATCCAGACGTTACCTGGATCACCTGCAACGGGTGAAAAAGTCAGTCTCTGTTCCGCTGAGATATGGGAGTTGAGATCGTTATCGAATGTGCCATGATGGAAGAGTTTTTGATACGATAACGAGCCACCAATACCACACAGGAATAAATCTTGGTCATCTTCGAGTTTGATAGTATGTGTTGTGTTTTCATCCAAGATGTACAAATTTGGTACTGAATAAAGGCCAAGTCTGAACTTATTCAAAACGGTAGAATCCTCAACCATTCCATAAATTGTGTAAACAGGAACATCTAATCTTTTCTCACCTCTGACGAACTCCATCAACTCACTTATTTGACAACCTTGAAGCAATTTCCTCAGAGCTTCAACGTCATGATCAACAAACTCCCCATTTGCCCTTGATAAATCACTAGTCTTATCAATCAAATTGTTTCCCAATAAAGGCGAGAAGGCAACGATATGCCTCAGGTACGACTCATGAATCTTCCCAATGGAGCCATCATCAAAGAACCCAAAACTTCCCGTATGAACAATTATATCTGCACGATGCTCTTTAGCGAGATCGTTTAATAAAGACAAATGACCTCGTACCTCAGCAACACAGAGGATCCTTAACCCACTCTTTTCAATGACATGGGCATCCATATTGTGTGTATGTATGTGTAATTTTTGTGCAGAGTTTTTTGGGTGTGTGCCAAGTTGCAAGTGGATAGAAAGTAGATGCGGGGCGGTCTCTACCGTTATCTCTCTCAGGTGAAGGCCAAAGTGCGGTGCAAAATGGCTCGGGCTGTGTTGTATGTGTCTGAAAGGAAAGACGGTGAGAGCTGGGGGATAAGAACGTGGGAGTCCTTTGATCTGTTTAAAAACGATCGGTAAAGTCTTGAGTTTTGAGGTGAAAAAAAAGTGTTCTCTTGTTTGTGGTTGTTGCCTCGGAGCCTGTAATTTTTCAAAATTGGACAAGAAAAACCCGCTGGTGTCCGGGTTTTCGCGCACAATGTGCTCTCATGAGTCACGTGATTCTATTTATATACTTAACAGCGATTCTCATTCAATTTCTATAGAGATATAAAAAGTTTTATATAAATTAAATTGATGGTGCAGCTTCTCTAACTCTGCGACTCATGATGATGTTCATTGAGGCCATGAGAGCAAGTGCCCACCAACCAAACCAAGCCATTTCCATCTTTTGACCCCATGACATGAGGAAACCCCAGATGAATGGACCTCCACATTTAGCTGCCGATGCACTCGATGCTGTAGCACCATTAACGAATGCCCTGTGTTTCTTAGGTGCCGAGTTATTGATGGTGACCTGGATCTGAGGATTGGAAATTGCATTGGTGAAAGCTCTTGCTGCAGCGAGAGTGTACGTTGCAACCATTGTAAGCTTGCTATTATCAACAAGGAACACGAGGTATGGTATAAGGAAGTACACCACTGGGAAGATCATGACGAATGTTCTGTAAATCGTCAAAGTCTTGAAGTTTCTCGTGACATACGGGAGTAAAAGAATGACTGCAATAGCCGTTGTGAACCCAGTTGAGGAGAGGATTGTACCGGTCTCTTTAGACGAGTAACCTAACCCACCGACAATCTTCCATGGAAGTTGAGATACCAAATGGCCCGCAGAGTCACGTGCCACTTCGGTGGAATAGAAAAC
The DNA here is from genome assembly GCA_030557155.1 of Petasospora amylophila. NCBI lineage: Eukaryota > Fungi > Ascomycota > Saccharomycetes > Phaffomycetales > Wickerhamomycetaceae > Petasospora > Petasospora amylophila. The sequence goes on along the minus strand of JAKTVK010000199.1, from coordinate 980,675 downwards.
GGCGGCAAACTCGTTGAAGACACACTGATGAGTGGCACTGATAAAGACACAGGCGATACCGTAAAAGATCTTTGGGTCGAGTAAATCTCTGTAAGTCATTTTGTCTTTCTCTTCTATTGGGACAGCTTGGAGACTCGATGCTTCAACGTTGGAATTCGTTGGACTATCTGGAATCATGATAGATTCAACGGTGTCATCATCCAACAGATCTTCCTCTTCTTCAGTGAGGATCCTAGGCTTTCTCCATGCACGGTCTTTTGGAGCGGCACCGAAAAGCTTGACGAGAAGTGCATCGGTGATATCCAAGAAGTAGTCGTGACGGTACTTGTACTCCCAATGGGTCTCCTCGAGGAAGAACAATGCGATGAACGTACTAATAGCAAGACACACAGCGGCGATGATGTTTGGAAGCGCATAAGGGAATGCTTCGACCAAAGGTCTCAAGAAATCGAAACGAGTTTCCCTCCCACTGAAATAACCACCGATTAAAGGACCAACAACACAACCAAGTTGATAAACGAGAGGCAGAGTGGCAAAGACCAACGACTGGTTTTTCTCATCCTTGGCGATTTCACCAAGACAAGTTCTAATGACACCGACGTTACCGTTTAAAAGACCCATGAAACATCTTGCCAACAATGCCCAATAGAAGTTTTTGGCAAACCCGAACATGAGTAAAGCGAGTGCAGTACCTGTTAACCCAGTGAGAAGAACCGGTTTACGACCTATACGATCAGCGAGTCTGCCCCATCTAAAACTTGTGCACACTTGACTCAGAGCAAAGACAGAGGCCAAATAACCCGAGTATTTGGAGATATCTGCTTTGTCCTTGGCGATACCAAAGTCCTCAATCATGAAATAGACATATGTGAATAAACTTGTAAATGCAATCGGTTCGGCAAATCGCACAAGCGCAATGACGATGACTTGTGACCAAGGGAACCCTTCCATCTGCTCACGCAGGGTCATCGCTGGACGAGCCATGGTGCCTATTGTTATATGGATGGATGGATATCAAATGGGTGAAATGGGGACCGGAGGGCAGTGCTTATAATTTAAATTTTCCGGTATAATTCTGCACGCTTCCTAATCGGGAAATGCTCCGAGAGTCCGCCGGAGTACACAATGAAAAGGGAGATATATACAGACGTTTTTAAGTTATAAGGCACTGATTCTAAGCCAATTATATATACGTCATTTATTTGTACAGATATAATTTTATATATTTGATAACTCTGTGATCTATTACACATTCCAGAGGCTTCTATCTAGTTTCTCCGGTTAAAGCTTATAAATCCGCATAAACTATTCTTCATTCATAACACCATAAAAGTCAATATTGTATAATGAGTTATATATTCAATAACAAATAGATAGAAGTCACCAGGAGGCACACGTCCATTCTTCAATAAATAATCTTTAATAAATAAAAGGGGTTCGACCCCACTCTCCATGTGAATAAATAGATAAATAAAGGGGTTAATGGTCCCATGGATGTTTCAATCCCTTGTTCGGTTAGTATCAAATCTATATATATACAAAGATAAATACATACCAACATCACCATACCATCGTTTTTGCAACGGTATAAGATCCAGAAAATGGCAACGGCACCAACGGTCTTACTGATGACTTTGGAGGCGAGCCCCACGTTTGGAGGCAGCGGAGGCGCATGGCGGATGTAGCGAGGGCCATGGCCTGCAAAGGTGCGGATTGTTGGATGCATCTCTTCTTTCTTTTATATCACCGTTGTTTTAGACCACCGTTGTCTCTGTATTAACAGCTGTTCTGTTTGTCTCCTTTCTGGCATTTCATGAAGTTGTGGGGGCAATTGATCGCGAATGATGACAATTCGCGGAATTTTCAAATAATGGCCCAAAGAGGAACTTACTGCATTGGGAAGATCTCATATACTTTTTTTGAACAAAGTTGTCATTACAGGTTAAACTATTCAATCACAGGGGTTTAAAACGGTGAGGCTGAACTGAAGATAGAAGGATCAGCCGGGGGAACTAATGAACGAACGAACGAACACAACACATACATATACACACCAGACAAGGATTTGCTGCATCTGATAAACGGTAAATCAACGGTCGCCTATAATCCTTGAGCACCCCAAAGCGAGCGTCACAGGGGGTGCGTCCGATCAAGCCTGACAGGCTTTTCTTCTTATATCAGATGTGCGCAGGCTCGCAAAGAAAACAGGGGCACAGAGTTACTTATATAGATCCATGCTAGAGACCCGTGTGACATTCAGTCATGTTCTCAGCTGGTGTGTACCTGTAGAGGTACTTTCAATTGTTCTCTTAGAAACGAAGTGCCCCTTATGATACAGGAGAACTGTGGCTTCTATAAAGGTTTATTGGGAGTATACTTCGCATAGTCTGAGCCTTCTCAACGAAGTAATTTCGCCGTAGGTCGGTTACAGTACGTTACACACCTTGTAATATACTTCTGAAAGAGCTGCGAGATCGAAATGCTCTGCGTTGACTTGACATTGGCGAGTTGTGCCTATGGAGTTGCGTCAGGGCTGCGTTGACTGGGAAAAGGGGGAGGTGAAATTCGAGTTGTCCCCACCAGAAATTTAGACCTCACTATATATAAGGACCTGTTGATGGTAGTATACACTACTTATATATAACTTTTCCATCTTAAGGGTGTGACAAAGCAGTAAATCAGATACACTTTTACAAATCATACACAAACTGTTAAACATCTCTCTCTCTCTGCAAAATACAAAAACACGAATAGGTGAAAACTCGAAGGTGATCGTTGCCGCAGGTTGGTTCGTGTGAGTTCATGCATTGACCTTTGCATGTTGCTGATGTGGACTCGAACCTAGGATACAAAAAGATGTTCATGAGAGAGAAAGAGACTCGCATGATGAACTACGGAGTATCAAAACACTAGCGTGACTTAAAAGCAATCTAGATCCCTAAGATTGGCAAACAGACATACCTCCATCATACAGCCCTCTCCATCAGATAGTATTCGGGTTTTAAAACTTTCCCAGACCTTAATGGGTGATTTCTGGGACTGTCTTCACTCAACTGATACCCCAACTTTTGATACCAATTTAAAGCCTTAACATTATCTGAGAACACTGTCAATTTCGTACCAACAATTCCATCCATACCTTCGCCCTCGATGATAATTCCAGAATATTTAAGCGTACTGGCAAATTCATGAAACATATCCATCAATTTGGAACCTATCCCCAATCCGTGGTATTCTGGATGGACATGGATTTCATAGAGATATACCATCACCTGATCATACTCTCTAGTGACGATAAAAGAGATGAATGCAACTAGTCTCCCTTCTGCATCATAATAACGGATGTACACTAATCCATCTTCCAACATCTCTTCGATCTTATCTTCAACCCAGTCCTTCCCCTTGTGAAGCGTATACAAATCACCAATTGTGATCTTCAGCAGATGGAGACATGGTGTGATGGTTTCTTCAACAGGTCTTGTCGTTGTCATATTTCGTGTCAATGTCATATTCACCCCTATTTGAATAGTCTCAGGGAACGCCGTTGAAAGTAAATCCTCATGATCCGTTAGCCAGTAGTCAATTTGAAAAGACATATTGCTGTAAGTGGGTTCGACCGGCATTTTATGGATTCATATATTTCATACAACAGAGTGTAGTTTTGTTTATAGATTTCAATGGTTTGTTGTGGTTACTCATGTTTTTTTTTTTTTTTTTTTTTTTTTTTTTTTTTTTTCCCTGAGTCAGCCATTGCAACGAATAAATAACCGACAAGCTTCAACGATGCACAAGATCTATTATCGAGTTTTGCCGGAGTTATCGACTTGTTTAAACAATAAGGCTCATCTTTTTCAATTATTCCGCTATATGAGTTTTTTCCGATTAAGTGGCGTAGCGTTTGGCCCATAGTGAGGATTGCCGTGCGGCCTGGTCATTGGTACTTGATTAAATTTGGGACGCCCATGAATTACCCAAATTACTATTTTCTAGAACCAAGAAAACCTTTGTATAACACACAATGAATCATTTTCTATATATATTTTGAAATAGAATAAAGTACTCTGGGTCGAACGATTGGAGAAACATGAGCGCACAGCGCACAGCCACAACACAGCTAGAACACGGCATCTTTAATTATATATTGCCCTTGTCTTTGAAAAAAGTCTAACGAAAAAAAAAGCATCATGCATATTTAAAAGCCTTTATATTGATAGAGTTGGATCAGTGAAACAGTCAGATTAATGTGGCCTTCGGTTATATCTCGAGCTGTCAATGGTACTTCCCTTGATGAAACCAGCATTCCGGAAGCTGGTAATAAGAAAAACTGAATCTGATCGTACTTTGTGATAGGGGGAAGAAACAAGAGTCCTTCATTCTGTCTCATAAATCTCATCAACTGTATTACCAGCCTTATGTTCTCCCTGAGATTTCATGACTTCAAGATTCTTACTGGTTCTCATGGTATCAATCTTGACCGAGTAGAACACGTTGGAAGTAAACCGAAGGAATAGCCATTTAACAAAGCAGACACTGGAACAGGACACTGGAAGACAGCTTGAATTCAAGCCTGAAGAGTCTAAATGATTGACAACGTCAATCTTTTCAACACAATACCTTAAGAAGGTCCCAATCCTTCGAGCCTTTCAGTCCTTTCACAAAAAAGATTCAAAATAACGGAATTAAAGAGAAACTTGAAGAAGAAAGTGCATACCCAAGACTATTGACAAAATGCGGATGCCTCGATTTTACAATGAGATGGGACAAGTAACCGAGGTGCTTCCCCAAGACATAATATGCTTCATTTGGGGGGATGATGGGAGGAATCATAAAATGTGCATGTTGTGGACCCAAACAGTCAGGGATAACCACAAGGGGGGCATAAGTCCCTCTCCCTATTCAGTAAGGAGACTTATTTCATTTGATGCTTTGAAATACTTTACACCTTGAACATGTGACAGAATAGCTGTGATAACGAATGCTCTTAAGGGGAGTGCTGGACACCCTCCCAGTGGGATCGCAATTCTGAAATTCGCCTGGTCGTAGAGTACAGTAAGCAGCCCATAGCACAGGGAAACTTTGCAACTTGGACCACTAATCCAGTTTCCTGTTTGTGGTGAAGAGTTTTTGTTGCAGAAGGGAGGGATGGGAAAGTTCGCAGTCATCTCTGATAAAGTTGAGAGTACATCTTTCTTCGTTCTGTGGTTACAGTGGAGCTTCCCTACAAGTGTAATGTTATTGGTGGGACTGAAATAATAGGTACCCGATCCATACAGAACAAGGAAGTTTCTTGACAGCGGTAAATTGACGATCTTGACAGTACTTCACTCCTTCGTCGGAGGTCTTAAAATCTCATGAGGTGATCGTGTAAAAACGTATTTTCCAAAGCGGAGAACGACTGTCCGTATTGATATAACAAAGATAACACTCTGTGCCAGTATTCCAATGGTATTAATAGAGACATAACCTTTAGGCATGGTGCCAATGTTCATGTAAACCAAAAGTCTCTCTGAATGGTTATGCAGCCTTGTTCCTGACTGAGATCTAGGTCGTGAGTCGTGAGGTCTCAAGGACTGGGAACTGGGAACGCCTGTTGCTGCGGAGGGTATGCGCCATTACGCAGAAGCTGGCATCGCAATGGGCAACTTCTCGAGGGTTAACTTGCGAGATTCGGAGAGAGGCAGAGAGATGGTCTTGTGCTATTCGGTGATGGTTTTTTTTTCGGGTGGCGATAGTCTTTCTCATCACTGGAGCCAGTGGTTCTCAAGGGTGGATACATACAGGCTGGTAATACAAAGATCCAGTGGAAGGATAAACTGCCAAATGAGGTTTATGAAGTTGAAAAGGAAGTGGGTCTCGCATCAACATGCACAGAACGCCCCGAAGCTTGCAGCCAGCAGACCAATTGGCAGAGATGGCGAGAGAGAAAGAGAGCCACAGGAATTTCCTTCCTGAAAAAGAGCATGACGTCTTTGAGCCGTTCAAGATTGAGATCTTGGTGAGAAACTAGTCGTTGCGGTTGGCAGTCAGATTGTATATATGGCAGTAGTTCACGATAGCATATATACATCAACTCCTTCCCGTGAGTCACATCATCAATCCCTATCTCCAGAGTCTGACATGAAAATAATCTCGCCAACGTGGTGATCGTCTACATGTTGCTGCTTCCATAATAGAAAAAAAAAGTTTAGCCTGTAGCAGCGGTGATCGCTCCGGCTGGTACAGATCTTGTGGATCGATCAGCACTTGACGTGTGTGGGGCCGATTATCCTCGGTTGTTGATGCGATCACCCATCCGAACAATATCTAAACGCATCTGCCTCAGCCAATAGAGTAGATACTTTGTAGCGATGGCCCTTATCTTCCGGTTCTACACGCATTGGTTCGCCCTGTATGTGCTGTTGATAAGGGTAGCCAAAAATGGGCATGTACAGGGCGGACGGGAGCGAGCCGCGCTTTCGGTGATTTTATACTACGTCCCAGATTGACAGCTCATGTGGATGACTCTTGTCAAAACCAGAGCGAAAGAAGAGAGAAAACGTGCCGAAAGACACATCTCATACATTCCCAAGTCCCAACCTTACAGGTTTTTTTTTAATTTTTCGCGGTCCCTGGCTTGCAAAACCTCAAGATTTCACCTACGAAGGATCGACCGGCTTCCCAGTGCCTGGCTTCTCCTTGCAGCGAGCAGCAGCTTAGGTCCAAGGGGCACCAGGGGTTCTTCGTCGGACACCTTTATGACCAAAGTAAACACACAGCGCGGACCACCCATAGACATACCGTAGGTGAAGTGTAATGGCAAACAAGGTATACATGTATATCCTATATGTATAAGACATTATTATGGTTTCCAGTGATACGGGATGCAGATATTGCGCTGTTGTTGTCATGGAGGGAGTCCGTACTCTTGATAGGCCTTCCCGAACATACCCTTCGAGATGCATAACCACAGGCTACACGTTAGTTGTCAGAGGAGCCATCGTAGACACACACGCAGATAAAGTGTGGTATGCAAAAGGGCTTGGACATAAGACATAAGTTACGGTCTTGAAGGTATCTGCCGGCATTTCGGTATGATAAGAAGCTATCTTTAGTAGGGGCTGGACTGGCCGATCTAGCGATATCAGTCTGTGTGTGAGAGATAGCTTGTTACACCAACATGTCGGCGTGCTTTTCCGCAAGGCCATCAGTTGAGCTGTCTGGGTTATGAATGAGTTGATGGGCAATTTGACATTTTATTTTCCCTCCCCCTCTCGAAAGTACGATATGTTTGAGATTGGTTAAACTTCAAAGTTTAAGGGAGTACCAATTACAGTTCATAGCGTACGTGCACACAAGCTGTCTTCCCAATCGGGGAAAACCCGTTTCGGGAAACAAAACGAGTCCTCACACCGGATGGGGGGAAAGTTTGTTAATTAGCTTGAGATGTTGACGACGTCATGTTGGAGACAGTGCGAGATTTTGCATGTATCGAGGGAACGCGCGTTGAAGGGTGTAGCCGGAAGATCTTTCTTTTTTTTTTAATATCTTAGTAGGTAACGCTGACGATCGTTCTAGTTCGTAGTGGGTAGTAGGTTGGTGTATATAAGCAAACCTTGAAGCTGTTTCGTCCATACATTAGTCAAGTATCTGGTTGACAGTTATAAGAAGAAAGGAGAAAGTACGTTATCTTCACAACATTGCCGACTTTTGAGGATTCGTTGTACTCGCTTAGCCGTTCTGTTGACGCGAAAGGCTCTCCTAGAAAGCGTTGTGTACATTGTACATGTGTTTCCCTGTGCGTAGTCCAGATTTCTCTTTGAGTCCAAGATCTACAGCGATCTAAGATTCCAGGGAGCGAGAGGGAGAACATAGTAGATCACACACGCACATAGATAGAGTGATCGTTAAAAGGAAACAAGAAACCTGTTTGATGTATGCATTCACAAGCGTGGCTCGGAGAGGGGGGGGGGGGGGGCGAAAAGGGGGAAAGGGATAGACAGGACCGCAAATAGGTCCCCCTTTAATCTCCGGAAGGAAGCTTCTCTACCATACATTCTAAGCGTATGCTCAGCCGTTTGGAGTTCTAGCCCACACGAGCTTCATCCGAACACCCAACCTTCATAGATGTTTCTTCCCTTTTCTGTAATGAGTTATGCGCACCTGTCTAGAGACGTGGGAATGCGTCCGGAATAGACATATAGCACATTAAGGTGTTGAAGGATGACAGGCGTAGCCCATAGAGGTGGTACCATCTCCAGAGCTTGCCCAGAGGCAGAGCTGGGCAGCGTGGAAGCGATGCTCTAAAGGGATGCATACGATGTTTGGTACGAACATCTCTTTGGCAAAGAGCATCGACTATACCTGAAAACTCCGGGGAGGGGGTAGATTAGGTTGAAGATCCTGCAGAATCCACTTGGGAAGGACTCACCCAGCACCCAGCACTGCCCCGTTTATCCGTGCACTGGCGTGTAATTGGCCTGCCTACAAACAAGTGTTTACGTCTATAGGTATCCATAAGCTTGACCATCAATTGCGCGATGATCATTGATTTGATGTGTTTCGTCACCACCTTTTTTTGAGGTCTCAAGGCTGTATAAAATTTCCCGAACAGTGGTAGTAGTTTAGGTCGGGCTCATTGCATAGCCAAGGATTATCATCATGATTAATCACACTGCCTTGTTCGGCCGAATCAATAAGGATCAACATTTTGTGTCTCAGTCTCTATCATGATAGGCGAGAAGCAGCCAGGCACCAGATTTGATCAGACTTCGGGAAAGCTAGGATGTAATTGAAAAATACTCGTATCTCCATAGAAGAACATAGTAAACTGGGAGTTTCAACTCCTTAGAGAAGATTTGAAAGGGATAAATGGAACGGGTTGCCAAAAATCGGCTGCCTTCGAGGTGCAAGGCATAAGCAGGATTCAGACATCTTTTTGGTAGAACCACACTCCACTTCACACACACCACCACCACCACCATATGACTACCCACCGACCCTAACTGCGCTGTAATTTGGGCCCTGCGAAAAGGCAGACGGCAAGCACCCCATTTCGCTTATAAAACTCTTTTATAAATTATTGTAGCACGATATTGAGATGACAGTCGATGATGGGGAGATGTACCGGTACCGGTGCCTATTGAACACGCGGCGGTTATAATATAACGGTCAACAGTGCGGGCACTTTGACAGGAGAGCCCGGAATCTCGTAACAATTGAATATACATTAGATGGTTATAGATTAGCCGTTTTGTTTGTATACAAGGAGATGTCCGGTTGATGTTATAACAGGGTTTGGTGTCCCCCGCCGGCAAAGACTTCACAGTACACCGGGGGCACTCCCGAGCAGTTAAAGGTTTTTTTTTTTTTTTTTTTTTTAATAGTAGAGCGGGGGGATAGCAGGCGCTTTTGCACCTTTTTTTTTTGAATGGAATAACCAGAAATAGTGGGAAACAGGAGATTGATGCAATGTTCGTTGTGTGCAGCAGGTCCACACTCACACAGTCAACTTTCTATTTGCCCAAAAAACCCATAACAACATCAAGAGGGAGAACCCCGACGTCCGGGGCAGCATGCTGCATGGGGCCATGCGCCGCTTTTGCCCAAAGCGGAAGAAGTGCTGCCCGAACCAGGTGACTCCTGGCCCCCCAGCTCGCCCCTGAACGCAAAAGCTCTGCTCGCGCGCAGCTGGGCTTTGGGGACTGGGGAGGTTGGCCTGTTTGTGACTGGTGGGTTTTCTGGCCAGAAATGTTATATATATGAGGGGTTGGAATCTAGCACCAAGAAGAAAAAAAAGGAGATTGCAAATGCGTTCTCAGCCACCCTACTCTCTACTGAAAGATGATTTCAATCCTAGTCTCTAGTAGAGTCCTCTATGCGAGTCCCATGCATAGTGCACGTCGCGCAGGACACATCTGCCAGACCATGTGCACACTGCGGCCTGTGCAGAGGCACCCTCAGACGAAGGTCCTCTCACCATACAGGTAACATCCCCCCTCCTCCCTCCCTCGCCTCCAGGCCCTATATAGTCCGGGCCGCCTGCCATCGTTCGCAATCACGTTCGCCCGCACCTCACATAATCTCTTTCTTTCTCTTATCCTACGCACCAGACAGCCTATTGCACAGGCCATTGTTGTTTTAACACCTTGCTATCCATTTCGCCTTCTTCAGCACGGCACCGCACAAAGCCCGCAAGCAGGTACACAACTTCCCCCACCACGAGCTTGTTTTTTTTTTTTTATTTTTCTCTCTCTACCGGAAAGGGATTATAAATTTCTCCACAAAATCGGCCAGCTATTCTAAAAAACAACAACCGGCTGTCTATCTTCTCATCTTTCCCAGCCTAGCAGCCAACTCTTCCCCCATACAGGACTTCCCGTGAGCTTTGTCCAACTGAGAAGGGAAAAAAAACACAGTACTCTCTCCCTGTCTCTCTTTGTACCCTTCGCCTTGTTGTGATCTTCGCTTTGCAATACATCGGATAAACTTTCGGTCTGCTACACAAACCGCACATCCCAAGCTTATTTTGCTCCCTTTGTCTGCTTTTCCTCTTTGGATTTGACTGCCAAGAACACCATCACTCGGGAGTTTGTTGATCTACACTCTTCGCAGTATTTGCATATAAGTGTTTGTTTTCTCCCAAAGGCAAACAGTCTCTTCATCATCCCGCATTTTCTTTGAAGCTAGACGCCACAAAGAATATGATATCACCACGCTCACAGAGTGAGAGTCAGTATGTTCCTGCTCAACTACACCACCAGCCTCCACAGACCCCAATGTACGGTGCTAACAATCTTACATCAAGTATGCCCGGCGACGGTTACACTAATGGAGGCAGTAATAATCACAACAACAACAACAATAACAACAACGCTGCTTCCACTATGCATTTCCAGTTCATGACAGGGCAGCATCCACAACAGCCAGGCTCTTCGACCTCTTCGGTATCATCTACTTTCTCTCAAATGCCTCCTTCTTCACAAGTGGGGCTGCAACACAATAACAACTATACAACTACTCCTGGGACTCAGATGCAATATGCCGGTGTTCCTTCGTTTTCTTTGCCATCTGTTAATGCTCCATCTGTACCTCCGACGGGTAACATGAACATGGTTTATGATGTGCCCCCACACATGCAATTCCAACAACCACAAATGGGAGCTCCACAATCAAAGCCAGTGTATTATGGCAACTTCCCATTGATGCCACCTCAAATGAACCAACATCAGGAGTACTACTCCCAATTGCCGCCTCCAGCTTCAGAAGTGGCAGCATCCACTGCTTCTTTGCCTACTCTTAACAACGGTTCTTCAGATGATAGACCGTTCCCTGGTGTCTTGGATCCAAACGCTCATCACGTCCAGGTTAACTACCACGCAAGATCCCAGACTTATCCAAACGAATCTACAAAGTCCTCCAAGCGTTCCTCTTCTACTTCATCCACATCGCTTGGTATGACGGAAGAGACTGCACGTCGTAACCGTTGCACTTTGTGTGAAAAACAATTCAAAAGACCATCCTCTCTTCAAACCCACATTTATTCACACACCGGTGAAAAACCATTCAGATGCACTTTCCAAAATTGTGGCCGTTTGTTCTCTGTTCGTTCAAACATGATCAGACATCGCAAACTGCACGACAGGGACTCAGTAGTGAAGCCAGAAGATGACCGTCAACAATCACAACCACAACCACAACCACAACCACACTCAGAAGAACGTATGGCTTCTCTCATTAACTCTAACGTGATGGGACCTGCCCCAACTGCTAGTGTCCCGGCTAGCGTTGTTCCTCCACAAGGACACGAAGGTTTCCCATTGAGCACCAGCGGCTGGTCCGCTTAACGTATTGGTGTTTTCTACTTAATGCTTTTGAGCTGTTCATATGCTTCTCATACAAACTCTTTCTTCTTTCATGATGTTCTTATTTGCTCTATGTGTGTGTGTATACTCCTCTCCTCTAGTCTAATTCTCTTTTCATCCACGACTGTGTGTGAGGTTATTTATTACACCACTTTCTCCTCTTGTTTGCTTTTATCTTATTGTCATGATGCTTATCAACGGTGTGTTTTTTCCAGTTATATGTGCTTGTTATTGTTCAGTAGTCAATGTTTCCCTAATACGTTTTGTTTAAAGATTTAATCTAGTTCCTTGTGGGTTATACTGTCGACGTAGTACAATAATTATAAAATGAGGTCAACACTAGTATATGTAGTCTCAAATCACACAACGTTAGAATCATTCCAGATCGATCTGAGACCTGAGACACTTTTATAATAGTCTCATCTTTAAGCGATCACTCAATATGGTGATCAAATCATTAATTAACTAGAGAGAGAGAGAGTTTTTCCGCGGGTAATAATGCTCTCATGGGTGCATGCAGCAGAGAATCATGAACTTCTCATACTTCACGAAATCGAAACCAAAAGAATTTATCGGGTATTCCCGGAAATGTAAAGCTCAACATATTTGCCGAACAATTCATCCTTTCAGGTCTCATTCTTGCAGATGCGAGAGACACTTTACACCTGCATTCTGGTGATATATGTTTATACTCGTGAGAACACCACAGCATGGCGTGATAATGACACTACACACACTGGAAGACTCCCAATTACTAATTGAAGTGCTTATAACCTGTGGAATGTTAAAACATACGATGTATTTAAACCTAAAGCAAAGGTTGAAGAATTATGTTTGAGTGAAGAGGATACTGGTATGAACCATTATCTAGCTTCAGCCATATATTATACAAAGAACAAGACCTTGATGCGGTCCAGCGATGTCTATTCAAAGCCGAGGACATTGTATTTCACATGTAATATCATAAATTAAAGCTATAATTTGCTTGACCGTTTAAAGCAGGAACTTCTAATATGGAAGGGTGGTTTGAAGCCCCGGCTTATTTGGTAGGAGCCACACTCATCGCTTCGTGTTTTTTTTTTTTTTTTTTTTTTTTTTTTTTTTTTTTTTTTTTTTTTTTTTTTTTTTTGGCTTGGTTTACTTTTCAGACAGTGCAATTGGCCCTTAAAGAACACTTTTGGAAAGACCATCCGCGGGGAAGCGTCAGAGTCTCTTCAAGGAAAAGTTAACAAGCCATGGCTGTCGGTGTTGTGAAGAGCAAGCAGAAGCTTGCACCGGAAAAAGAGCGTTTCCTCCAGTGCTGCGCAGACATCACACTCGAGCTCATCGACTCTTTGAAGACATCGAAGGAGATCAATCTTAACGGTCTTATAACCAAGAATTCCAAGAAGTACAAGCTCAAGGCCCAGCCACGTCTCACAGATGTCATCAACGCCATCCCAGACCAGTACAAGAAGTACCTTCTCCCAAAGCTCAAGGCTAAGCCCGTCAGAACCGCCTCTGGTGTTGGTGTCGTTGCCGTTATGTCCAAACCACACAGATGTCCACACATCTCATTCACAGGAAACATCTGTGTCTACTGTCCTGGTGGTCCAGACTCTGACTTCGAATACTCCACACAGTCCTATACAGGTTACGAACCTACTTCGATGCGTGCCATCAGAGCCCGTTATGATCCATACGAACAAGCTAGGGGACGTATTGAACAGTTGAAGCAACTGGGTCATTCCGTCGACAAAGTCGAATACATCGTCATGGGTGGTACTTTCATGTCCTTGGATAAAGAATACCGTGAGGATTTCATCACACAGTTGCATAATGCGTTGTCAGGTTACAACGGTAAGGATCTCGATCAAGCAATCAAGTACTCGCAACAATCATTGACCAAGTGTGTTGGTATCACCATCGAGACAAGACCAGATTACTGTACGAGAACACATCTGGATGATATGTTGCGTTATGGATGTACGAGATTGGAGATTGGTGTGCAGAGTGTGTTCGAAGATGTTGCAAGAGATACAAACAGAGGTCACACAGTGACGTCTGTGTGTGAGACTTTTGCCGTGGCGAAGGACACAGGTTACAAGATTGTCAGTCATATGATGCCAGATTTGCCTAATGTCGGTATGGAGAGAGATTTGGCACAGTTCAGAGAGTACTTTGAAAACCCAGATTTCAGAACCGATGGTTTGAAGATCTATCCAACATTAGTCATCAGAGGCACTGGTTTGTATGAACTGTGGAAGACTGGTAGATACAAATCATACAACGCCAATGCTTTGATTGATCTTGTGGCCAGAATCTTGGCCATGGTTCCACCTTGGACAAGAATCTACAGAGTCCAGAGAGATATTCCTATGCCTCTCGTCTCTTCCGGTGTCGAAAATGGTAACTTGAGAGAATTGGCCCTTGCTAGAATGAAGGATTTCGGTACAAAGTGTCGTGATGTCAGAACGAGGGAAGTTGGTATCCAGGAAGTGCACCATAAAGTTCAACCAGACCAAGTTGAGCTCATCAGAAGAGATTACTACGCCAACGGTGGTTGGGAGACATTCTTGTCTTACGAGGACCCAAAACAAGATATTCTCATTGGGTTGCTCCGTTTGAGAAAGGCCTCGAAGAAGTATACTTACAGAAAGGAGCTCAAGTCTCAGTCAACTTCCATTGTCAGAGAGTTACACGTGTACGGTTCTGTTGTTCCTTTGCATTCCAGAGATCCTAGAAAGTTCCAACATCAAGGTTTCGGTACATTGTTGATGGAAGAGGCCGAGAGAATTGCCAAGGAAGAGCACGGATCGAGCAAGATCAGTGTTATCAGTGGTGTCGGTGTTAGAAACTACTACGCCAGATTGGGTTATGAACTTGATGGCCCATACATGTCCAAATCTTTGTAAATGAGGTTGTAATGAACGCCTTCTTACATGAGATTTTGGGGGGCATCTAATGAATGATACCACGGAATGAGTTATTTATTGATTTGTATTGATTCTTATAATAGAGAAACACAATTGTGCAACGCTTTTGGTAGTTTGTAATATTTAGTCATGATTGGGTCAGACATGCGGATATACAGATGTTGACAACTTGGACTAGAATACCCCGGCTTGTACCTGCGCATACCGGGACTTGATCCCTGATATTTATTTTATACAAGGAGTTATTTTTTCTTGTTTCCGAACGTTCCAATACTCGCACAGCCCGTAGATTACATTATACATGACAGACGTCTAAGAGTAGTTTGATGGTCTTACAAAAAACCGAAAATAGATAGAAATAGAGAAGGAAGAAAAAAAAAACATATCAATATAACAAATGTAGTAGTATTCGATTGGAACAGTGTGGAGTTCATATTCATGGCATCTTAGTAAATTGATCCCAAGCAGCCGCACAGTGTTTCAAAAATCTGTCCTTGTCCGTAGATCCGAGTCTTTCAAGATCAAACTTGAAGACGTTGTTTCCGAGCTTCAAAGCACCGGAAACATTGCCCTCTTGTTGCAAACCTGTACCAACCTCAGCATCTTCTTCAATAGCCGCACTCTCCGGGTCATCCTTACCATCGTCATCATCGTCGTTATCTTCACCTTCGGACTCCTCGGTGATTCTGTCATTATGTTTGTTTCTCTTGCTTGCAGTGACAACTTGTGGTCTAATAGGACCACTGTCGAGATCGAAGAAATTTCTTTGAGCACTCAAAGGTTGAGCCTCTAATGGAGCAAATCTGGTTCCTTCACCTTGAAACACATCTGTGACGTGACTGACTTTCTGTGACTCTTGGTATTGCTTGAATTTGGCCCATTGATGCTGCTGGTACGCTAGCTGTTGCTGGTAACGGGCCAGTTGTTGATGTGTCAGAGGTGGACCGGTACGGTAAGTTGCCGGATTTCTTAGTGTGGTGGCAGTTTTCGGAACTGGGCGAGCACGCGAGAACAGTGCTGATGTTGCTGTTTGAGGACGTGGATATGGGTATGCAGAGGTTGGCACTCTTCTACCGAGAAGGGCACTATCATGGGGCGTAAGTGGGGTCATCATTGGTCTCTGACGTGCCTGAACTCCATGTGGGAGGCGTTGTGCTGCAAGTCCAGGAGCACCAGAAGGCAAGCTTTTTTTGAAGGTGGGTTTTCTGGCAGTGGCTGGGGTGAAGTGCTGTGGACGAACGTTGTAAATAGGAGCAGATTTGATAAGAGGTCTTGGAGCGGAATCGGCAAGTCCCAAATTCAACGGCGACGGGACTTTATCACGTTTGAGTCTCTTGTTCGATTTGGCCGATGATGGAATGGAAAGATCTCCCATGTTATCTGTCAGGCCTGAGCTTGAGGGTGTCACGGTCTCGTCACCTTCCTCCTCCTCCTCCTTCTTCTCAGCCTTATCATCACTTTCGCCCTGGGGCGTGGTGGCAGCGATTCTCTGAGCAATAATGTGACGTTGCTGTGCTTCAATGGACTTCGACATCATCACAGTGCTTCTCATCTTTGCACTGAGTGGTGGAAGGCCTGGACTGACACATTTGATGGCGTACTCGCTCATGGCTTTGTCACCATCACCCGGAGTCAGATTCGACCGGTTCAACTCGAGCGGCCGTGGTCTCTTCTTCTCCTTCTCTTGTGTCATTGGTGGTGTGTCCTTGGCTGGCTGCTCTACTGTGGACATTTTTGGATGTCTTCTGGTTGACAACAAAGAGTTAAAGGGAGAATGACGAGTCAAACAAATTTACAACTTTTGAGGCGCGTCTCCAATTGTGAAACATCGGAATTTCGCGAACGTTTCAGAATGCGCAGGAACGGACAAAGCGCGCTCGCCCGCGACGTAGCGCCGATCAATTTTTCGCGAAAACACGTGAAATGCAAGCTTTCCACACGTGACCGTGGCTTGTGTATTACATAAGCAGCATATCACACACCCGGACACCCGCAGATCCAGGGAACGTTCGCCGGTAACAAAAATTTTTCTTCAGTTCTTTTAACACAACCTCCCACCATTCTTTTCCCCTTGAACGTACAACACATTATACACAATGTCTCAGGGTACTCTTTACGCTAGCAACTTCGCTAGAGGCATCTTGGCCAAGGGCCTTGTCAAGACCTACAACTTGGATATCACTATCGCCGAGAAGGACGCCGCTTACGAGAAGGCTTTCCCATTGGCTAAGTTCCCAGCCTTCATTGGCCCAAAGGGTTACAAGTTGACTGAGGTCATTGCTGTTCTCTTGCACCGTAAGTTTTCCCTCCCACTAACCAACAACTTTTCCACACTCAATTGATCCATTATTGGTGTTTTTTTAAAGCACTTTTTTTCTTCTAGGGCAACCCTTTCTTATTAGGGCTTGCACAACCTTCTTATTTTTTCTCTGATCCTTATTTGCAATGATGATTACCCATTATATTTTAAACAGTTATCCCTGTCTTAATAAATCATGTCGAGATTTTCTATTCTGAAGTTTATTTTGGATCAGAGAAAAAAAGAAGTTTGGGACTTTTGAGTGTGATGTGTTATGTTGGATGAGACCATACCAGGGATTTTGGTTACTAACAATACATCTACAGTTGTCTCTCTTTCCGATGACAAGTCTTTGTTGGGTAAGAACGACCTTGTCTACCACCAGATCATCAGATGGATGTCCATTGCCAACTCTGAGCTTTTGCCAAACGTTGCCGCTGCTTTCAAGCCAGTCATTGGTGCCGTCCCATACAACAAGAAACAGGTCACCGACGCTAACAACGCTGTCAACAAGGTTGCCGCTATCTTCGAGGCTAGACTCTCCGAGTTCACTTACTTGGCTGGTGAGAGATTGACCCTTGCTGACTTGTTCGCTGCCTCCGTTGCCACCAGAGCTTTCGAGTACTTGTGGGGTTCTGAGTGGAGAGCTGCCCACCCATCCATCGTCAGATGGTTCAAGACTGTTACTCAGCACCCAGCTTTGGAGGCTCTTAAGGACTTCCAGTTCATCGAGAAGCCAGTTGAGTACACTCCACCTAAGAAGGAGAAGAAGGAGCAGGCTCCAAAGGCTGCCGCCAAGAAGGCTGAGAAGCCAGCTGCCGCTGAGGAGGCCCCAGTTGTCGAGGAGAAGAAGCCAAAGCACCCATTGGAGTTGCTTGGTAAGTCTACCAAGTTCAACTTGGACGAGTGGAAGAGAACTTACTCCAACGAGGAGACCAGAGAGACTGCTCTTCCATGGTTCTGGGAGCACTACGACCCAACTGAGTGGTCTTTGTGGAGAGTTGACTACAAGTACAACGACGAGTTGACTTTGACCTTCATGTCCAACAACTTGCTCGGTGGTTTCTTCAACCGTCTCTCCGGTTCCACCAAGTACTTGTTCGGTTCTGGTGTCGTCTACGGTGAGAACAACAACAACGGTATCGTCGCTGTCTTCCTTGTCAGAGGTGACAAGCACGAGCCAGCCTTCGATGTTGCTCCAGACTGGGAGTCTTACGACTTCAAGAAGTTGGACGCCTCCAACCCAGAGGACAAGGCCTTCGTCGAAGATGTCTTCGCCTGGGACAAGCCACTCACCATCAACGGTGAGGTCAGAGAGGTTGCCGACGGTAAGGTCTTCAAGTGATCTGCGATCATTTGTTATGTCTCTTAATCTGAATGTTTTATGTCGTTTCCGAATCTTTTAAACAACGAAATAGTGTAGTTGCTCTTTCTCTCTATATGCGAGGAATGGTAAGTGCTACGTGTTGTAAGATGCGTTCTATCAAACTAAAGAAACATGTTAAAAGAGTTTTTCCAGTAAACACAATTATTCGTTGTAATGGTAAACCAAGTAATTTGGAAGACCAAACACCTGATAACCCAATCTCTTGGCCATCTTGGCGAAACCTTCAGTCTCAATCAAGTGGTAGAATGGGAATGATGGGAACATAGCACCATCTCTGTGAACATCAGCCTTAACCATAACGGCAGCACCACCAACACCATCAAGCTCCATCTCAGCGTTGGCATCACCGTTTGGATCGTAGAAGTGTGCCATGAGTGGTCTGTATGTGGCGATCTCAGCATAGCCTTCAACGATAATCTCGTCATCGGACATGGCTTCAGCAATCTTGAGACCTTCTTCAGACTCGACCCAGTTGTTGAAATCATATGGTCTGATGGAATCCTCCTTCTTGTCCTCATCGTAATAACGTTGGTAACAATTAGCAGAGATGACTGGCTTATCGTGCGACACCAAATCCTGGATTAATGTTGGTGGTGTCTCAACGATATCGGAATCCAACCAAAGAACCCAACTTGTGTATGGACCCAAAGCGGAGAAGAGTAATGAGTTTCTGGCTAGGGCCATGGATGCTCTTCTCTCTTTCTGCACCTTAAGGGCATGTCTATGCTTTTCGGCCTGGGATGACAAGGAGTCTGTGTCTTGTCTGAGGATGGTAATCTTGGAGAATCTGTTCTCCTTCTTTGAAGTCTGCACCTGCTTGATGGCCTTTTCCAATCTCTTCAAAGCAAGATCACCGTCTTTAGTTCTTGGGACAATGAAACCCAATTCGAGAAGGTCTCTTGGATATGTCAATCTCAAAAGGTTCTGCCAGTACTCATTGTAGAATCTAGAGACAGGGGTCAAGATGAGGACCTTTTCCTTGTTGTAGACAGCCATTGGTGTAGATGCGAGCCTGTTCAAGTCATAATGGGAAATGTGGTCACCTGGAAGGTTTCTTGGGATGGCATCAGGAGTTCTTCCGAAGAAGCCATTTTTCTTCACCTTGTAGCTGTATTTAGATTTCGGCTTGGATGAGGTGAAGAAAAGGTAGTACATGAGCACAATCACAGCGAGCGGGCCCAGCAAGGCCAATGGGCGTCTTCGTATTTGACGGAGGAACGGACTTCTGTTGAGCGCAGCCTTCATCGTGGAGAGTGAGTTGTATGAATGTGTTTCAGGAAACGTGTCAACGCGTAAGGAGAAGCACTCTAAGAAAAGAGGAAGAAAATGGGGCACAGGAAACCAGTCTAAGGGAAGCAAAAGGAGAGCAATCAGTCAATCAACAACAATTACAACTATCGACAACGGTCTTCTGCGATGGGGAGCCAACAACCCGTACTTATTTTCCTAATCAACGCGTTAACTTCAACTTCTGAGTGGGCGTCGACCTGGCCTTATGTTTTGATCCGAAGAATTTTAGGAATTTCGCGAATTTCGCGAAACGGATCAATTTGGAGAAGGCCGGGCGCGTCCTATATAAAGTCTACCCACTCTCTACTTACCATAAACACCCCCACAAAAAGCGCTTTAATTGCTCCAGAGAAACTCCGTCTCGGTAATTGATTTTTGCACCTGCTGCTGCTTCTGCTTTTGAGCCCACCAGCCGCGCTATTGCTTTGTCTTTGCCGCCATGTCCGAGAAGGAAGTGGACACCGTAGGCCAGTCGGCTCCACAACAGCCTGGCCAGGAGAATGCTGCTGCCATTGCTAAGAAGGCCAAGAACAAGAAGAAGAAGGAGAAACAGAAAGCGAAGAAGGCTGCCAAGAAATCCCAGGAGAGCGCTGATGCCGCTGCCGCCACTGCTACTGTTGGTGTCGCTGCCGTCCAGAATGACGAACAGATTGAAGGTGAGGCCAACATTGAGAGTCCTGACGTTGAGCCTCCCGCTGATCATGGTCTATCTGTATCCGTATCAGAGTCCGTGCAGACAGTTGGCCTTGATGAATCTGTGGCTACTTCACAATCTGTGGAGGAAGCGGCATCTTTCGATCCAGAATCGGTTTCTCCAGCACCAGTTACTTCAGATATAATCCCAGATGTTGCCGCTGATATTTCCCAGCCAGTTAATGAGGTTTCTATCAATGATGCCATTGATCAAGGCGAAGTTGTTACGGAGTCATCTAACAATTCGTCTACACTTGATTCTGCGCTCTCTTCCAGTGATGCTAATGTTTTGATTGAACAAACGTCAAGTTCTGGTATCACACACGAGGATGTTCTTGACGTCTCTGTTGCAGAGTCTTCTGCTCCACCTGCTATCGTACCAGCTGATGAACCAAACCAAGAACAGCCCACTACAGACACCGCTGCAGGTTCGTTGTTTGGCTCAACTGAGGACAAGATGCCATGGGATGAACAGCCACGGGAAGAAACCGCTGCAGCTTTTGAGACCACTGTACCAGCTATTGAAGAATCTAGTGTTCCAGAACCAGTTGTTGCTGAAGAAGGTTTTGCAGATGAGGTTCCTGTACAGGAAGTCGTGCATCCGGAACCGCAATCACTCTTTGGAGAAAGTGAGTCGTCAGTTCTTCCTTGGGAGAGTCAAGTTCCAGAACAGTCTTCTGAACCAGTGGTCGCTGTACCAAACGATCCGTTTGCTTCTTCCGGCCCAACTGAGAAACTTCCATGGGAGTCATCAGAACTAGCTTCTAGCGATTCTCCTGCCCAGGTTGAGAAAGGAGAAGTTGATGTGGTTGCATCTAAATTCGCTGGCTTAGACCTTGATGATGATTCCATTCTCGAGGATACTTCAATTCAGAAAGAGACTGAGACTGTTACAGAGAGTGCTTCACAGACCCAGGAACATGATCTCTTTGGAGAGAGTGCTGCTGATGACTTCACTGCAACGATCTCCCGAGATGTCAAGCCAACGGAGGAGACTGAGAAGAAGGTCGATAGTAAGTTTGCATTCTTGGCCCTTGATGATGAACTCCTTGAGGATGAACTTCTGGAAGACGAACTGATTAAGGAAGAACAACCACCAACTCCAGTTCAGGCCCAAAGTCAAAGATACCAACCTGCTGCTCAGCCAACAGCTACCAATTATGGTCAGCAGCGGTCATTCACCCCTCAGAACCAGTTCGTGTCTCAGCCTCTCCAAACTATGTATGCTGCTCAACAGACACAACATCATCTTGATATGGAGAAGATGAAACAGCAGAAACAGAAGTCTGATGCATATGATTTCCCTGCTGATTTGATGCCACAGAAGCCAGTTCACAAACCTGCTAAGACCCAATCTACTGTTCAGTTGAACCAACAGTACCAAGCTGCCGCTCAGGCCATGGCTCCACCTATTGGTCAAAGAGCCACTTCACTGTCACCAGCAGCTACATCTGTCTCTGTGGCTCCTCCGTCGAAGAATCCATATGCACCTAGCGTTCCTTCACCTGGATTTGCATCTCAGCCTCTTCGATCACAGACACCACCAACTGCTCAGGCACCAGCATTCGGCCAACAAAAACCTCCGGTTGTTAAGAAGAAACAGTCTTCATTCTTTGAGGAGTTGCCAATACCACAGATTGTTCCAAAAAAGGCTAGAGCTGCTGCCTCTTCGGTTTCATCAAGCCCTATGACTGCTGGTAGCGTCACTCCAGCTCAGCCATTTGGTTACCAACAGAGACCTGCTCTTCCACCAAAAGGCTTATCCAGACCACCATCCAGAACCACGTCTGTGGCTCAGCGTTCAGGCTCCATTGGAAGTGTGACATCACCGATGGTTCCTCAAGTTGGATTCCCGGGACAATCTTCTGGTCAACCTGCTGCCAATCCATATGCCCAACCTGCTGGTGCCCAAGGTATTCAACCTCAGATGAACATGTATGCTCCACAAACAGGTTCTACACCACAACAACCATCTGTGAACAGATTTGTTCCACCAGTTGCTACTGTTCAGGCTGCACAGCCAGGTGGTTCTCCAAAACCATCCAGATATGCTCCAGCTTCTCACTCATTGGGTTTGGGTATGTCTGCCCCACCACAGGGTCATATTAGAAAACCATCTATCCCGGTAGTTGGTATGCCAGGACAGACACCTCAATCTCCCCAGCCACACTTGTCTCACATGTTTAATGGTAACAACAATTATACTCAGGCAGCACAGGTCAATGGTGCCGGTCCTCAGCCAGGTATTCATTCCACGCTCCCAACCATCAGCACAACTTCTCCTGCTGTGACACTTGCTCCCCCTTCTATGCAGTCCGGTGGCCAATCTCCAGCTCAGATGATTACTCCGAGCTCCACAAGATATGCCCCAATCAACCACAGAAGACAGGCAAGCTCCTCTGCTGCACAGTATGATCCTTACAGTGCTCATAAGTTTGCTCAGAAGAAGGTTGAAGAAGAACAGGCTCGCTTGAACAATGCTACTTTGCAACCACTTGGTGGTCGTCCACAAATGGGTGCGGGAACAGGTTATGCTCAAGGTCAGTTGAACGTTCAATCACAAGGTGGTAACTCTCCTCCGATTGGTGCTGGAGGTCAGTTCGGTTACAACTCCCCACAGATGGTAGGTGGTGCTCATACTGGTTATCAGCAGGCTGTTCCACAAAACTTCAGCTCCTCTCGACAGAACACCCAAGCAGGATATGCCTCGCAGCATGCTAATTATGGTGCGCAGCCTAATCATGACTATGCTACTCAGGCTCCTCAATTTGTCAATTCAGAGCAGTTGATGAGAAGACAGTTCCCATTGTTCTCCTGGGGTAACGGTGCTAAAGTTGCCTACTTCATTCCCCCAACAGCTTATACTTCTCAGAATGGTATCCAGGTTGTGAAGGTTAACGGAATCTTGTCAGATGATGTTTTGAAGGACTTCCAGTCTGTATCAAAGAAGAACGTTTCTTCCGCTGCCAAGTTCCTTGAATCCCAGTTGGAAAGGGTTGCCAATAGATATGATGCTAGAGGATCAAATGATGAGCTTTTGTTGATTCAATTGCTCAAGCACAAGTTGTCAAAGGATCCAGCTGTTTTCAACTTGGGTGGGGCCCTTAATTATAAGGAGAACATCCCTGTTGCTTTCAATGAGCACAACAACAGAGTACCAAGAGCCCCTCTCAGCAAGAGAATGCTTGTATCCTTGATTTCCAACGGTGAGAAACAGGAAGCTCTCAATTTGGCTTTGTCGAATGATGATATGGCTCTTGCTTTGTTAATTTCAAGTATAATTGGTAAAGAGTCATGGTTTAGTACCACTGAAAAGTATTTAAGCCATGAGTTCAAGGGTGATGAAGACCACTTCTTGCCAATTTTGTTCAGGATTCTTGCTGGCGATGTTGAAAATGTTATCAAGCTTTTTGGTACGGATCCAAACAGAAGAGCTTGGGCTATCAACAACTGGAGATCAATCGCTACGGCTGTGGTTACCAACAACCCACCATGCCTGTTGCAGTTCCTTTCCTTGTTCGGTCAGATGCTGATTGAGAACGGTGAGTGCATCGCTGCTTACATTTTGTTCATAATTGCTGATGCTCCCCTTACTGCTTTCCAAGCTTTCAACTCCGTGACGTTGACCCTCTACCTTGAGATATATGGTATGGTCCTCCAGGAGAAGGGTCTTCCAGTTGATTTTTCTAATATCTACTTGCAGCATGCTTACTACTTGGCTGATTACAACATGCTTTCTGAGGCTCAGAAGTACCTGGATGCTTCCAATTCCGCCTTCAGATCTTCCAAGAGAGTTGATACAAGATTTACTTCAGCTGCTAAGTTCCTTTCTGATAGATTGTCTGGTGCTGGTGTCGATGGCAGTTGGTTTGCAAAGCCAAAGCTGGAACGTGTTTGGGGTACACTTGACAAGGGTCTCAACAAGTTGATCTCTGGTGATGAGCCACAGACTGATGGTAAAGATGGTGCGCTTTTTAGCAAATTCAGTCCGAACATCTCACGCAGTTCTTCTTATGTCTCGATGGCCAACACTTCCATGGGATCTGAGTTCCAGAGTTACGGAAGACCAGTTGCCCCAAGTCATGGTGGAAGTCCATACGCCGCTACAAACAGTGGTACACCAGGTCCGGTTCATTCGTACCCCGCTGCTCCTACTGCTGCTGCAAGAGCTACTGGTGCTTTGGGATCATTTGGAGGCCCAATCCAAGGTTTCGCTCCTCCGCAGTTCCCGACCAAGTTGTCTGCTACGTCGAGTCCAAAGCCAATTGGTGTGAATACTTCTCCATTACCAAAGTCGTCCAGATATGCTGCTTCTAATGAGTCTATCTCTAGAAGATCTTCAGTTCAATCTCACACTAGCGGTGTTGAGGAGTTGGTGATGAAGCCTCCTCATAATGGTTTCCAGTACGGCTCTCAGACCCCTGGTCAGGTGGGTTCTCCTTCAATTGAGATGCCTGCTCCTGCTTGGAGTATGCCAAGTGGACCTCCAAAGGTAAGTGCCCCAACTAAGGCAGTTCCTTCAGCATCTTCTGCCCCACCTGTTGGATTACCAAAGGCTTCTGTTTCAACTGTTGGTCCTCCAAAGACTTCTCTTGCTACCTCTAATCCCGTGAAGTCTTTCACTCCACCAGTCTCAGATGCAGCAGTTGCTCCTCCTCCTATTTCTGGTCCACCAAAGTCAATGGCTCCTCCAAAGACTGGTCCCCCAAGAGCCGGTCCTCCAAAGGGCGCCTCCAAGTCTGGAAGAGCTACACCATCGTTTGGCCTTGATGACTTGTTGACGCAAGAGAAGCCAAAGCCAACATCATCAGCTCCTTCAAAGGTTGAACCTGCTCTAGTATCACAGCCACCAGTTGTTCCTCAAGCTGAGACTGCTCCAGAACCACGGCCTGTTGCTTCCCAAGAACAGCCATCTCCAGAAAGTAGTGATATTCAGGCTGCTCCGGTTGAAACAGAACCACATACTGAAGTTGCTGAGAGCTCATTTGCTACCGAATCTACTTTACAGCACACTCAGACTACACTTTTGTATGATGATGTCGTTTCTCAGGTCCAGGATGATGTTCAACCTGCTGAGGAAGACCCTCTTCAAACTGCCACCACTGATAACGGTGTCGAGGCTACTGTTGGTGCTGAGACAGCTGACTCTCATGTTGAGCCTTCCCACACTGCTGAACCTGCCTCTATATCTACTGAAGAATATCCACGGTTTACAGGTGATGTTAGTGATGACAAGGAAGAAGAAGCAAAAGAAAAAGAAGAAGATTATGGTGAGGATGATGATGGTGATGATGATGATGATGATGACTTTGGCAATGATGCTGTGGATCCGGTGACCCCACACAGAGATGATTACTCTCAGACACAGAGCGAGATGGGCTCCACGACTGCTACTCCGTATGTCTTTTCAGAATCAGGTTCCAAACAACAAGAGGTTGAGGAACATGACGTTCCAGAAGAGATTCAGATGAAGATGCCAGAGTCCAATCAATCAAGCCAAGAGTCTGTTGTTTCCAACCCATATGCTCCAGCTCAACAGGCTCATCAGTCTCCATATGCTCCATCACCATATGCTCCTGGTGCTAATGTTGCTAAGAATGCACCAACAAAGAGCAAGGTCTCTGGAAGATTTACACCAAAGTCTTACACGCCATCCAAGGAATCTTCTCCAGTCCCAGTTATTAGTGAAGATGTTGATTTCTATGCTATTTCTGGATACCAGCCATCAAAGCCAACTGCTCCAGAACCGCAGACTGAGAGTAAGCCAGTGGAGCCGGTTCAGGCCCAGCATGAATCTGCACCACCAAAGAAGGAGACCATCAACGTGCCACCGCCAAACAGATACTCTCCAGTACAGTCTCCAGTGACCCCATACAAGCCACAAGTGGGCCCACAGAGATCAAGTTCTGTGTCCAACCCTTACCAACCACAATCCCCAGTCGATAATCATTCAAGACAACCATCTGTCACATCACCATATGCACCTTCTCCACAGGACGTATATGCTCCACCACCACAGAAGAACTTCTTGCCATATCAGCCAGGTGCTAGTGGTGAAAACTCCTCTAGAAGTTCTTCCTATGGTGTTCTGCCACATATTGTCTCTCCTCAGGAGTCCAAGTTTGCACCAATGTCTAGTGGCCAGAGCACTTCTGCTTCCACGGTTTCATCACAGGCTTATGAGCCACCTTCAGCTAAGTTCACATCTTATGAACCTCCAAAAGCCCATACCATTACTAGTATTCCAGAGGACGATGAACACTATGATGACTTTGTTGAGGATAGTGATGACGATGATGATGATGACGAGGCTGTTTCCTCATCCACGAAGCCAGTCAAGGAGGAGAAGAATAAAGAAGCCAAGAAAGAGACGAAGGATCACTCCAAGGAGTCTGGTTCCGGTTGGTTTGGATGGATTAGAAAGAATGATAAGAACGGTCCTACTGTTCACAAGGCTAAGTTGGGTGAAGAGAGTTCTTTCTACTACGATGAGAAGTTGGGAAGATGGGTCAACAAGAAGGCAAGTCCAGAGGAACAAGCAGCTGCTAACACTCCACCTCCGCCTCCACCTATTGTGAAGAAGAAACCATCCACCATTGGTAAACCACGTTCTGATTCCGATGGTGGTGTTCCATCCCCAAGTACCCCATCCATGAAACTTCCTCCTGGTGCTCCTGCTGGTGGTCCTCGTGCCGGTGGTCCTCCAAAACCATCGCTGGCCAATGCTTCTGATTTGGATGCTCTGTTGAGTGCTGGTGGCTCTTCTACAAGAAGAAAGAAGAAAGCAGGTAGAGGTTACGTTAATGTCTTGGGAACGATGAATGATCAGAAGTGACGCAGCTAAGAAAAGTTATACAGTGCATTTATATGTTTGATTTCAAAGTACCAAGTGTAAGGTAAATTTATGCTTGATATTACACTAAATTATTATGTAGATCAATTAAGAACTACATGAAAGAGAAGTCAAGGAGTATTTCAAAACCCGGGGAGTGCTCCTTCAAACGCCGGAGATCGGGCTTCGATAAACCCCGACAAAAGTGTGGCGGAAAAAAAGATTCTGTCGGGGTTTTACGCGGGGTTTCAATAATTAGAAAAGAAGTGTTTTGATTCTTTGATTCTTACACAACTACATACATTCTTTCTTTAACTAAACAGAACAAAGTTATAATGCTATTGCCGGAATTCCAAACACGTTGGTTCATCTGCTCGATGGCCACAGGAATCTCTACATCGATCCTTTACAACTATCCATTTCCTTCCCAGTGGCTCAAAGGTATCAGTTATGTTATGTTTGCACTATGTTGTTTATCAGTTCTCATAACAAATGTTTGGTTCTTGGCCCAGGTTGCCAGAAGCCCCAAATATCGCCATGATATTCTCTTCAATCTCCAGCATAATGTCTTTCTCGGTTGTGGAGTAATGGGATTGACCTCTTGGGCCACTGCTCTGCATTTGGTCACTGAAGGGAAAGTACCCGTCTTGTCATATGTTCTGTGGTGGGTAGTCATCATCCTCACACTCGGTGAAGCTTGGGCCGTTTTCCTCTGTCTGCTATGGAAAACAGAAGTGAAGCAAGAGACTCTGAATGCTACTATTATTCTTCCTATTGTTACACTCACAGTTGCTGCCTCTCAAGGTGGTGTTATCACACCATCATTACCACATCAACTCCAGTATTCTAGCATCATCATTACTTTTCTTCTGTGGGCCAATGCTGTCGGTCTCTCTTTTATAATTCTTACGGTTTACATTCACAGATTGATTGTTTACAAGTTCCCTCCCAAGTCAACGATCTTCACATCTTTCATCCCAATTGGTTTCCTCGGACAGGGATCTTTTGCAGTTCAGCTCTTTGGTAAGAACTATCGTGATTACTTAATAGCTGGTATGTCTGAATCGGATGCTTTAACTACACAGATTCAATCTCAGGTGGTTTTCCTCGCAGGTATTCTATCGGGTCTTTTCCTTCAGGCCATGGGTTTCTGCGTAACTTTCTTTGCTATTTGGGCTGTTCTGTCGTATGGTAAACATAAGTTCCATTATGGCTGGTGGGCGATGACTTTCCCACTTGGAACGATGTGTTTAGCCACTAACGAAACAGGTAAACTTATGGATTGGGAGACTTATCGCGTCATTTCCGCTATCTATGGAACCACTGTTATTCTCATTGTCATCATTTGCATCTGCTGCTCTTTGGATGATCTTTTCAGTTGGATCATCACTACCAGATCTTCTTCAGAAGCACCTTCAAAAGAAACCGACTTTTCATGTTCTGAATTGTCTTCAATCAACACACAGGTATAATACCTCTTGCATCATATTCAGCATATTTATCAATCTTCTAACGACTTTATGACATTAAACATCTTATTTATAAGCGTAGTATTAAACAGTTGATGCTGTTCGATTAGTCAGTGTGGCGCGAATGGGAAATCCTTTAAAAGCCAGAGATTCCCTCACCGAACGGTAACGGAAAACGCTTGCTCTCCTGCTCAATTGGATGTCTCTTCGCCTGTTCAATCTCGCACGCCAATTTTCTACAATGGCCCCTGTTCCTCCTCATTACAACTATCTCGTCATCGGCGGTGGCTCCGGTGGTGTCGCTTCTTCTCGTCGTGCTGCCTCCTATGGGGCCAAGGCCCTCGTCATTGAAGGTGGAGCCATTGGAGGCACCTGTGTCAACGTTGGTTGTGTTCCAAAGAAAGTGATGTGGTATGCTTCCGATGTGGCTAAGACCATTTCCGAGGCCAAAGAATACGGATTCGACGTGGATCCAAAGCTTGCAAAGACTTTCAACTGGGAGTATTTCAAGCCAAAAAGAGACGCTTACATCAAGCGTCTTAATGGAATCTACGAGAGAAACTTGGAGAAAGAAGGCGTTGAGCTCGTGTATGGTTGGGCCAAGTTCTTGGATAAGAGCACCGTTGAGGTCACCAAGAGAGATGGCTCCAAACAGACTTACACTGCCGATAACATCCTCATCGCCACTGGTGGTAAGCCAATTCAGCCAGAGATCGAAGGTGCAGAATACGCAATCGACTCCGACGGGTTCTTCAAACTCGAGAAACAGCCAAAGCGTGTCGCTATTGTCGGTGCCGGTTACATTGGTGTTGAATTTGCCGGTTTCTTCCACGGGTTGGGCTCCGAGACACATCTCATCATTAGAGGTGAGACTGTGCTCAGAAAGTTTGATGAATCTATTCAGACCACCATCACCGATCACTATGTGAACATCGGTGTCAACGTCCATAAGAAGTCACAGGTCAAGTCCGTTGAGAAGAACGAGGACGGTTCTTTGAAGGTGCACTTGGATGACGGTTCCTCCATTGAAGTTGATCAACTTATCTGGACCACCGGTAGACACTCTTTCCTTGGCCTTGGTCTTGAGAACGCAGGTGTTGAGGTCAACGACCACGGTAAGATTGTCGTTGATGAGTACCAGAACACCACCACTCCAAACATCTACTCCCTTGGTGACGTTACCGGTGAGGTTGAACTCACACCGGTTGCCATTGCTGCTGGTAGAAAACTCTCAAACAGATTGTTCGGCCCAGAGGAGTTCAAGAACCAGAAACAGGATTACGAAAACGTCCCATCCGTGATCTTCTCCCACCCGGAGGCTGGCTCCATCGGTTTGAGTGAGAAAGATGCCCGTGCCAAGTTTGGTGACGATCAGATCAAGGTTTACAAATCCCGTTTCACTCCAATGTACTACGCCATGCTCGAACACAAGTCCCCAGTCTCCTATAAGTTGGTTGTTGCCGGTAAGGAGGAGAAGGTTGTCGGTTTGCACTTGGTTGGTGACGCTTCCGCTGAGATTCTTCAAGGTTTCGGTGTTGCCATCAAGATGGGAGCTACTAAGGCTGACTTCGATAGCGTCGTAGCTATCCACCCAACCAGTGCTGAAGAGCTCGTGACTTTGCGTTAATATTACAGAGAGCATTGAATTGTTTATAAATCAATGTATCTTTTTAAGTCTTGAAATAGATAATCTCGTATGTCAAGGTACTCGATGTCTTGATCCACATAACACGATAACAGAATTTACGAGATATCCAGCTTTACTGCTTAACTCTTATCTGAACTCTCGATTTCTACAGCCTCCAATGTGATCTTACGAAGAAATAAATGTACAAATTAACGTTGAAATTTTTGCAGTTTTATGGGAGAAAAAAATCAGAACATGACCTAGAATGAACCAATTTAAGCCTGAGCAGCCTTCAAGGAAGAAGCTCTTCTCTTCTTAACCTCAGCCTGAGCAGCCTTACGCTCGTGCAATCTCTGGGCCAACAACTGAGCGTACTCAGCAGCAGCATCCTTCTGGGCCTGAGCGTTTCTGACCTTCAAAGCCTTCAAGTGTCTCTTTCTCTGGAGAGTCTGTGGGGTAACAAGTCTCTGGATCTTTGGAGCCTTGGTGTACTTCTTCTCACCCTTGACAATCTCTCTTCTGATGACGTACTGTCTAACATCATCCTCCTTGGTCAAACCAAAGAACTTTCTGATGTTGTTAGCTCTCTTTGGACCGAGTCTCTTTGGCTCCTGAACATCGGTCAAACCCTCAAGCTCAGCATCACCCTTCTTGACAATGACAAGAGCGAGAACAGCAAGGTCGGAGTTGACAATAGCACCTCTGACGGACTTTCTCTTTCTCTCACCAGATCTTCTTGGTCTGTAACAAGAAGTACCCTTGGTAAGCAAGAGCTTAACACGGTTTGGCAAAAGGACACCCTGCTTCATTGGGAAACCCTGCTTGTCGTTACCACCAGAGATCTTGAAGACGTAGCCCTTGAACTCGTCACCGACGGAGTCACCCTCGACTTCCTGACCGATTCTCTTGTCGTAGAAGACACGGACACGGTGCTCGTCGTCAATCTCGTAGGTCTTCTGAGTACCGTTGGCTGGGTAAGCAATGTTCAACTAGATATAACGTTAGTATTATGTTCATCATGGTGATGTGTTTTTAGAACGGAGAGGTCATGGATGAGAATAAGAAAACAAGAGTCACAGTGGGTGAAATTCAGTCTATTGATATTGTTTGATGGTTGAGCTATTACGATGAGATCCCTAGGGTAGCCGTTGCGTCGACTGTCTTCTGTACTGATTTGATGAGTACCTTCATGTGTAGCTTGTGATGGGTCAAATAACGGCCTGTGTTTTGCTGGTTCTTCTTCGACTTATGATATTCTCATCATTTGCCTGATTTTATGGTTGCTTTGCGTGATATTTGCCCGACTTTGGAATTTGTTGAACTTTTTTGATCTTTCAATGTGAACAACCAATGAATGGTGACCTCCAAAGCTCCCGGTTCTTGTGCTCTTTCCGTAGTTCAAAATGGGGGGTTTCTCTCTTCTCTTATAACTCTCTCGTTCGTGGTGTTTGCATATGACATACTTTCATGATTGCCGTGGCTGGTATGGACCTCCTTCCTTTGGTTGTTAGAGTGGTTCACAGGCCAAACAAAATAAATTTCAACGTAAGCGCGGACAATTTTCGTGAGTGGGTCGCGAAAGAGGATACTTTCCTCATTGGGATGTTTTCAAGCCTTTTCCAAATGCCTGGCGAAAATCGCTTTGAAGCGCGACTTTCGCGTCCCCGACATTTCGCGGGGGAGAACCAAATCGCGCTGTGTGTGACTGAACACCCGCACACCACAATGTTCAGGGCTGAGACTTTTGATCACGTGCATACATATAGGGCGTAACGGGGCTTATGATAATTGTAAACAATGCACCACGGAAATCCGTGATTCCCTGCGGCAAGAACTAATTATAAGGGGCTGTCAGTATGCTGGCCCGCAGGACAGCACGCTACCGATAACGATTCGAATTATAACAAGCAAATAATACAATTTGAAAAAAGGCCTTAGCCATATACAAGTGGGTGGTTGAAATGCGTATAAGCAAACGTTTGTACCTATATCTTTCATCTCTGTTTAGTGGTATCTAAATGTGTGTGAGCCCCCATATTCAGTGGGTCTCAAGAATCCGGCTCCTGCTTCAAACTTGAGAACTTGATTTTCTTACCTTCTATTCCATCGCTCTTTTTCTCCTCCTTAACCTCTATCTTTCCTTCTTTCTGCAGATTTTGTAGTGGTGAATCCACTGGGTCATTGCTCAGCATTGTATGTTTCCGAATTTTAGCATTGGCAGTTGCAGCTGAACCTCCTGGAAGAGGTAGCATGTGTGGACCAGCTGATGATGGATATGGAGTATTACCAGATCCGAAAGGTATGTTCCATTCGTTAGAGTAGAAATTGGATGGTGAAGGGAAAAGGTCAGGGACGTATCGAGATGGTAAGCCTCCGGTGAGTGGAGTCTGTTCACCTGCCATGACTGGTTTAAAGTTTCCATTGCCTGTTTGAGGATGGTAATGTGAGTTTGGATTTGGAGGAGGCAAGTTAAACAGTCCAGATGGTAATGTTGCCGACACTGGTGTAGAGTTATTCGAAAGAAGACCAAGACTTGATGGTTTGATATCATCCGCATTCTTGGCACTTGTCGGTGTCTTGTCACCAGTAGTTCCAGAAGTGGATTTTTCAGCGCCTTCATTCTTCGATGTGTCAAGAGCAGTTAGCGTCATGGCAGAATCACTAGGTTTGGCTCCCGGGGTAGGTCTTGTAGGATCCGATGGGATCTCAACACGAAGTATCGGACGAGTACTGATGTTGTTGTTCAATGAACGTGCACGGGAACTCATGAATGGCGACGCATTCATGTTTGTCTGGGTGTTCTGAACCATTGGGGTACTAATTGCCGGTAGTGATTGTGTCTGTTGTAGTTGATCGTTCTGTGGCGGACCTTGTCGAGATTGAAGTGGGGAATTGGTAAAGTTTCCTTGAACTGGGAACTGATATGGTTGTTGTACGGCAGGCATTCGAAATTGCATATAAGGTTGTTGCACGTGTGATGCTGGTACTGTTTCCATATTCGGCTGTGGTGGTGGGTGACCCCATTGCTGATGTTGAGACATCTGTTGAGGGTGGTGTTGGATCTGTTGATGATATGGTGATGTAGTTGGAGGAGCAACTTGGTTGGCGACCTGACTCATGTGCGATTGTTTACGGTTCTGAGCTTCCTCCTTGGCTCGAGCAGTATGACTCTTCGTTGTCTTTCTGCGCTTTGCAACTGGTTGGGTATCATCCTCATCATCATCGTCCTCGTCCTCATCTTCCTCATCTTCACTTTCATTCTCCTCCACTGAAAAACTCACCGAAGAAGTAGTTCTCTGATGGGTTTTGTGAACTGCACTCTTCACACGCGACTCTAACGCATAGTCACCGTAATCAGCTGGCGTCTTGACGTCATGTGTGTATCTGCTATCCTTGAAGGTGGTAAGGAGGTCATTAACGTCAACGGATGTGTACTCGTAAAACTTTTGGTTGTTATTTCCCAGGATAATGACAGCCAGATCAAGTTGACAGAGAACAGCAAGTTCGTGTGCTTTTTTGAAGAGACCAGCTTTTCTTTTAACAAAAGTCACTTTACGGTTCCTTTCGTCGGTGATAGGCTGGATGGAGATCTTTCTTCTTCCCATGTTGTTATAATGTAGATATAGGTAGATATGGCAAGTTCAAGACGGTATCAATAGTGTACGAGAAAAATCACTTGTTGTTTTGAGTGGAGTTTTCTTCTCGGTTCGGATAAGGCAGTTGATGGAAACCTTTTCAAAATCAACAATGTCAAAGTTAATGTGAAAGATGTTACAGAAGGCAACAATTGACAAGAATGAATACAATAGGAATGGATAACCGGTGACAGAAAATGTTTCCTGTGGGCACTAGAATAAATAGGGAACTTTGTGAATCGGAAGCTTTTTACAAGTGCGGACGAACTTATATGGTCCGAGAAAGGGATCTGAGATGGACTTGCGATGGGTCTGTAAGACTTGAAACTAGGCTTGAAGCGACGGGGGAGCACTGTTTGTAACTGAATAAAAACACAAACTTCCAGATCTTTTGCTCTTATGGCTGGGTTTGTTTCCGGGTTAAATTGAATGTGCAAGTCTCCGTTTTTTGGTTGATTTTAGGCGGAGCAGGGCCAACGTCTATGCGTGGGTTTTTTGTTTGATAGGTTGGTCTTGTTGCTATTTTTAGTTGCACTTCATCCGGCGCGAAAACCCTCCGGGGAAAGACGTCATGGATTACCTTGAAGAGCAGTTCGGCGCGAAATGTCGCTAAACCCTGCTCAATACGGTAATCAGCGCTCAAATCGCGCCACTTCGCGCATTTCGCGTATGCCGCGAAAAATTGAGACCCGCGAGTGTGTTCAAACGGGATGAACAATTGAGACATCGCTTTACTCCACAAGTTGATCTCATCTCCCTCTCTCATCTCCAGATTCCCGGCACAAATGCAAAGACCTCTGCTAACGGTGTCCTACAGGGGCGTTGGCATCTTCGGCTCCAGGGCCCTCCCACAGAGGTGCTTCTCCACAACGAGAGTCGCCAATGACAAGCCAAAGAATAAGAAAGAAGGTCAACAGCAGACTGTGTTTGACCCACGTTTTATCGGTCTCACCAGAGATGTCTACATCCCAGTGGACTACAAGAACCTCCCATCACTCTTCTCCGAGCCAAGAGCTCTCTGGAACTCCCTTCTCAGAAGAGTCTACACACTCGGTATGAACACAATCCAAGTGGCTCTTCTCCGTTGGCAAACGGGACTCAAGCCAGAGTTCCTTTTATGGAAGAACAGAGCCATCGAGTCATACGTCGCCACCAATAAGGCATTTGCATCTGGAAACATTAAGGCCATTGAAAAAAATGTATCGGTTTGGGTTGAGAAATCATTGAAGTCCCGTGTTGGTTCTATTCCAAAGGATACCAAGTTGGATTGGAAACTTGTCAAGTTCAACGAGAAACCAAAACTTATGGCTTTCAGACCAGTTATGCTCCCGGGAAGACCAGTGGAGTATGCCCAAGTTGTTTACAAGTTCAACACAAAGCAAGAACTGATCAACATCAACCTCAAGACTGACAAAGTCAGAAAGATTGAAAGAGATGTCACTGATTATGCCGGATTCGTTATCGACTTGGACACAGATAACGTTATCCTTGCCGGTACAGTCTTTGAAAATACACCATACGATAGAATGCCAAAACCTGAAGACATTGACCAAAGCGTTATCTTTGAGGATATGCGTATTAATGGTGATATCTACAGAGCTCCACCACAGATCAAATCCTCTACCGAGGAATCCAAGTGAAACGTCTAATGTCATACGCAAAGAAAAGTTACTTGTATATATCTCATTCGCAATCTAGAACATAGAATGAACAGCATCTTACGAATTCTTCACACCGGGTAGTCCACAATTGGTCGAGGTCATTCAACCTTCAAGAGTTTCGGATTATAGAACTCATTTGGAAGTTTAGGCTACCAAGGCTCAAAATCAGAGGTGATTTTATATCGAAGTCTTCTCAACAGCCATGGCGCCCTGCAAGGATTTTGTATCACATTAAAGATCTCTTCTACCGATGAGTGAGATCGGATCAGATCTGAGATGACGGATCATGCCGGCATCGCAATATTTCCCTTTTAGAATCGCACTTTCATTGAACTTCTTAATAATTTTGATAATCACTTACTTGCATCTCAAGACGATACTTTTAGTACCCCTTCCTTCCCTTTTAACGGCTATATATTTACGGTTCTTCCCCTGCCCGAGACTGACGTGGAGTTATACTGCAGAACTTCGAGTAATAGCACACAGCACACGTTTATCTTGGCTTACATACATATTTAGGGATAGCTTAAATCTTTATGAATTGATTGATACCGCTATAATTGATAACCCAAGTGAATAATAGCCTTAAATTGAAGATCTTTATCGTGGGGTTACCCTACCGAATACAGTTTACCGGAGACCTCCACCACGCAGCAAATTGAGGAATTTCACTGCCAATAACCAGCTCATGTGGCGCAGTGGTAGCGCAGCAGATTGCAAATCTGTTGGTCCTTAGTTCGATCCTGAGCATGAGCTGTGTTTTTTTTTTGGATTTTTTTCAAACGTTTTTTTTTTCATTTTTAATTTTTTTTTTAATCCCAATAAGCGATCCATTTTGACATTAATAAAGATTCGAATTCCGGGGTAGCATTGTAAACCAATTGAGGAGCTTCTCGATAATTTATATCCATATAAGCAAAGCCAATGGCAGTTTAGACTAATCGAGAATTAGTGACTCTACTGACATATCCTAAGAACATTGTACCCTTTTATTACGTCGCTTTCTTTCTAAGCTTTCTGTTAGCATATGCAATCACCTGTGTGTTTCCCTCTTTTGTGACAAAGAATTTTTTCTTATTATGATCACACCATAACATGACTCCAATCTCTTCTGCGTATTTTTGTAAGAGTTGATACTCTTGGTCGTTTGCAAAATCTGTGAAGAGATATCCTTCAAATGTTAAAATTCTGTCCATCTCGAGTTGCCACAGTTTGATCTGATCTGCAATTGTAGGTTGAAGGATGTGAAGTTCCTCCTTTGTGTTTGCATCGTAATCTGTTCTCTTCTCCAGTAATCCCTCTGCAGATCTGATTAATTGTGGATGTGCGTGTGTTTCAAGATATGAAATGATCTGGTCCGCGGTGATACCATTTTGAAGGGCTTTACGAATAGATTCACGAGTGATCTGGCCTGTCACCAAGTTGGAAAATCTCTGTTTTAAGTGGACAAACAGGTTTAGGACGGCGATCTGAAGTGGTGAATTTGTGTACGCATACAACTTGAAGTTCGTTTCGATGATGATGGTACCCGCGTTCTCAATGTTGTCTTCTGAGTATGCATTATCCTTTTTATGTTCGATAACCTTGTTCATGGCTGCAGAAGCAGATCTCAAAGTTGTCACGTCAGATGTGAGTGTCGTTGCAAGTCTCGTTGGGTAAAAACGACGTGATGTAGATTTGCGTTGATAGATTAAGCCATAGTCCTTCAAGTCTTTCAATAAACTTATCTGTGTTTCGGTCAATGCCGAAACTGAGTAGTCCTTACCCAGTTCGAGTGAACCAAGCATGAAGATGAAGTTGAGAACATCAACTGGGTCCATTTGTAATTCTTCGGCCTTCATGAGATATTGAAGAAGCAACGTCCATAACTGAGCGTTGACATCTTGTAACAAAAATTGGAAACCTTCGTTTGTGATCG
This sequence comes from Petasospora amylophila, assembly GCA_030557155.1. Taxonomy (NCBI): domain Eukaryota; kingdom Fungi; phylum Ascomycota; class Saccharomycetes; order Phaffomycetales; family Wickerhamomycetaceae; genus Petasospora; species Petasospora amylophila. The sequence continues at coordinate 943,109 of JAKTVK010000199.1, read as the reverse complement.
AGAGATTCTTGGATGTCTTCCCCTCCATGAGGCCACTGTGCCTTAGCAATTCAAGCACAGTTGGACTAGGTGGTGTTTGTAATTCAGTACCCACCATGAAATGGAGAATGGACTCCCATTTGCTGGCAGCGTAGTTGTCGAGGAACGAGACGTCAACACGGTGAGCATCATCCGTGTCACATAGAACACCAAATGAGTTACCGATATCGGTTCCTGTGAGCACGTTCCTGAAACTCTTCCTGAAAACTGGATTGAGAACGGCTATGCCGTTGTGCTCTTTAAGAAGATGTAATGACTTGAGAACTCGAAGTGCCTCAACTTGTTCAATTCTGCCATTTGGATTCACCCAACGGTCAAAGTCACTCACCTGCACCTGTCTCTCGTTGAAGATGGTTGACATCACATAGAACTTTGCCAATGCTGGAAGCAATCTGAAGATGGAAAGCGACGTAGCAGGCTGTGGAAAGTGTTAGTAGTGGCAAGTCATATATATGAATATCACATACCGAATGGTAGAGCCTCGTCTGCACGGACTCCGGCAGCCCTTCGAGATACTCATTCACCGTCGAAGCCATTGTTCTTGATTGTTATATACACAAATGATGGTAAAGAAAGAGTATTGTGTATGTATTATAGCCCGCGATTTGATTATGATTTCCGAGGGTTCGGAATCGCGAGCGTACAAACAAAAAAAAAAGTTTGTAAGCACACAGATTTGTATACATTAAACAACTCCCAGTTCAACCAGTTCCACCAGTTCAGGAGAGATGGTTGCCAAACGCAGAAACTCGGTGAGGACAAAGCCCTCGGCCAAGGCCAAAGAGGCAGGACCAGCCACCGATGAGGCGTTCAACGAGCTTCTCAGTCCCGTTTACAAGGGGAAGAACATGACCGATGAGATCAACACTGCAAAGGACAAGTGGAATTTGTTACCGGCTTTCCTCAAGGTGAAAGGTCTTGTGAAACAGCATCTTGACTCTTTCAACTACTTTGTCGATGTCGATTTGAAGAAGATCATCAAGGCCAACGAGATGGTTCTCTCCGATGTGGACCCGGAGTTCTACGTCAAATACCTCGATATCCGTGTCGGTTACAGATCTAATTCCCAATACATCGATCCAATCTTGCCACCACACGAGTGTCGTCTGCGTGACCTCACTTACTCTGCACCAATCTATGTCGACGTCGAGTACACAAGGGGACGCAAGATCATCATGCACCGTGATCTCGAGATTGGTAAGATGCCAATCATGCTTAGATCGAACAAATGTACGCTCAATGGTGCCTCCGAGGCCAAGATGGCCAGTCTCAACGAGTGTCCATTGGACCCTGGTGGATACTTCATCGTCAACGGTACCGAAAAAGTCATTCTCGTTCAGGAACAGTTATCCAAGAATCGTATCATTGTCGAAGCCGATGAGAAGAAGGGAATTGTCCAAGCATCTGTCACATCCTCCACACACGAAAGAAAGTCCAAGACTTACGTCGTCACCAAAAACGACAAGATCTACCTCAAACATAACTCCATCGGTGAAGAAGTCCCTATCGTAGTGGTGTTGAAAGCTGCCGGTTTGGTCTCCGATCTTGAAATTATGCAACTCGTCTGTGGTGATGATGCCGCTTACCAAGATCTCTTTGCTATCAACTTTGAAGAAGCAGCCAAACTGGGCATTTTCACACAACAGCAAGCTCTCGAATATCTCGGATCCAAGGTTAAAACCATGAGAAGGGCTAAGCTCACCACGCTTCAAGAAGGTATCGAAGCTATTGCCACAACCATCATCGCACATCTCACAGTTAATGATCTCGATTTCAAAGAAAAAGCTCTTTACATGGCCATGATGACAAGAAGAGTGATTATGGCTATGCACAACCCGAAAATGGTTGACGATAGAGATTATGTCGGTAACAAACGTCTTGAATTGGCAGGTCAACTCATGTCTCTTCTCTTTGAGGATTTGTTCAAGAAGTTTAACTCCGATTTCAAGGCAAACATCGATAAGATCTTGAAGAAACCAAACAGAGCCACAGAGTTCAACCCACTGCTATCCATCAATGTCCATTCCAACAACATCACATCGGGTCTCAATAGAGCCATCTCCACTGGTAATTGGTCTTTGAAGAGATTCAAGATGGAAAGAGCCGGTGTTACACATGTCCTCTCCAGACTGAGTTATGTCTCCGCTCTGGGTATGATGACAAGAATCTCCTCCCAGTTTGAGAAATCTAGAAAAGTGTCGGGTCCAAGAGCTTTACAACCGTCCCAATTCGGTATGCTGTGTACATCCGATACCCCAGAAGGTGAGGCGTGTGGTCTTGTTAAGAACTTGGCACTCATGACACATATCACCACAGACGATGAAGAGGAGCCAATTAAGCAACTGTGTTACTTGATCGGTGTTGAATCCATCTCGGTCATTGATTCGGCCTCTTTACATGCAAACTTTGGTGTCTACTTAAATGGTACTTTGATTGGAACAACACGTTTCCCAGCGAAGTTCGTCGCATTATTCAGAACACTGAGACGTTCCGGTAAGGTTTCCGAATTCATCTCCATCTACACTAACTCCCATCAAAAGGCTGTTCACATTGCCACTGATGGTGGTCGTATCTGTCGTCCATTGATTATCGTTGAGAAGGGTGTTCCAAAAGTCAAAGCCCATCACTTGCTGAAGCTTAAACAAGGTCGTCTCAACTTCGATGATTTTTTGAAACAAGGTCTTGTTGAGTATTTGGATGTCAATGAAGAAAACGATTGTTACATTGCTCTATACGAAGAAGATCTTTCAGATCAAATCACACATCTCGAAATCGAACCATTCACAGTGCTTGGAGCTGTTGCCGGTTTGATTCCATACCCACATCACAACCAATCTCCAAGAAACACATACCAATGTGCGATGGGTAAGCAAGCCATTGGTGCAATTGCATACAACCAGTTCCAACGTATCGATACATTACTATACCTGATGGTTTATCCACAACAACCGATGGTTAAGACCAAGACCATTGAGTTGATCGATTATGACAAGCTTCCAGCTGGTCAGAACGCTACCGTTGCTGTTATGTCTTACTCCGGTTACGATATTGAGGATGCTTTAGTTTTGAACAAGGCCTCCATTGATAGAGGTTTCGGTCGTTGTCAAGTGCTTCGTAAGAACACTACTGTGCTTAAGAGATATCCTAACCACACCAAGGACATTGTTTCCGGTATGAGAGTCAATGATGATGGTGAACCAATCTTCCAGCATGCTTCTTTGGGTCCAGATGGTCTTGGTGAAGTTGGTACGAGAGTGGAAAGTGGTCAAGTTTATATCAACAAGTGTGTTCCAACTAATGCCTCAGATGGTATCATGAACCAAAGTGAAAACGAACACAGAGAAACTCCAGTGTTTTACAAGGCTCCAGAACCATCCTATATTGATCAAGTTATGATGTCCGTTTCCGATAATGACCAAGCTTTGATTAAGGTGCTGCTGAGACAGACCAGAAGACCAGAGCTTGGTGACAAGTTCTCCTCCAGACACGGACAGAAGGGTGTTTGTGGTATCATTGTGCAACAAGAAGATCTTCCATTCAACGATGATGGTATCTCCCCAGATATTATCATGAACCCACACGGTTTCCCATCTCGTATGACAGTTGGAAAGATGATTGAATTGATCAGTGGTAAGGCTGGTGTTTTGAACGGGTCCCTTGAGTATGGTACCTGTTTCGGAGGTTCCAAGCTTGAGGACATGTCGAAGATCCTTGTTGATAAGGGATTTAACTACTCTGGTAAGGATATGCTCTATTCTGGTATCACTGGTGAATGTCTTCAGGCTTACATCTTCTTCGGTCCAATCTACTACCAGAAGCTTAAACATATGGTTTTGGACAAGATGCACGCAAGAGCTAGAGGTCCAAGAGCAGTTTTGACCAGACAGCCAACTGAAGGTAGATCCAGAGATGGTGGTCTTAGATTGGGTGAAATGGAAAGAGACTGTGTTATTGCTTATGGTGCTTCCCAATTACTTCTTGAGAGACTTATGCTTTCCTCTGATGCTTTTGATGTTGACGTTTGTGACAAGTGTGGTCTTATGGGTTACAATGGTTGGTGTACATCATGTAAGAGTGCTGAAAACGTTGTCAAGATGACTATCCCATATGCTGCCAAGTTGCTCTTCCAGGAGTTGTTGTCTATGAACATCGCTCCAAGATTGAAATTGGATGATGTCTTTTGATGATTCGATTCATTTTTTCATATAAATTCATGCATGTAATAGGTAATAATGATTTGTATTAGTAGTTCATAGCAAATGACATCGTTATAGCATAGCATCGTTAAAAAAGTCTTCCTAGTGATTAGAGTCTGGGAATACCAACTTGTAATCCATCTTGAGCCTCTTATAAAGATCCTCCATCGTGAATTCATCTGAACTATCATCGTCAGTACTCTTCATGATGGACTTTTCCATATCCTTCATCGCAGCTCTCTGTTCATCTTCAAACCGTTGTAGGATTCTCTCTTTCTCATCCTCCGGCAAAACTTCGTACTCTTCTGACTGCGTTATCTCCCCAATACGATCTTGGAAAGAGCTGTCGATTGTGTACTCTAATGAATCCCTCATTTTCTCCTTCTCTCGTCTTACAAATTCCCTTTTACCACCTGCTTTGGAGACTTTATCAATAGCAGCATTGAGCAAATAGTTTGATGCCTTTTGAGCAGCATCTCTCCACTTAACCACCAACTCAGCATTAGCCTCTGTGTCGTTTTTAGCAAGGATAGCTTTTGCACGCTTCAATGTTTCCAATTTTGCCTTCTCTTGTCTGAGACGGGAATCCAAGTCAGTTTCCCTTCTCCTAAGCTCTTTAAGATCTGATTTTGGTGTACTGTGTGATGGAGCCTTGGAAGGGGACGACAGTTCATGGAGGTCTGATGGCGTTATGGTACTTCTCACAGTTTCAGGGCTCTCTTCAAAAGATTTGTAGGACTGGTTAGCGATGGGGCATGAAAGCTCTGGCTTGTATGTGTCACTCAAAGATGGGATTCTCGAGTTGGTGGAAGATGTTCTAGTTGACCCACTCAGCGACCTGTTCTTCCTTGGGATCACCTGTGACTTCTCAATGGGATCTTCAGGCGACGCATTGAGTTGTAATTTGCGTTTCTTCTTTACAGAAAGGGTGTCGTCCGGGTTGACAGGAGGTAGTGGCGTACTGTTCTCCGGCTTTGTAGGGATTCGCACACTCAAGTCCTCTTCTTCTTCGTCATCCGATAAGAGAATTCTTGATGCACCAGGAATCTGCTGTTTTTGTGGAGAACACATCATCACCTCTTTGTTATAATGGTCATAAAGATAAGAGTCTGGGGTATCCGGACGCGTTTTTATTGTTCCGATTCTGATCCGGATCGCGCTCGTGGTAAAGGCCGGCTACAACAGCCATTAGAGGTCGCTGGAAGTGGGTTTTGGGGAGTTTCACATGTCTAGACCTCAGACAACTTGTGCTATGAAACATATCTCTTCAAATTGGCTGCCGAATCCATAGGCACTGAACAAAAAAAAAACATGTGCTGCTTTTGTGGATCGAACACAAGACCTTACGAACTTCAGTCGTACGCTCTCCCAACTGAGCTAAAGCAGCAACTTTGCTTGACAGTAAAATCCGCGCATCGGCCGGGTTACTCCCATTTGGTACGGGCACGACTCCGCAATTAATGCTTCAATAAGTCTATAATCATGTTATTTACAAACTTCAGTTCATATTTACTAGTATAATGCACGTAAATATCCCATAATATACTCCTAAATTTGTATTATGTGCGCAGAAGATACCAATAGAATCGACAACCCAGAAGACGCGTTTCGCGGACGCCCTCTCGGGACGTCCCGGTCTGAACTCCAGTTCATGTTTAATAGACAACACGTACTCCAAAGGTGTATCTCTCTGTTCTATAACAGAATATGCGTACAAAGATCACTAAAGACGTGGTATCGGTGAGTATTGCCAACAATTGCAATTGCAACACATTTACTAACCTCTGCCAAAGTTATCAGGTGCAGATATTGTTACCGCAGCTACTCTACTCAAGTCAAGTATGTCTATCTGTTTTTCCTGTAACTTACCCATACAACTAACCTCAATTCACTAAAGTTGCCTTCGGTGGATCACTGCTCTTTGCACTTATTCTGCGTTATGGAACGTTATTCTACACGGATTCTTTGAAACACGAATTGTAAGTACTAGCACAGCTGATCTTGTTTCTATAAATAAAGTATCTAACATCCACCAGCTTCCCGTCTATCCAAAGCACTGTGAACTCGGCATACCCATCTCGATTCTTCTATCAAATTGCCATTGTGCTGGTGTCCACCCTTAATGTCCCACGAATTGGAATCACATACGTTGCATTTTACAAGAAGTCACCAAGCACAGCGAACCACTTAGGTATCATCTCTCTCATACGATACGTTTCCATCATTGTATTCAGTTGCATCCCTGTTAAAGATGATATGAAGTCTTCAATCAACTACTACGTCATATATACGATCTCTACTCTGGTATGGATGCATTTCTATCAGAAGAAGATCACATCAAAGAACAAAAGCTTAAACAGAACGAGGAGAATCTTGAGAGACACATACGCTGCTAGTATCATACTTGCCATTATATGTTATTACAAACACCAAGTTGAGATGTCCAATGGTTGGTACTCCACAGGATCAATTATCCAATGGTCAATCATTGCTATAGATATTTATTTTGATCATTTAGGACAAGCAGAGATTCGAGATGTAACGATCGAAATTCAAATTGATGGTCCAAATGGGGGTCATTTGGTTTAATTGATCCCCAAAAACTTTCTCTGTATATACCTTGTAGGTTCATCAACGACTGTATGGTGCTCAAACAGCTCAACCTGACTTCAAATGCATATAATGTCATCATATATATAAAGTCGTGGCCCTACCAATTCTAGGCTACCCGGAATTTGTTTACATTTTTCTTTGTCGAAGATTGCTGGTATGGCGCAGCGGTAGCGCAGCAGATTGCAAATCTGTTGGTCCCCAGTTCGATCCTGGGTGTCAGCTATCTTTAATTTTATTTTTTTTTGGTTTTCTGAGGGGAAATCAGGTCAACATAATGGAAGAGTGTTTTCCACCTCTTAGCTACTTTTTTGCCGCCTCAAAAGCTACAATGCTTTAATATACATACAATGCATTATCCTAAGGATATAACTATTGTTAATCATCTCTTGAAAAGGAGATTCAACAACTTGTTTGAATGACTCTCAGGTTTCTCTGGCTGAGATGCCTCCACTGGAGCTGTATCAGTAGAAGGAGTAGGAACGGATGGTGAAGGAGCCTTATGCAACAGACTTAATAGGTCATTAGCTGGAGATCCAGACTCATGTGACACTGGTGGTGGTACATCCTTGGTTGTTTCTGGGGTTGGCTTCTTCTTCAAAAGCGATAAAAGGTCATTGGATGGAGATGATGACTGTGCAACCGGTGTGTGTGATTCTGGAATGGGTGAAGGTTCGGCGGATGGTTTTTTGTGCAGCATGGCCAGCAAGCCGGCACTCGGATCAACCGGTGGCGTGGTGTTGGTGGAGTTTCCTGAAGACGGACTTCCACGAAGCATTGAGAGCAGTTCAGCGCTCGGATCGGCTGGTGATGTTGTTTTGTTCTCTGTTGCCGGCTTCTTGTGTAACAAACCAAGAAGATCATTCTTAGCAGTGACATTTTCTTCAGCCTGAATAGTTGGAGCTTGTGGTTCTTTATGAAGCATACTCAATAAGTCTTTAGCGGCATCGTTGGACGAAATTGAAGCTGGTGTTGGAGTTGGGGTGTCTCTGTGTAATAAGTTCAGAATCTCAGCACCGGCATTGTTGTTTGCACTGGCATGTGGAGTTGGGATATCATAAGTATCGTCATCAGAAGCTTCGAGTGCACCAGCTGTAATGTGTGAAAGGCCATTTTGCGTTTCAATCATGTCATCATTGGAGTCATGAGAATCGTCATTGTCATCGTCTGTCGTAGAAAATTCAATAGTAGAGACACTGGAAACCTCGTTTGCAATATGGTCAGCGTCTTCTTTGGGTTCATCAGGTTCGGCTTTAACAATGTCTTCCAAGACCTCTCCTCTTCTCAACAATCTCATCTTTTTCACTGGCTCAACCGGAGCATGTGAAACATCTGGTTCGAACCGTTGCTCTTCAACAGTATCTTCAAATTCATCCTCATCAAAAGCGTCATGGTCTTCATCGTTATCATCATCGTAAGCATCCTCGAACTCTTCGTCTGTGAAGTCCTCGAAAATTTCCGCATCTTCGTCGGTTTCCTTTCTGGAATTCTTTATAAGATGAAGAAGTTCCTTGCTTGGTGGTTTGGCTTGTAAATGGCTTGATTCCTCATCAAAAGATGGCTTCTTCGCCTTCTGCTTCTGCTTCTGCTTCTTCTCGTTCTTCTTCTTCTCATCCTTTAGTGGCGGTGACTGTTTCTTCTGTGTTGTATCATTCTTTGGCGTACCTTCTCTCTTCAACAACTTAATCTTTGGCTTTGAATCGCCATTCACTTGGGCAGCTGGTTGTAATGTCTTGGATGATTGATCCTTCTCTGGGCGCTTCAACAAGCTCATCAACTCTGCAGATGCATTACTGGACTGCGACACTGGAGGTTCTTCTTTCTGCTCCAGTGACTTATCAGAAGATGACGATGATGAATTAAATTGGTCATCTTGTTTTGGTGGCGCCTTTTTGATCAAAGCCAGAAGGTCGTTCTTGTGCTTACTCGTAGTGTCATTCTCATCTCTCTTCAACAGAGTGATCTTCTTCTTTGGTTCATCAGATGATCCACTGCCCATAAGCTGTGATAACAGAACCTTCCCTTCTTTTGGCTTGTGATCCTTCTGATTTAGCAGGCCAAGGAGTTCCTTGCTGCCCTCGTCGTTTCTGAAGCTCAGAGATGGGCGCTGCAGCTGGTCAGTAGATGGAGGTGGTTGCATGTGAGTTGGTCTCGTAGGCATCGGTGGGCCTTGGAACATCATCGGGGAAAATCCTGGAATCTGAGGAATACCCATTCCGCCCATTGGAGGTGGAGCAAATGGAGCAATGAATGGCAACTGCTGGAAAGCTGGTGGTTGGAAACCGAATGCAGGCATTGGATACATTGGCATATGCGGTGGGACATGGAGAGTCGGATGTTGATGTGGTGGCATATTCTGGAGATCTTGGGCGTTCTTCTTGGCTGCAGAACCTCTGATGTATTCCAAGAGCTCTCTTCCTGGATCATTAGTCGGTGGGACAACGTGGCCAACTCCAAGCATCTCCTTGAGCTGAGCCTCAACCTCGGCCATAAGCTGAACTTCATTGATCTCACCTTTGTTTTTCTTGACATATTCAATCAATGGACGGATCATGCCTTGAATAACGAAGTATTTGGCTGGTTGCGTCTTCACCTTCTTAACAACTGTTCTCCAATCGTGCCATTCAATTTTGCGAATCTCATTTCTCACAAGCGGCTTGTACTCAAAATCATCTGGAATGTTCTTACACATATAGATCTTGAAGTTTTTACCTCTCTGAGTTCTCTCGATGAAGTCGTCCTCATTGGCATATGGTGTGATGTCAAAACCAATTTCTTCCTTGACCTCTCTGCATGCACACGATAAATCATCTTCACCTTTGGAGATCTTACCTCTTGGAAAGGACCATGAGTTGGATTCAGTACCTTGAACAAGAAGGATTTTATTGAGTTGGGAATTGAATAAGGCAGCACCTCTAACTGGGATACTTTGTTTGTAACTGGAGAACTCCTTCAAACCTTCTTCTGGATCACCGCCTCTCCAAATTAGAGGGAACAGTTCAATCAGCTTCTTGGAGAAACCTTTCATTTTGAGGGATGGTAGTGACGGATTTGTGATCCTCACAAAATCCAAGTAGAACCAGTGTGCCTCTTCAAAGAGGAAGAAGACTCTCTGTTGAAATTTGTTAGTGACCTTTCACACTCGTCAAAACATTGCCAAATGGCACGAGATTACATACTTCATTTGTAGATATATCTTCTGAGGGTGAATTGATAACAAAACGGACTAACAAGTCCTCCAACGCTCTGTCGAGCGGTTGGCCTTTGAGCCCATCTTTCAACTGGATGGACATCTTCTAGGTATTTCTGGGCGTTGTTTCCGTGGGCGAAAAGCTGGGGGTATGGAATTTTCGTAGTGTAGGTTGTGCTGTTTCGATCAACAAGCTTTATAAATCCTGTGCGTATCTGTCTTGATTCTGTGTTTATAAAGGAGCTTTTTGGTGGCGGTTTTGATGAACTTCTACGCCTGCCAGCCATTTTCATTCGTGAACAAGGAGAGAGGGCGCGAAAAAGGCGCAAGTGGAAAACATCCGGACACCACATCTGCCTTCCGGTGTTTTCTGAGTCTTTTCCCTTTTCCCCACTGAATAATTGTTTCACGTTGATACCAATTATTGTCCAATATAAAGCAACATGTCCTTGAAAGTCGGTTACGTTCCAGAACATTTCAGCACGCCAATCGCATTTGCGCAGAGCAAGGGCTTCTTCAAGTCCCATGGTGTCGAAGTTGAATTAATTCCTTATCCATCAGGATCTGGTCATTTGATCCAATCCCTCGAGGACAACTCTCTTGATATTGCCATTGGTTTGACTGAAGCTTTTGTTAGAGGTATTGCACAGGGTAAGGAGAACTACAAACTCATCGGAACCTACGTCAAGTCCCCACTACGTTGGGCAGTCAGCACCGGTTACGAGAGGGAGTTCAATGACAAATCCGAGCTTTCCGGTAAGAATATTGGAGTTAGTAGAATTGGTTCTGGCTCGTTTGTTATGGCCTACGTTCTTGCTTTGGAACTCGGTTTCCAAAAACCATTCTTCGAGGGGTTCCCAATCTTATCCACATTCAAGAACTTGAGAGACTCCGTTAACAAGAAGGATGGTGTGGAAGCTTCTGATGCCTTCATGTGGGAGTACTTCACCACCAAAAGATACTACGACAACAAGGAGGTGAAGTACATTGGTGACATCTACACCCCATGGCCATCCTGGGTCATCAATGGAAGAACTGAGCTTGTGGAGAACAAGGCCAAGCTAGTTGCCGATTTTATGGACGCCATCAGTGAGGGAATCGACTACTTCAACAACCATAAAGAAGAGGCTGTCGAGTACATCTATCAGAACTTGGACTACTCAGAAGAGGACGCCAAGGAGTGGATCAAGACTGTGGAGTTCCAAGACCCCTCGAAGGTTAAGTCCATCGACACAGAAACAACCATTGGTAAGACCTATAAGGTGTTGATCGAGGCCGGTGTTCTGGAAGACTCTGAGGATGCCATCACCTCGAGATTGTCTGCTGGTGTTCGTCAGCTTTAAGCGTAGAAATAAAATAAAAAGATCTATCAGTCATTCTTATAGTGACGCGCGCGCGTTGTCATGGTGGCGCGAAACATCGAATTGTAAACAAACAAAGAAAAAAAGAACGCGTCAGTTCCATCCTTGTTTCTCTCTTTCCTTTCTTCTCCCCAAAACCAAACAGCTTTCCGCCGTGTCAATCCCACTTTCTACCGCTTTCAGGCGCCCCCAGCTCTTTGCAAGAACTTCAAACAGGCTTCTGACAAGCTCTTTTCGCAGCATGGCGCCACCGTTGCAGGAAGCAAACTTGAACACGATGAGTTCACCTACACAGAAGAAGAAGAAGAACGCCACGGAGCAATACCAGAAGCTCTCCCAGCTCGAGCATATCCTCAAGAGACCGGACACCTACATTGGCTCCACTGAGCCTTTAGAACAGAAGCTCTGGGTCTACTCTGCCGAAGATGAGGGCATGGTTGACAAGGAGGTCAAGATCGTTCCAGGTTTGTTCAAGATCTTTGATGAGATTCTCGTCAACGCTGCCGATAACAAGATCCGTGACCCTAGCATGACCAAAATCGAGGTCAACATTGACCCGGAGAACAACGTTATCTCCGTGAAGAACGATGGTAAAGGTATCCCTGTTGAGCATCACGAGAAGGAGAACATGTGGATCCCAGAGTTGATCTTTGGTAACCTCTTGACCTCTTCTAACTATGATGATAATGAGAAGAAAGTCACTGGTGGTAGAAACGGTTACGGTTCCAAGTTGTGTAACATCTTCTCCACCGAATTCACTCTCGAGACGTTGGATCTCAACGTCAAGAAACAGTACAAGCAAACCTGGAAGAACAACATGTCTGTTGTTGGTAAACCATCCATCACAGTGCCAAAGATCAAAACAGAGTTCACAAAGATCACATTCAAGCCAGACTTAGAGAAGTTCCACATGCAGACTCTTGATGATGACATCTTGGGTGTTCTCCGTCGTCGTGTCTACGATTTGGCCGGTACTGTCAAAGGTGTCTCCGTCTATCTCAATGGTGAGAAACTCAAGGTGAGAAGCTTCAAAGAGTACGTTGAGATGTATGTCAAATCCTTGAACAAAAAGAAACTTGCTGAAGGTGAGATCTCTGAGTCTGATGCTCAGAAGAAGCCAACCATCATTTACAAGAAGATTGAAGATCCAAAGTCTAAGGGTCGTTGGGAAATCGCTTTTGGTGTCTCTGACTCTCAGTTTAACCAGATTTCCTTCGTCAACTCCATTGCTACGACTTCAGGAGGTACACATGTCACATATATTGCTGATCAGATTGTTGACAAGATTGGTGAGTTGTTGAAGAAAAAGCACAAAAATAGTCAGGTCAAACCATTCCAAATCAGAAACAATATGTTCCTCTTTGTCAACTGTTTGATTGAGAATCCTGCCTTTACATCCCAGACCAAAGAGCAATTGAGTACTAGAAAACCGCAGTTTGGTTCCGATTGTAAAGTCCCTGATGAATTCATCACACAGATCATGAAGACCGAGTTCATCGAGAAGATCATGGATGTTGCTCAAGCCAATGCTGATAAAGCTCTCAAGAAGACCGATGGTTCTAGAAAATCTAGAATCACCAACTTGCCAAAGCTTCACGATGCCAATATGGCTGGTACCAAGGAAGGTTACAAGTGTACCTTGATTTTGACCGAGGGTGACTCTGCCTTGGCTTTAGCCGTTGCAGGTCTTGCCGTGGTTGGAAGAGATTATTATGGTTGTTTCCCATTACGTGGTAAGCCTTTAAACGTCAGAGAAGCTTCTCACACACAGATCTCTAACAATGCCGAAATCAACGCTTTGAAGCAGATCATTGGTTTACAGCACAAGAAGAAGTACGAGGATACCAAGTCGTTGAGATACGGTCGAATCATGCTTATGACAGATCAAGATACTGATGGTTCCCATATCAAAGGTTTATTGATTAACTTCATTGAGAGTCAATGGCCTGAACTCTTGAAGGTACCAGGCTTCTTGTTAGAGTTCATCACTCCAATCGTTAAAGTCAATATCACTAAGCCAAAGAAAGATACTATTGCCTTCTACAGTATGCTCCAATATGAGGATTGGGTTGAAAAGGAGAGTCACAAGTTCACTTGGACTCACAAGTACTACAAGGGTTTGGGTACTTCCACACAGGAGGAAGGTCGAGAGTACTTCTCCGATTTGGTTCAGCATATGAAGACTTTCGAGCCATTGCAAGATGAGGATAAGCAGTCCATTGATTTGGCTTTCGCTAAGAACAGAGCTGATGACAGAAAAGAATGGATTGGTTCTTTCGTTGAAGAAGGTAACGATGATCGTTATGAACAAGAAACAGTCGGTATCACTCAGTTCATCAATTACGACTTACGTCTCCATTCCATTTACGACTTGAAGAGATCTGTTCCAAGTGTCTTAGATGGTTTGAAGCCAGGTCAGAGAAAGATCATGTTTGGTTGTTTAAAGAGAAACTTGAAGAATGAAATCAAGGTTGCTCAATTGGCTGGTTATATCTCTGAGAAGACAGCTTATCACCATGGTGAACAATCTTTGGTTCAGACTATTATCAACTTGGCTCAGGACTTCGTGGGTGCTAACAACATCAACATGCTTCTACCAAATGGTGCTTTCGGTACCAGATTGTTGGGTGGTAAAGATGCTTCTGCTCCCCGTTACATTTTCACCGCTTTGGCCCCACTGACCTCTAACATTCTCCACAAGGATGACGCTGCGCTTTTGACATACAACGAGGATGATGGACAATTGGTTGAACCAATCTCTTATATCCCTACTGTTCCTATGGTCTTGGTCAATGGTGCTGAGGGTATCGGTACCGGTTATTCTACGTTGATTCCACAGTATAACCCAGAGGACATCGTTTCCAACTTGCGTCGTCTTATGAACAACGAAGACATGGTTGAGATGGCACCATGGTACAAAGGCTGGGATGGACAGGTCCAAAAGATCGCACCAGACAAGTATAAGATGTTTGGTAAGATTGAACAGTTGGATGCTAACACCTTGGCTATCACTGAACTCCCTCCAAAGATGTGGATTTCCAACATGAAGGAATTATTGCTCCAGGGTATTGCTGGTACTGACAAAGTCAAGCCATGGATCAAAGACTTTGAAGAGAAGCATGGTCTTGGTATCAGATTTATTGTCACGCTTTCCGATGAGGAAATGAGAAAGGCTAAAGCTGTCGGCCTTTACGAGAAGTTCAAGCTCTCCCAAGTCGTCAACTTGACTAATATGGTTCTCTTTGATCCTCAAGGTCGTATTAAGAAGTATGAGACTGTTGAGGAGATCATGATGGACTTCTACTACGTCAGATTGGAGTTCTACCAGAAGAGAAAAGAACACTTGGCTAAGCAATTGGAAAACGAACTTGCTAGACTTTGTGCTCAGGCACGTTTCCTCAAGATGGTAATCGGTGGTGAATTAATTGTCAACAACAAGAAGAGAGCTAAATTGATTGAGGAATTGGAGGATTTGAACTTCCCTAAATTTGACAAGAAGGGTAATCCAGTTTACTCCAAGACCGACGCTGCTGATATCACCAGAGATGAAACCATGCTGGAGGATGAGAGCAGTGATGAAGATGCTGATGAAGATGCTAACATCCATACTAGAGAGTCTGTCATCTCGAGCTTTGATTACTTGCTTGGTATGCCAATTTGGTCTTTGACTCATGAGAGATATGAGAAGATCCTCCAACAAAAGGCTCACAAAGAGGATGAATTGACCGAGTTGCTTAAGTTGAGTGCAAAAGATATTTGGAACAAGGACTTGGATGACTTTATTTCCGGTTGGAAAAAGTTCCTTGCCGAGGATGAGGCTAAGAGAAGCACATTGTTTAGTGGTAAGAAGAAGAAGAACAGTCGTAAGAGAGCCGCTGATGACGATGATGATTGGAATGCTGCTAAGAAGAAGAAGTCCAAGAAGGCCAAGAATGAAGACAAATGGGAGTCTGTGAAGGGTGAGTTGATTCCAATTCCAGACTACGTTGCTCCAAAGATCAGAGTAAAGAAGGAGTCTACGCCTACGGTCAAGTCTGAAGGTTCAATGGTTAAGTCTGAGAGTACACCAGATACATCGGCATTATCAACTTCCCAGGATAAGACCAAGCCAAAGGTGGAGGATAACCAACCAAAACTCACATCATTCTTTGGTGTTGGTGGTAAATTTGGTACACCAACCAAGGGTTCTGATCCATTTGGTTTCAGCGATGGTGAAGATGATGCTAAGCCACTTGCTGAGGAAACTGCTGATGCTGAAATCAAGCCTGTCAAGAAACTGGCTACCAAGAAGATTGCCATCAACAAGGCCACTAAGCCTGCTGCTACAACAAAGAAGACTACGTCCACAAAGAAGAAAGCGGTCATTGCTGATTCTGAAGAGAGTGATGATGATTTCATGATCATTGATGAACCAACTCCAAAGAAGTACACAAAGAAGACTGCAACCAAGAAGGCCGATCCACCAAAGAAGGAGGCTGCCAAGAAGGCCGCACCAAAGAAGCTCAAGAAGGGACTTGTTGAAGACGACCTTGATCTTGACATCGAAATGATGGATGTCCCAATTGAACCAAGGGCCAGATCTGGAAGAGCCAAAGCCGCTAAGAGTTACAAGATTGAGGATTCTGAAGACAGTGCTGTTTCATTTGGTGAGGAAGATGAGTCCGAAGACTTTGAGGATGATGATGATGATTATGAATGAGTGAATTTCTCTTCTGGGATGATGATGAATGATTGGATTTGTACACTATGATGCTTTACAGATTATTTGATTAGGTATTTACACTCGAGTTAGAGTTTCATTTTATATAGCTATTAATACACTGTTAAGATAGCATTTATACATAATTCCTTCATCACGGAATTTTTTTGTTTGTGTTTAGATGACCCATGGAATGAACATGTATGGAACGGTCTCCTTGTACTTGAGCCAGTCATCACCGTACTTGAGTGCCAACTTATGTTGGTCTCTCAAAGCTCTGTGAAGCAAGACAACGAAGAAGAAGACTGGGAAGAACCATGGCAATGGAGAAGCGAAACCACAAGTCAAACCCCAGACGAGAGCCTGTGTGTAGTCAGCGGTGTAGTGTGGCTTTCTAGCATAAGCCCACCAACCGTCGATGAGGAAGTGGGTACCGATCTTGGTGGTCAAGTACTTTGGATTCTCAATGTACTGGCGTGGCAATTGTGGGAAGGTCTTTCTGACAGTGTTATCACCACGAAGTCTCTGTCTGAAGTAAGACTTCTGGGAGTTGGAAGTGTCGAAGAAGTAGTATGCAATGACGTAGACGATCAACAAAGTCCACATGTATGGGGTAGACCAAGCGTACTCACTTGGGTTGTGGTAAGACAAGAACAAAGTACAGTGGCAGTAAGTGAATGGCACACCGGCAATGTTCCAGAAGATGAGCATGAAACCGAACTTCTCGTAAGCCATATCCCAGGTTGGGACGATCAACTCCTCACCCTTGGAGCAAGCATTGGCATAAGACCAGTGGGCCAGGAAGATAAGTGCCATCTGTGGAGAGAGCTTACCGTACTGTTCGATTTGTCTCAAAGAGGCGGCAAGGGTAATGAAGTACAAGATGTACCATGGCAATCTGACCTCGAAGAACATCTTCAAGTCCAAGATTCCAATTCTTGGGTTCAATGGAGCACCCATGAAGAGATCGTAAAGCCAGTTACCGGTCATTCTGTGGTAATCCTTGGTGACATAGAGGGTCCAGAAGTAGAGGAAGAAAGAGAAGGAGATACCGATGAAGATGGCAACGGTCATGATCTCACCGAACAAGTCGAGAATGGTGTATAGTGGGAAGACTCCCGAGAAGTGCAAGGCAAATGCAACAGCGTTGGAGACGTAGAACGAGCACATAGCGTTACAGAAGTAAGGCAATTGCTTTCCCTTGAGATGCTTCAATGGCTGGCCCTTGGTCCAGACACCGGGAAGCGTGTAGTAAAACACCACTTGTGTTGCAGCAAAAGTCAAGAAGATTCTCCAGGCTCTTGCGGAAGGGAGACCGTGATCGAGGAAGATCTGGTAGAGATGGATCACGAAGTCCTTGAAGGACTCACCTTCAGCTGGTGTGGCAAACTGACCGTCGTAGAACTCTGCCGAGATCCACATGTACCACATAAGCAGTGGGAAACCCACGATCATGCCCACGACGCCCGGAAATCCACCGAATTCGTACTCAATGTTCTCCGGCTTGAGGTATCTGCCCTCATCGTACGAAGAGCGAGCCATTGCTTCTTGTGTCTTTGTGGGGCTTTCTATATGGTGTAAATGGCCTTTGGAAAAAGGGGGCCCCGGCACCGATTTTCTCTTTGCCTTTCCTTCCCTATACGAGCGCTTCCTGATCTGGCAAGTTCCGAGGGTATTGTTTACCCCTCGGATCTCGGAGAATCGTATATAAGCACGCTCTATTGATTCTACATAACAATAGACGCCAATTCACATGAAAAGACTCTCATTTATTTGCGTAGTTTCTTTTTGAACAACCCGAGTTTTTTCTCCTTGCCCTTCTTAAGCGATTTGAGTGCCTCCTCACGTCTTAGTCTCTGCGTATGTCCCACAAGGTTCTCAACAACACTCTCATATGTACGGTGATCCTCCTCAAGCTTCTCTTTCTCGTCCTCCCAGACACTGAGCAGTGTTTCCACCTGTGACACGTCTTTCTGCAATTGGCTTATCACCGCTTCGAGTTCGTCCTCGGGCATCGCTGCCAATTGTTCCTCGCTTAAGACAGCATCACTGAGTCTCTGTAGTTCATCCTCACTGGTCTCCATGATTGCCTTCTTCTTTTCACTATCAATGTTCAGTTCAGAGAGCTTTCTCACAACGTAGCTATCCATGTCGAACTCATTTGTACGCTCCTTATGCACAACGGTATCATCCGGTAAGCCAAGCGTTACCAGGAGCTGTCTTCGAAGAGAGCTTTTCTTCCAATTGTACGGTTTCAAGTACGGTTGGGCAATGAGACGTTCGAGGAGATGTGTGGAACGCTCGTTCAAAATCGATGTATCTGATGGTACTTGGAAGTCCTCAAGATCTTTTGGGAAAGCCTCATGACATAACGTATTCAGTTTCTCTTCGAGTGCTTCCTTATCCTGAAACAGATCTTGTGGGAAAATAGAGACACCTGGTGTCGAGATTGTCGGTAGTGAATCTGGTGCCGGTGATGTTGGTTCAGCGGCTGCCTGTGGCTGTTCGAAATCATCAAATGAGGCATCGGAGAAATCGCCAAAGTCATCATCATCATCATCATCATCGCCATTCTCAACGGTTCCAGCCGCTACTGACTCTTCCAATATCTCTTCTTCTGTGGGTTTATTCCCATCCTCGATGGTGTCTTTTATTGTTGGAGCATCATCTTCAGCTGTTGATGTTACTTCATCAACCTCATTCCCAAGGGCACTAACCTCGGGACTCACAGCCTCGTCCTGTTTTAGCTCGTCGTCTGACATTGATGCAACCTTGGTGTTCGTGAGTAAATTGCAAAGGCCGATGGATATTCCACTAGAGTTTGTTGTAGACCGTTAGCTTCGAAGTATTAATTACGTTCGTTGAGGTTGACGTGTTGATGTGTTGGCGTAGCTTCTCCATATCATGAAGCTGCGAGAATCGCGGAAACGATACCGGGCTCATAACCACAATAGTGATCAATATAAATCAATTAAAAGAGCCTATAATTTCATTTGAACAGGTAAGAGTTTGTCACTGGTATTCTCAGTTCCTCTCATTCCGATATATAACAAAATATCGTAAATTTTTTTGGCTGAGATATCTGTAAAGACGCAGTTGAAGCACTCAAAATGAAAGTACGACTCGTCTTCTTTCAGCAGTTTCACTATATGCATATTCAAGCAAATTAAAAAATCTCAGACACCCTGAATACCATCATTAGTATGAGTAGTTTATAAGGATTTTTTACATATAATGATCATTACCTCAGCGAAATTCTAATATACTGAAATTGTAGGAGAAAGAGTCGAACCAATCACATCCGAACACCATTTGAGAACACCCGAACACCAACAACGTGAAGATAATATGTTGATGAGAGAGTCATTGATTATCTACAAGCTTTCTGTTCATATACAAATGCATTATATCAAGCTATTGAATTAGATAAGTATAAGCAATCATAACCATTACCATCTCGCATAAAAAGGGCTCTTTAATGTACTATCAGCCGTCATGTTTTAGAAAGAACTCCAACTCCAATCAGCAGGAACACTACCGACATTGACATTACCTCCTTCTCCATTAGTCTGTTTCTGTAGATCTGCTGTCACTGAACTAGACCTTCTTGCGCCATTAGTAGCTGTATCACCCAATTCTCTCTTGACAAACTGTTCATAATCACGACAACAGTTATCGCAAACTTTGCATAACAAGCCTTTACCACCAAGTGTGAATTGGGCATCGAGACCGAGCTTGAGGAGATGTGAAGTATGTTCAGCACAGAAGATATCACCGCAACGACGACAATGGTGGCGTCTTTCGAAGAAAGTGAAGTTTTTATGACATATAGCACATGATTGACGAGAGACATCACGACGCCAGTGTGCACGGGTAGGTGATTTAGTGGAAGATCCATCAAAGCGGAGAGACCAATGTGAAGATTGGGAACGAAGGGATTGTGCTGCTTCTTGTAGGATGTTCTTGGATTTGCGGGAATTCTGTTCATTAATGTGTTGCACGTCTTCAGGTTTGAGATTGGTATTAGATTGGCGAAGCACGGCAGGAACGTACATTGGACGTTTTGGATCGTTGATGGTCTTGAGATTTGAGTTGTCAATGCTGCTATTCGAGCTTGGGGTAGGAACCATCTGTGTAGCTGTGGGGTCTTGATTTTGTGGCATATTGATTTGCAACTTGTTTGGGGAATTGACGGTAGTGCTACCAACGTAATCAGCCGGGTTTATATGACCCTGTGCAGAGACATTCGTGGTGTTCAGCGCTTGTTCATCATCAATATCAGAATGGGCAACTGGTGACAAGTTTGACATATTACGACTCAACACTCTTGATGACTGGGCAGACAATGGACGCATGTTGTTAATCTGAGAAGCCGATTGCGATCTGAAAGGGATGTTTGTATCGATCTTTTCCTTCTGAGCCTTCTTGACGTCATCTTCGTCCACTTTCTTGGTGCTCATCGTCAAGTCAACTTCAGCGGGCATGAACTTCCCAAATGAGCTGAGTCTTTTCAAGGCGTCATCTGTAAGTTTCTTCTGTTCCTCTTGCGCGTCAATGTCGTCACTGTCGACAGCTTCTTCGGACCCGCCGTTGTTCTCTGCTTCGTCGTCCTTGTGGAAAGGCAATCTCTGTCCAATCTCGAAAGAGGCTCTTCTCTTCGAAGAGGCCGCGGTGGCTGGTGCTTGGATGTGTGTCTTCGCGCTGATGAACTGTGGCTGTGTTGTCCCTTGCTGTTGTTGTTGTGTTTGTTGTTGGGTCTGTTGCTGATTCTGCTGTTGTTGTGGCTTTTGATGAACGAAGCTCCGTAGTGACACACTCGAGAGAACGCTTTGGACGCTTTGTGTTCTCGGTTTCGGCACAGTGCGCTTGTGGAAAGTAATCTCTGAGTCTACCGGTTGGAGCGGCTCGAAATGCTCCATATATTGGTGCTGTTGCTCAGTAGCGGGCTGTTCCTGTTCCCGTTCCTGTTCTTGTTCTTGCTGTGGCTGAGGGATGGTGTCTTCCGTGTGTCCATTGAGGATGACTTCGCCCTCGCGGTTATTGGCAGTCTCTTCGACTTGACTCATCAGATGTTTCTTTTTAACGAAGTTGGAAGTGTTGACCCGACTGTGAGAACCAATGCTGAGGTAACTGAGCGGGTTGCCAGGCGGTGTACTCAAAAAGAAGGAAAAAGCGCTTTCCCCAGCGCCTTGAATTGTTCATTTCCTCGAAGCGTGCGTGCCATTGCCGAAGCGGGGCCGGAACTTGTGTAGCCCATCGCTATCTGCACGTGATTTGGCCCGGAAGTCCTTTTCTTTTATTTTATATAAAAAACATCCGGACACCAAAAAAGAGGCGCGCGGCGCGCGATCGCGGTGCTCTCAGCTCGCGGGCGACGTGTTCTTGACAAGCTCAACCCATTCAAACCAAAACAATTTTTGAAAAGTTGCTCACCAAAATTATACAATGGCTCTCGAAGTGTCAGAGGCCACGCTGTCCAATGTCAAGCTCCTTCTGAGGGTGCTGATTTTGATCTCCATCGCGTGTGCGGCCGTGTCCTCGCGTCTCTTCTCCGTCATCCGTTTCGAGTCCATCATCCACGAGTTTGACCCTTGGTTCAACTTCCGTGCTACAAAGTACCTCGTCTCACACTCGTACTACGAGTTCCTCAATTGGTTCGATGACAGAACGTGGTACCCACTCGGAAGAGTCACAGGTGGTACCCTTTACCCGGGTTTGATGGTGACATCGGGCTCCATCTGGCACGCTCTCAGAAAGATTGGTCTTCCAATTGACATTAGAAACATCTGTGTCATGCTTGCACCAGCTTTCTCAGGTGTTACCGCTTACTTCACTTACTTGTTCACCGCTGAGATCAAGGACAAGTCAGCAGGATTGCTCGCTGCCGCTTTCATGGGTATTGCCCCAGGTTACATCTCCAGATCTGTTGCCGGCTCTTATGATAACGAAGCCATCGCCATCACTTTGCTTATGGCCACTTTCTACTTCTGGATCAAAGCCTCCAAGGATGGCTCTGTCTTTTGGGCCTCTTGGGCTGCTGGCTTCTACTTCTACATGGTCTCGGCTTGGGGTGGTTACGTCTTCATCACCAATTTGATCCCATTACATGTGTTCATCTTGATCCTCATGGGTCGTTACAGTCACAAGCTTTACACCGCATACACCACTTGGTACGCCATTGGTACTTTGGCCTCCATGCAAATCCCATTCGTCGGTTTCCTTCCAATCCGTTCCAACGACCATATGGCCGCTCTTGGTGTCTTTGGGTTGATTCAGATTGTCGCTTTTGGTGATTACGTTCGTTCCAAGGTGCCAACCGCTGAGTTCAAATCAGTCTTGGCCGTGTCCATCGTTTTGATCATTGTCCTCGGTGTCGCTGGTCTCGTTGGTTTGACATATGCTGGTTGGATCGCTCCATGGACTGGTCGTTTCTATTCCTTGTGGGATACTAATTATGCCAAGATTCACATCCCAATCATTGCATCTGTCTCCGAACATCAGCCTACCGCATGGCCTGCTTTCTTCTTTGACACTCAATTCTTGGTTTGGTTGTTCCCAGCTGGTATCTACTTGCTCTTCCAAGACTTGAAGAACGAGCACGTCTTTGTCATTGCATATGCCGTTTTGTGTTCTTACTTCGCTGGTGTCATGGTTCGTTTGATGTTAACCTTGACCCCAATCATCTGTGTCTCCGCTGGTGTGGCACTTTCAAAGTTGTTCGATATCTACATGGACTTCTCTGCCTACTTGCAACACGAGGAACCAAAACCAGACCAGAAAGATTCCACCAAGAGCAAGGATACCTCTTTGCTTGACATCGTTTCCAGACTTTCCGTTATTGGTACATTCACTTTCTACCTTTACCTGTTCGTGTTCCACTGTACCTGGGTCACTTCTAACGCTTACTCTTCTCCATCCGTTGTGTTGTCTTCAAGAGGTGCTGACGGTTCTCAGGTTCTCATTGATGATTATCGTGAAGCCTATTACTGGCTCCGTATGAACACCGATGAGGATGCTAAGGTCATGGCTTGGTGGGATTACGGTTATCAGATTGGTGGTATGGCTGACCGTAC
Source organism: Petasospora amylophila (assembly GCA_030557155.1). Classification (NCBI taxonomy): domain Eukaryota; kingdom Fungi; phylum Ascomycota; class Saccharomycetes; order Phaffomycetales; family Wickerhamomycetaceae; genus Petasospora; species Petasospora amylophila. The sequence goes on along the minus strand of JAKTVK010000199.1, from coordinate 919,941 downwards.
CACTCTTGTTGATAACAACACTTGGAACAACACTCACATCGCCACCGTTGGTAAAGCCATGTGTTCTTCCGAAGAAGTCTCTTACAAAGTTTTGAGACAACATGACGTTGATTACGTCCTCATTATCTTTGGTGGATTCTTGGGTTACTCTGGTGATGATTTGAACAAGTTCTTATGGATGGTCCGTATCGCTGAAGGTATCTGGCCAGATGAGGTCAAGGAGAGAAACTTCTTCACTGAAAAGGGTGAGTATAAGGTGGATAAGGATGCTACTGAGACTATGAAGAATTCTCTCATGTACAAGATGTCCTACCACAGATTTGTTGAGTTGCATGAAAAGATGGGAAGACCTGCCGTTGATAGAGTTCGTAACCAGATCATCCCACAGGAGCCAGAGTTGAACGTTGTTGAAGAGGTTTTCACATCGGAGAACTGGATGGTGCGTATCTATAAGGTTAAGGACCTCGATAATGTCGGTCGTGACTTGAATGATGCCACCAAATTTGAGAAGCAGAGTGCTGCTGGCGTGAAGAAGAGAGTTCAGAAGCGTCCAGAGTTGGAGCCATTTGAGGCTTGAGGGTGTTTGTGGTGATAAAAAAAAAAAAGAATATTCGAGGAGGGATGAAGTTTTTTGAATTTCTTTGATAGAAATGACCAGATGTTTTGGTTCTGCTTATGAATACCTTTTAACGTTGTTGTTTTAGCTTTATGTTCCCTTCTTTGTATAAAAAAAATTCTACACTTTGTTACAGTTATAAAGTACTCGTAATTATATCAATATTGATAATATTGAAAATCCAATCGACATGATAAGGTATTAATTGACACGTAAATGTTACAAACATGGAGTCGTGATCAGATTCTATAAGCACACACATATGCTAAATGACAAGGAGGAAAAAAACAGGTGAACCAACAAACCAAATGTCTTCACAAAGACCTCGTAAAATCAAAGCATAACTTGAAGAAATTAAAAGTAATCGTCTCTGATATCTTTCATACCGTTCAATCTTCCAGCTCCTCATCGATATGTCTTCTTTCCCTCAAAGCATCGACAACTTTGGCAGAGATTCCAGTAGCATACTCAGATTCATTACTGGAGTCCAAAGATGTCTCAGAGAACTCACTCTCGGCATCTGAGGAAGCAAATAGAGAAGCGTTTGAGATGGACTCTGCATCGGAGGTATCAGAATCTGCTCTCTGTCTTCTTCTTCTCTCACGTCTTCTTCTTCTGAGCTCATCAGTCTTTCTGTCCTCGAGAAGTTCGTCAAAGTTCTGTGGCTTTAAGTGATCGAAATCTGGGAACAACTCAGGTCCAAGTCTATTAATGATCTCGATGATTTTCTCCTTCAATTCCCTTCTAGTGGTTTTGAGCTTTAAAAGAGCATCTGGGGAGACCAAAGACAAATACAATGGTCTGAGAGACTTAAGCAAATCCATACCCGTATCACCAAATGTCAAAGCAGAGTAAGTGACTGTGGCACTTGAGATATAGATACTCCAGAACAAGACGAACTTGTTGATATTGTATTCTCTGAAGTAGTACAAACCAACACATGAGTAGAAGATGTACAACAATGGGGCAAGACCCATACCAACCAAAACCTTCCAAGTAGCCACGACGTCATTAGCCTTGATCTTAACAACTGAACCAGCCAAAGCTTCACGCTTCTTTTTGTTGGAATACATCTTACCAGCAACAAATACAGGAGTGAAGAGAAGGATACCTGGGAGTGCCAAGACAGCCATGAACAACAACTTGATGGCCCTGTAAATCAAAACACCAGTGTTTCTGATATAGTCAACCTTAGCATCTTCGACATCATGGTCTGGCAAGTGCAAGTCCTTCAACTGTTGGTTATAACTAAGAATGTTTTCACGGAGCTTTATGACTTCTGGTTCGTCCTTGTAATGCTGATAGCCCATAACCAATCTTCTGTTAATCTCGACAACCAATGGAATAGGCAATGTCTTACCATGGGTGTACAATCTTCTTGCAGCCTGAACGACCATCAACGTTTCATAATCTGGACAAGTAACAGTGACTGCTCTCAAAGCGCTCTCAATGATGTCCAACACCTTCTGGATAGCCTCTTTGGAAGTAGCAGGATCAGCGTACATATCAACGAGTTCCTTAGAGATGGTTATTGGGTGACCGAATTCAATGACAGCACGAGATCTGAACTTGTGTGGGTGGAAGTAGTTCATACCACATGGAACAATCTTAACGTCGGTTCCTGGGTGGTGCTGCATGGCACCGAGGGCCATGATGGCAACACCGGCCTTCAATGGCAAGAGATCGGTACGATCATGAGAACCGCCTTCTGGGAAGATACCAATGCATTCATTGTGAGCCAAATGGGCAAACACCTTTTCGTAGACCTGTCTCTGGTTGATCTTTGGAGCAAGCTTATATGATGTCTTGGTCTTGAGGGCGTCCTGAGCGGATTTTTTGAACTCCCTCTTGAGGATGATCTCTGTGTCACTGACAATCTCGGCAATCTCTGTGTTACCTTTGGAGAGAGGAAGACCGATCAAACCCTTGACGGTGGCCTCGGTGGTGAACTTTGTACCGAAACCGATGATCTTGAAAGGGTCTTCAGGGTCCTGCATGATCTCTCCCGAGGCGGTCTTCAAAAGATCCTGTGCTCTCTTAACTGGGATGGCCAGGGCCAAAGTAGCCAACTCACGCACTCCGGCCACGTGCATTGACTTATCTGCGATCAAGAAGGACACACGTCTCTTGGCCTCACGCAGAACCTGAGCGACTAGGATGCCTGCATCGACGAACTGGTTGTGGTGAGGGGCGGCGACGAAGATGACTGGTCCTGTCTTCGGGATACGGAAGGCTCCTCTAGGACGAATCTCTCTGAAGAAACAGGCAAAAGCGGCAGACAGAAGCCACGTGACAAAGTCAAAGCCAAGCACAGCGTAGAAAGGCGCTGGCTGGTAGACGTCCTTCATCTCTTTCTCCTTCTCTTCTTCGGCCATTGTCGGTTTTAGTGTGTGGGCGATGCAATAGATTAGAAGGGGACGTTCTGCTGTATAGCGAGCGATTGCGTAGGGCGCTTCGCTTGGGGAAAATCGGAGATAAAAGAGGGAACTTCAGCAGGGGAGTTCCACCTGAGAGCGGAGAAGACTAAAGTGTGGGTTGGAGTTGGGGTGGGGAAAAAGGTGTGGGTTCGTGGGAAAAGCAGATGGTTCCCCCCTGACTTTTATTAAAGAAGCTGCCAGAATTTTGGAATTTTGAAGCGCGAAATTACAGGGTCGGAATTTTTAGATCGCGGTTCGGAATTTGGGAATCGGTTCGCGCCACATCATCACTATATGGTTTTCCTCCAAAGAGCTTATTTGTACCAAATCAGCTACGCACGGATACCCCACATCTCCTCGCTACTTCCACAATGGGTGACAAGGTCATCAGAAAGAGACAGTACTCGCGTAACGGGTGTAAGGAGTGCAAAAGGCGTAAGCTTAAGTGCGACGAGGGGAAGCCGGAGTGTTGGCAGTGTTCACACTTGGGAAAGGCGTGTGTCTATGTCAAAACAATCAAGTTCAGTGACACACGCAATTTGGTTCTCGATCCTCAGGATGGTAAGACAACTTTGACAACTCCACCACCAATACCCAACGTCTCCACAGCAACGAGGCCGAAGAAAGATAGCCCTGAGGATATGAGTATTTACTATAACGTCATTGACTTCAGCAACACCCCACAACCAACGACGAAGCTACGAGAAGAGCAAGAGTCTCGTCAGGCATCAGCCCCACCACCAAACAGGGTGTTCTCCAAACTACCACAGACTCATATCTCTCCACCGGAAGATCGCCGTCTTACCATCATCAACGAGGCATCTACCCTTGCACAAGACATCATCGAATCCATCCATCCAGAACTAGATGACTTCCTAATGGATCTGACAGGGCCCTCATACGTGAAGAAGCAAGATGCCCTCTCTTCATTCAATCTGACTGAACCGTATAAGTCACATCTTGAGCTTTTCTACGATAAGATCTCCGCATGGCTCTTACCACTCGAACAACAACTCTTGAATGAGATTCTACTTCCCCATGCCAAATCATCTCCATATCTCCTCGCTGCAATGTTGTCTCTTGCTGCAAACGGTGACGCCAAATCGAGATACATCGCTACTTGCCTCAAGAGTCTTAGTGATGTCTTCCAAGATCCATCAAATATTTTAAACAACATCGAGCCGTTGATATTGACAATTCTGTTATTGGGTTCCGACTCTAGTTCTGCTAATTGGAGAGCTCATTTGAGAGGTGCGAAAGATCTGTTCATGAAATATATCAGGTTCTATAACACTACTCCAAGTCTGCTTCTTGCCAAGAGCTGGTTTGCTGCTATTGAAATTCTCGCCGGTCTACAGAGTAATGGTACAGGTAAGGCACATGAACTAGATCAGTTATTGGATGTGGGTCTATACGGAGATGACAGTGATCAAGGTGTTGAGATTGGATTACTATTGGCCAATGGGTATAACGTGTTTTTGGGATACAGCTCAGAAGCATTGGTGATGTACCGTGAGTACATTAAACTTCGAGCATTGAGTGGGATCTCAAATAAAGATTTATTATTCTTGATGAGTTTGATCCACTCTGCGAAGGAATTTCAAGTTGCCTCCCCTTCAGTGCTGATTGAGAGAGACAACCCTGCCCACCCAGATTTCGATTCTGTGTCAGAGGAGAAAGTGATCCTTCCATGGAGCTGTTATGGTTTCATGGGGACATCCGTGTATTCTTGGTTTGATCTCATCCACCAACTTCATGTTGATGCATTACTTCTTCAGGTCTATAATGACTTCTACAATCTTGAAAGCTCTCATCCACTGTGCCAAAGCCTTCTCAAAGAGATGTTAGCATTGTGTTTCTTTTTCTCGGGGACTACCATCCCAGATGGTTCAGACACGAGACTTCTCATGATTCAAGGACCGATGCTTGCTTGTGGTATGAATTGTGTTGAAGATGGGCATAAAGGGATGATCAAAAGTTATTTCGAGTGTTTGATATCAGGTGGAGTTAAAAGTGCAGAAACAAGTTTCAAGAAGGTGAAAAACTGCTGGGATGGTGCCCTTGAGGCTTCAATTGAAGTCATGCCATTTGCTTGAGCTTTCAAACAATGTATGATGATTTCAGTTTTACTATATTATGTTTACGAATTCATGTTTGTGTTTTATCTTTACAGAAAGATTCATATTACAGAGTCATTATATCGTATCTAAGGTGATTTTTAAGAGGGTCATTAGTCAACAAGTTCACCTGGTCTTGCTTCATCTTTGGCATCTATCATCATTCTGTCCTCATCGTTCAGCTCGTTGATTTCAGCTTCTTCTTCAGCAGTCAATTTTTTAAAGTCCGGTGGGATTTCATTCATTTGAACACTTGGTGCACCGTTGAGGAATCTGAGGTGTTCAAGGGCTTTCATTCTCACATTTTCAAGATAACGTCTTGGATTCTTGTTATCTAGCTTATCACCAAGGTTTGGATGGAGTGAGTAATCTGGATTGAAAAAGTTTCTGAATGGTAATTCGTCGGGTAGCTTCGAGTCCAAGGTAGAGTCGGTCATGATACTTGTCTCATAACACCATAATCTAGAAACGTTCCTAGGTGTGTAACCACCACCTCCAAGAACCAACAATGGCAATCCAAAACTCTTGATGAACTTGACACATTCACCATGTGCTCTAATATTCAAGTTGAAACAACCTAGTCTATCACCACCTAAGGAATCAGCACCACATTGTTGAACAATCACTGATGGTTTGAAACTCGTAATCACCGGCTCCATGATGCTCTTGAACAAACGGATATAACTCTCGTCATCAATACCATCATTTAAAGGAACATTTAAAGAATAGTGCTTACCTTTTCCAACACCAGTTTCATCCAAGTCACCAGTACCTGGGAAAAACAGACCGTTATACTTGTGGAAACTCACAGTCATAACTCTGTCAGAGTTGTAAAAAGCCTCTTGGACACCATCACCATGATGAAGATCAATATCAATGTAAAGAACACGTGGATGGTACCTCAGCAGATCTAGGATGGATAAGACAATGTCGTTAACGTAACAGAACCCAGATGGCTCGAATTTTTTAGCATGATGCAACCCACCAGACCAATTGATGGCAATGTCACTTGCACCAGATATCAGCTTTTGAGTGGCATCAAGGGAAGCACCGGTATAAAGCGCACTATAGTCATATACACCTTCAAACACGGGACAGTCATCACCAATGTTGAATTGTTTCAACTGCTGTGTGAATTTACTCACGTTATCCGGTGATACCCTTTTCAAAAACTCTAGATAGTCTTCTGAATGGAACTCACGCATCTCCTCTTCTGTGGCGGGCGTGGGCGTGTAGAGGTCCATCTTCTCGTACAGTTTATAGGCAATGACAAGGTGGTCTGTGAGCATGAGTCGGAAAGGTTTCATTGGGTGACGGACTCCGTAATGGTAGTTTGAAACCTTTGGGTTGTAATGGTAAGACACTCGGGGCTGGTAAGAGGCAGAGAAGTTCTGCTCGTACTTCGGCTGGAGCCGCTGTGTCTTCTCGTCAAGTTGCAACGTGTCGTCGGTAGTCATTTTTCAATGCCAAAGCAACCAAGGAGCCTGGTGTTTACTAATGAAAGCTTTGTTGTTGTTGTCAGAGTTGTTATTCAAAATGTTTAAAGATGCTTTACCGCGGACTACTAGATCTTCGCGAAAAGTTCTGGATTGAGCCAATCAGTTTACCCGGCCGTCTCCACGCGATCTCTGTTAAGCGGTGGCGATTCTGTGATACAACAAGAACATAAAATGACCGTCTTCTTTTAAGAAGCCTAACAGCGGACTTCCAACACCAATTGCCTTTTTCTTTAAAATGTCTGGAGCAGCTGGATTCGACAGACACATCACCATCTTCTCGCCGGAGGGCCGTCTCTACCAAGTTGAATACGCGTTTAAGGCCATCAACGCCGCCAACATCAATGCCATGGGAGTGACAGGGAAGGACTCTGTGGTGATCATCTCTCAAAAGAAGGTCCCAGATAAACTGCTCGATCCTTCAACAGTCACTTACATGTTCCAAATCACCCCAAAAATTGGTATGGTTGCCACTGGTTCCATTGCCGATGCTAGAAATCAGGCACTTAGAGCCCGTGCTGAAGCCGGTGAGTTTAAGTATAAGAACGGTTACGACATGCCAGTGGATGCATTGGCTAAGAGAATGGCCAATCTGGCACAGATCTACACACAAAGAGCGTATATGAGACCATTGGGTGTCGCTCTCACTTTCTGTTCCATTGATGACGAGCAGGGACCATTACTCTACAAGTGCGATCCAGCTGGTTATTACATTGGTTCCAAAGCTAATGCCACGGGCCCAAAGCAACAAGAACTTACGACTGCATTGGAGAAGAAGTTCAAGAAGAAGGGTGTCGAAGGTGATTGGAAGGCTGTTGTTGAATTTGCCATCATTACACTCAGTAACACACTCAACACGGAGTTCAGAAAGAATGACATCGAGGTTGGTGTCGCTATAGAAGACAAGTTCTTCACTCTTACACCTGATGAGATTGATGAGAGATTGGTGGCAATTGCTGAACAGGATTAAGCTCTCCACTAATGACTGAGGTGAGCGTTGCACGTTTGCTTCCCACTTTTATGTAGATTATAAAAAAAAACAAGAAATCACAGGCTACGATCACATGACTGGATATTAAATGACGTAGGACACGTATTCATGATTTCATTATTAATATTAGTGTTATTGTAGCAAATGGCGAAGGCTTTTTGGCGGCTCGCTCGATTGTTTCTGTTGCGTTCGTTGTGTGGGCCAACTCTTAAATGTTGGCTTCTGTCTTGGGATTCTCCCTCCTTTCTTTCTCACGTACTTTTCTGGATGTATTCTTTTGATGTGTTGTTGTTTATGTGTGGCAGCCTTTGGACCTCGGAAAATTCTTTCACAATGATCACATCGCTCTTCAACTCCATTGTCCCACGTTGTAGTACCGGCGTTATGGGGAGCTCTATCGTATCTCCATTTATCATCATTCTTCTGAACCACCGGGAAAGACTGTACCCCCACATTTGGACTGCTGTTGTTCATAATCACAGAAACATTGGATAAGAGTTCCATTCTGGAAGCCGACTCGGTTGATGGGAATGTGTTACCTTTCATTTTCTTAACCTGCTGCTCTCTCATATGTTCACGATTGAATGCCAAAAGCTCCTTCATCGAGAGATTTTGTGGCGGGTCCACTCTTTTTTCTTCTGCCTGTACTTCTGGTGAAGACATCTGATAAACATCTCTCTTAGCAGAACGTTTCAATTCTTGAGCCACATCCTCTTGAGCTGCTAACTCTTGTGCCTGTGGTGTGTATGGATTCATCATGGGTTCCCTTTGAGCATCCCTTATTAGGGCTTCAAGGTCAAAGTCTAAAGGATCAGAAACAGGGTCCTCTTCTCCTCCTTCCTCTTCATCGTCATCATCATCATCATCCTCTTCTTCCTCGGGATGGTATTCATCATCATCACTCCCCATATCCTCCATCATCTCAGTTAGAGATTTTGGAAGCACAGGAACTTCCTGTTGAGCATCCCTGAGTAATTCCTCCAGATCAAACTCAGATGGGTCGTAGACAAATTCTTCCTCTTCTTCCTCATCCTCCTCATTATCTGGTACGTCTTCTCCTTCTTCATCTTCATCTGGTTCATACTCGGTGTCATCATCATCATCCTCTTGTAACAATTCCATCAATGGCTTCGGCAACACGATATCCTCTCTGGCATCCCTCAATAGCTCTTGTAAATCAAACTGATCAAAATCTTCTTGCACAGTAGCATCATCATGATCATCATCCCCAGACACAACTTCATCATCGTCTCCAGCTTCTTCTGGATTGTACTCTGGATCTTCTTCATCGGGGAGTTCAGGAAACGCCAAAGTTCTCCAATCCGGGGTAGACCCATGATGAGTTGAGTCCCAATCGAACCTCGAGTCCTCCGGCGAAGATGGAAAGCCAGCAAAACTCGCAATGGGTAATGTGGGCCTCTGCTGTTGATTAAATGAGCTGGCGTAGTATCTCGATGGTGATTGCATATGAATAGGATCGCTGAACCCAAATGTACTCTCCATATCAAGTGCTTTCCGTGTTCGTGAAGATGGGCTTCCTCCAATATCACTCATAATGGTGCCCATGAAAGGAATGTCCCTTTTGATCTGCCTGCTAATGTCTCTCTCTGGGTGATAATCGAGAACGCCACCTTTGTTCTTTCTGGGCGATCGCCTTAGTCCCGAGCTGTCTGTTGTGAATAATGGGGTAAGACTGTCATCTTGCCCCGTCTCTTGGGCCGAGAAGTCCCCACTGGGTTGTTGCTGGGACATGACTGCTGTCTTTTCTTGTTCCCTCTGGTGAATATGTATTCTGTTTGCTTATGAGTCTTATTTGTCTTCAGTAAAGTAACAAGGATAGACCTTTGTTTTCTTAATGGTAACAATCACAATCGGGCGCGCACGACCTTCGGACGCGTTCTAATAAACTCACGCGTCGGGTTAGCGCGGAATACTGTTTATTCGGTTTATTTATGACTTTGAAAGTCTCTGAATTTTTGGCATTATATCGATAGAAGAAATCTCAGAAAATCGTATCAGCTAAGTTTTGTACATATATCCTTAGTTGCATTTTGACAGGGAATTAAAATGAATGAAAACAAAAAAAAACGACCTCGGACAGGATCGAACTGTCGATCTCGCGATTAACAGTCGCGCGCCTTAACCAGCTTGGCCACGAAGTCGTGTTGTTGTATTGGTGGGAGGTGCTGTCAAACCGCGTATACAAAATTTAAGTCCCAAATAGGAAATTTTCGAGGTATTACCCGGCCTCGAGTCTTAAGTCTTGATATGGGTAGAATTATGCTAATAATAAAGCAGAAATAGCTGTTAATACGGGTTCTAATGGGTTGACTATATTGAAATGCATTTCTATGATATTATGGATATTTACAGCCCTTATTGCGCCTTGTTAGTGTGCCCACATTTAGCATCCCAAAATGTCCTCAATGGTAGTATCATTTGGTACATCGATGGCGTACTTCCAGAACTTGCTTAAATGTCTTGTACCAGCGTCACAACTAATGATAACAATGTTCTTCCCCTTGATTCCTGTTTGTTTGCAAAGTTTGATAACAGCAACAGCGTTGATAGCAGTCGAGGAGCCAATAAACAAACCGTCATTGACACTCAAAAATTTTGCCATCTTGATAGCTTGTTCATCCGTGACTTTAATACTATCATCGATATACTCTTCACCTGTGTGGAAGTTATGTGTGATTCTATTCAAACCAATACCTTCAACAAGGGTATCAACCTGATGACGGCGCCGTGTTCCTTCCTTTTCCTCATTGGTGTACATCACTCCATATTTGATTCTGTTGTAAAATCCGCTTCCCTGTGGATCGGCAAGCACGGTGATAACACCTGGAATTTTTTCTTTCAGATAGCGACAAACACCGGCAATGGTACCTCCAGTACCACACCCAGTGATGAAGTAGTCAACCTTACCTTTCAGCTGTTTGTAAATTTCCGGGCCCGTTGTATTGTAATGAATTCTCCAATTGGCATCATTTTCAAACTGATCAGCAAACACGCCTCTTTGTTCAGTGGATTTGTCCTCATTCAACTTCTCACATGCAGCCTTTGCAGAGTTGACGTACTGATCTGGGTCAACAATAGATGCTGGCTTGACTTTTTTCAACCCCACACCAAGTGTACCGAAAAGTGCAAGCTTATCTGGAGATGTGTCATCTGGTAAATGAATCTCAGCTTTGTATCCTAGTGAGTTTGCCATGGTTCCAATACTGATGCCTGTTGATCCCGAGGTACCTTCAAAGATAACGTCTCCGGGTGAGATCTCACATTTTTGTTCTTTGTCTTTAATGATAGCTAAAGCGACACGATCTTTTGCAGATCCACCTGGGTTCATGAACTCGAGTTTGGCATAGACATTGTTTCCCGTGGCTTTCGAGAGGGACTTAACGAGGATCATTGGGGTGTTTCCCACGAGACCTTCAACTCCAACTGCTGGTGGAGGGAGTGATGTGAGTTCATGATTCTTATCGAGGAGTAGTTTGGCGGTGTAAATGATGGCCACCACGGAGGCACCACACGCGGATATCTCCTTCCATGTGAAGTCCTTCATCCTGAAAGACCTGGTTACTTGTGCCGTCTCAAATTAGGGGATGCCGTAGTAGAAGTGTTTTTCACGCAACTGTATAGAGATCAAGTATACCAAACGCCGATGTGCAAAGACGATGCACTCACAAATCCAACTACGCACTACGCGAAGATGGTGTCCGGGTTTCCTTCTCCGCACTGTAGCCAGCGCGTTTCAGCCGAGGTTTAAAATTGGGCAGCACTTTTGCCTCCACGCGGTGGGACGTGACGTCTAACTCTGATCAACGAAACCTCTTGTGGTTATTTTTGTTGAGTTGTTGGGTGGAATATTGTGCCACTAATTACTGCCACTGCGCCCAGACATAGCAGCAACTCGCATCAGAAAAACCCCAGCTTGTGTGACGTCTATTGTTCACACCGCTTCTTTGTTTACTTTTTGAGGTACAACCGAGGCTCCCCCACCAAACCAACAAGCAACTGAAGCCTCTGCCAGCCTCGGCAGACAAATATCAGCACACGCACACAAAACGAACATATTCTCAGTATTATAACACAACAATGAGCACTGCAAAGGAGGAAGATGCTCCAAAGAAGTACTCTGTCAAGTACAAGAGAAACCGTTCGTCACGGGCTTGCGAAGTTTGTCACTCACGGAAAGTCCGTTGCGACGCCACCATCCACATCCCTTGTACCAACTGTTTGACTTTTGGTTGTGACTGTCGTTTCCCAGAACCTAAAGAACGCAAGAACGCCCGTCATAAGAAGTCGTCCAATGGTAATGGGCTCTCTTCATCTTCTTCCATCCCTTCAAGCAGTGGTGGCCTGGATCCTTTAATCAAGCCAGAGCACACACCCACGCCAACAACCGCGCCGGCGGTAAGCATCACAAACACTGCCCCAGCCTCTGCAAAGCGTCGCCATGAGCCCCTGGCCGCTATCTCGGCAAGAAGTGCTTCCATCGACAACCAGAAGCTGGCCAAGCATCACTTCTCGACGCTGTCTTTCCATGGTAGGGCCTCAACGGCGGTTCTTTTAGCGGTTGAGAAGGACAAGGATACACATCTTAAAATGCAGGACTACGTTCCTCCAGCGTTGAAAAACAGCATAGATCAGACCAGGGTCGGTCTCGACACAGTGCAGATGGAGATTCTTCGTTTAAGAGGTGCTTTCTTGTTGCCGGAGAAGGCGCTTTGTGACGACTTGATTAGAACTTTCTTCGAGCACATTTATCCAATCGAGCCCATTGTGGACCGTAAAATGTTCATGGACCAGTACGAGAAAGGAACTGTGAGCTTGTTACTATTACAATCAATCTTTCTTGCTGCCTCAAGAGTCTCTGATAACGAGTTGATCTTTGATGCCAATGGATCTAACTATTTGACAAGTGCTACTTTCTACCAGAGGGCAAAGGCTTTGTTCGAGGCCAATTATGAGAAGGATCCAATCCCAATTGTTCAGTCCTTAAGTCTTTTCTCCCGTTTCTGGGAAGGCATCGACGATATTTTGGGGAACTCTTTCTACTGGACCAGAATTGCCGTCACAGCCGCCCAAGGTTTTGGCTTCCACAGAAATATGGTCAAGACCGGTGGTGACTTCAACTCAGAAGAACTGAGAGTGAGTCGTATTCTCTGGTGGAACTTGTATATCCGTGACATCTCATGTTCCGTTGCTTTTGGAAGACCTCGTGTCATCCAATTGGAGGATTGTGACGTTCCAATGTTGACAGCCAATGATTTCCCTGCGGACTTCAAGCGCCATGACGCCGAGTCCTTTGTCCAGATGATCAGACTCAGTGAGATTATGTCCATTGTACTTCAAGAGCAGTACAGCGTTCGTGCTGAGAAGTCGAAGAGACAGAGAGAAAGCCTCGTCATGACCCATTGTGATATGATCATGAGTAATTGGAGAAGCAACATGCCACAACATCTACAATATGCACCACATCAGCACCTCCCACTTTCTGTGAACATTTTGAACTTGTATTATTACTCTGCCGTCTGTTTGGTTCACAGATCTAACATGGTGAGAACTCTTGATGGCAAGGAGTATCCTTCCGAAGGTATTGTGTTCAAAGCCTCCAGAATCATTGCCGACATCGCTTCAAAGTTGATGAAATCTAAGGATATTAGATACTGCCATGCTTTGACCATCCCAGTGTTTTTCACTGCTGCTTTGACTTTTATTTGTCATATGGATTCTAGCAATCCATCCATCTCTAAGAGTGCAAAGCTGGGCTATGACATCTGTAACCAAGCTTTGAACGAGATTGGTAAGAACTTCCTGGTTGCTGTCTTGATTCAGCATGGTTTGAAAAGATTTGCTGATGATGGTAAACTGAGAGAGAGATTGGTTGGTAGTATGATGAGAAAGGCCAGTGGTCAACCAACTAACGGTGTACCAACCCCAATGTATGGCTCTGCTGCACCAACTCCAGGTGCCACACCTGCATTTACTCCAGGATTTACCACGCCAGCTCAAAATTTCGTTGATTTCAACACTCCATCGCAAACTGGCACCCCAGCCATGACACCAGGTGTACCAATGCAAGGTGTACCACCACAACCAATGGCTGCACCAAGTCAACACGATGACACACAGCAGCAGGGTCATGGAGGCACGCAGCCACCACAACAACAGCAACAGCAAGATCAAAACCTTGAGTTCCCCGACCTCTATTTATTTACCAACACTCTTCCTTCTAACGGCCCATCCAACTTTGATCCATCTGAGCTGTTCCCATCTCTCAATGGCAGAGGAGAGGCCACGAGTTCCAAATCAGATAGCACGAGTGATGGATTACCAACAGATTTCAATCTGAACTTGCCAGAGTTTGACTTCCAGAACTTCTCCAACACAATCTCCCTTCAAAATTTGGCCAACTTGAACAATTACAATGGTGACGAACAGAACCCAAACTCCCTTTTTAGTAACCTTGGTGGTGCTAGTTGATTGGAAAACAAGAAAAAAAAAAGCAGCTATTCATGAGCTGAGCTTGTATATTACTGTTACGACTTTTTACGGACGTGAAACTTCTGATTTTAATGCCCCACTTCCATGACGTTTTGATGATTTCTTTGATTGGCCCCGGCATGATCTTTGTTATGACGTTGTGACTTCTATATTACGGTTTGTCACTTATAATGTTGTACAGCGCCCTAGAGGGTATATATTTAATGGTTTGTGTTTAAATATGTTCAAAATTAAAATATTTATATATATGATTGATCTTCTGATGATCGTATTATTATACAAGTCGATTTTTCCCTCGTTGGCGTAGCCTGGCCCTTCGCGATGCTCCGGGAGGCTACTGGGTCAACTCGGCGACGGTCTTGCCCTGGCGGGTGCGGGGTGTATACATCAATTTGAAGAATTTGAGTAGCTTATGTATGTATAGCAGACTGTGGTATGTGTCTGTGAGGCCTCCTACTTTTGACGTTGTCAATGTATAACGGTCGGCCTCTCGCGTTTGTCTATGGGTGGCTCTCTCAGTCATATTCATCTTAAGAAAGCGCTAGGTCAACCATATCCATCTTAAAAAAGCACTAATATAGATATATGTGTCTATGAGAGACATCCTTGAATGATAACTTTCATCAGCGTTGTGTTTGCGTAGTCCTCCACTCTTCTTAACCCATTAATGCATTGGAGTTATTGATCAAAGTACAGGTTTGCAGTGACACGTATGAGTGAAGATCCAGAAGCTTGGAGCCATCCATTGATGGGACTATGTGTCACAGGAGTTTCATAGCTATTGAGGAATTTTGAGTTTACCCCAGCAGTTTTTTTGAAAAGGAACGGAGAGCTGCTCTGGACATTAGTCTCCAGCCGATGCGGGCACTCGAGAGGGCAGAGGTATCATCCGGGTGCGTTCTTCTTCACTCCTGTTCGGGGATATCACCGGGAAGAATCTCTAAATCATCGTTTGGTAAAGAAGAGATAAAGACTGTTTATTAACACAGACATCACCCCATCACCATCGAAAACCGGATCTAAACGGGGTCAGCATAGGGTTCGCGGAAATTGCGGAGATAGATGTCAACTTTATGGACGAATAACTCAAAATCTGGCCCATAGCTCAACTCCAATAAGTTAGGAAGTATAAAAAGGTCCTGGAAGAATCTATTCCGAGAAATTCAGAAAATTCTGTGGTTTGAATTTTGAGCACTGGAAACCACCGGAAACGACTACCACATGTGGGAATTTTCGCGGGTGATTTTTGCCTATTTTGGCACTTTTGAAGGTATTCCACTTATGTTATAAACTTCTAACCTAGATATTTGAGATCTACGCACCTTAATGCACCTTTTTATGAAATTTTTAAAGTCTCCACGCGCGCCACTCCGCAGAAAAGTTATTTTGTTATAATATAGGATAATGCAAGATCTGACCTGCTTCGGCTCTGACGTCAATATGGGGATACGTCCTAAACGCTGTGGATCTACAGATATAATGATAATATAATGGAGGCATTTCGTCATCATTCAAACTAAAGTAATGATATCATTCCACATCTTTTCAGTCATATCTTTAGCGTCGTCACCGAGTGGTTCTTCAAGTTCTTCTTGAATCTTGATCTTGTTCTTTTCCTCTTTCACAATGGATAACACCAGATCCACAATCTCTTCTTCTTCAACTCCAAGGTATTCCTCAATATATCCACCGATCTTTGGCTTGATTTGCTCCAGGATAGAATCAAGTTTATCATCATCAATGTTCAAAACGTTTGGATCATCAACATCATCAGCTTGTTCTTCTTCGGCGTTCAGTGATAACTTCAATGGGATGTTGATACTAGCCATGAAGTTCTCACTTTCAGTCTTAGCGAGATCATCGGTTTTAGCCCTCTCTCTATCAGCGTCATCGTTCTCGAGTTCACGTTGTTTGTTCCTTTCCTTGGATGGGAACTTACCTGACTTGTACTCCTCTCTTATAGTCTTATCCAAGTTGGACTCATATGCTTTGAGGGAGGCCAACTCGTCAACGAGTTCTTTACTTTGACGATCAAGGGAGTGAACGGATCTCAACTTGATGGCAAAATTTTTCAACATGTCTTGATTCTCCCTTTTCACTCTCATCTCTTCAACCTGTTCATCTGTGAGACCATCATCATCTTCATCCTCCTCCTCACTATCTTCATCAACATCCATATGCTTATCACCGTCTTTTCTAGATTTCTCGAAGAGTTTTCTTAGTTGGTACTTCGCTCTTCGTTTCTCTTCAAGGGTTTCCCTCTCTCTCTTCTTCTTCTCGTTCTCGATGGCTTTAAGCCTAAACTCCTTGATGTCCTTCTTCAACTGTGGTAAGATCTCTTTAGGGATATCTCTGAAGTCGCTATCATCAACAACATAATCCATCTCTGTAGCTGGTGCTGTTTTTTTAGTTTTGCTCTTTTCAAGGATCTTGGTGATATTTGTAGCTAAAGCATCGATGGAAACTTTTGGTCCTTTCTTCTTACCCATTGTATCTTGGATCAACTGTTTTGTGTTGGCTTCCACTGTAATGGTTAGTGTCATACCTTGTGCCTCCACACCGGAGACTTTCAGCAATTGGTTCATGTGTTGTGCCGCCTCGCTGAGATCTTCATCCAGGTAACGAACAAACACGATTTTGGCATCAACCTCATCGACACAAGTCCATGAGTAATTGGCGTCACCAGTCAACTCATTCAAGATCTGTTCAACGGTTTCATTGGCGAAGTCTCTGAGCCCAACGATACAAACCTCTTTCAACTGTTCATTTAACGTCTTTGGTTTGAACGATCTCAACTCGACAAACTTTGACAAAGTGTATCGCTCATGGTCTCCTGCGTTTTCTTCAACATCGCTCTCCTCGTTCTCATCTGCGCCTTGGGAAGTTATAGGTCTTGCAATACCGCTTTTAACATTCTGGATCTGTGATTTGACGATGGGGATGGCTCCAATACGATTCGGTTGTGGCCGTGAGTCGTCATTGATAAACTTGTGAAGTGTTGGGATCCGTGTTGTCTTTGAAGGCAGCGACGCATGGATGGTGGGGAGAATTGTGATTGGGTCTGAAGAAGGTGTTAGTTTTGTTAAGAGAGCGATGGATTGATAGGAAAACTCACCACTCATTTTGCCCTTTGAAGAATGGGTTTATAGTGTTGATTGTATTGGTGATGATTTTCGCATACAATTTTGTTTAAAGAGCGCGAGCTGAGCAGCTAACACCAGGACAGGAAGTTTCCCCGGATTATAGGTTTTTACCGATGATATAAAGCCTTATAAGGAACAATAAATAGCCAAGTAAGCTATTTTCACTTTACTTAAATTGTAAATAACGGCACATTGGAAGAGACATACGCCAAATCTAGCAGTTTTCGCGATGTTACCCGGATCTCACCTCTCACTACTTGCAAGCTCATTTACATATTTGATCACTTATTACTGCTTAACTGGTAGAAGTGACCTCATTTCATGAATATATATATTCGACATCGTTGTTTTCGGGTTTGACAAGGAACTGATTGCCAGTAGTAGTTATAGTCTAGAAAAGTGCAGAGGTAGGCATAAAAGCGCTAGTGAAGCGCTCATTATGTCAGTGTAAGTACAATAAAGCTCTTTACGTTGGTTTTTTCCCCTTTAACTTCGTGGTCTAGAACAAAGAGAGTGGGAAGTCACGCGCATATCGCTGCCAGATCTACACGAGGCATAGCCGGCTGTGCTAATTAGATACGGGAAGAGCTGTGATAAAAACAAGGGGCAAATATCGTTATTTAAGTGGTAAACACCAGGAGACCAAGGGGAGTGGTTATGAGCACCGGCGGTTTGGCACATTCCAGGTGAAGCGCGGATCCCCCTGTAGGAGCAAAAAAACGACAAAGAAGCCCGCGAAACTTCCGAATGCGGAAGTGACAAAAAACTGTACGCGTCAAAGCCGGAAGAGAGCGTGTGGATCTAGCCAGAAGAACAAAGGTATACATACAGCGCTGTATTCTTTTGCTGGTTGTATTGGAGATGGGAAGATCTTTTGTATCTGAGGGGGAAATCACGCTCAAATCGGCGTGATCTGGCCGATCTGGGTTGCCCGATGTGATCGGCCAGATGTCGGATGTGATCGATGGCCGATCGGAAGGGTTACGCAACGAGGGCAAAGTTTTTAGGGGTTTATACATTTTTATTTAGTTACTCTGAGGTGATGAGAAACAACATCGACATCAACAACATCAACATGAACTACGAGAGAAAAATGAAGGAATGAATGAAGAACCATTCCATTCTCTGACAGCTTAGTTTTTAGACAGAGCCAATTCGCGAACTGTTGCAGTCGAAGCTTTTTGCTGCGCCGTTGCCCCGTTGCCCCGCGCACGAATTGCGAAAAAAGCACCGAATGGGGAAACAGCCGCAGGGGTTTTGGGCAGCGCTTGGCCGAATGCGGTATGCGTGTGCGCCAAAAAAAGGAAGATTTGGCGCGTAAAGTTCACATTCCGGCAGCCGGGAATTTTTGCTTTGAATTTTCTGGGTTTTCGCCAGTGGGAGCCCCAATTAAGCCATCAAAACAAAAAAAGTGGGCCTTTCAAACTTCACCAACTAAAACTAAGAAACACATCAACAACAAAGCCTTCACCTTTTTTTCCACCTTCCACTGACCAAACGGGCCGTTAAACATACACGAGAGAACTACAACGAAGACATTTCTTCAAGCTATAGAATCTCAAGCGCCGTTTCCGTTCTTCTCCCAAAACAAACTTGTCCACAAGAAAACACGTTTGCGAAGGAGCAGTCCACCCACACCACCCACCCACCCACCACCAACTGTTGTACAATCGCTTCTACACAGCCACTGGTCTGCCTCACACAAAGCAATCCACAGAGCTCCCAGCTCTCTCTCTGAACACACATTCACCCCCCTCAATAAGGCACTACACAGTCATTCCTAGAACAGGACCTCCGGAGAATAAAACACCACTCACTCTAGTCTCTCTTTTCTTTGTTTCCGTTGAAAGGTCCCTCATTCATTTGCGAACTCTGTCCCCTGCCCGTTGAACAATCTTATATATATAAACTTACCACCCATTCATTGCCTGGAAGGTTATATACATCATGAGACTTTTGAATACTCTGATACTCGCACAGATCGCTGTCGCTCTGCCGTTTGACATCAATGTCGCACACTGGCTCAAGAGAGACACGATGAGTGATGTTTTTGCTAAGGCCTTGAACGAGACGTTCTCCGATTTCACAGATGGAACTACACAGTTGACGTCTTCCTCGCTCTATGCATCTTCTTCCAGTCCGGTCATTGTCACACCAACGTACTCCACTTTGGAATCCACAGACGATGATACAACTGCAACAACCACATCAACATCATCCTCATCCACATCCGCCTCTCCTGCATCTACAGCCACTACCGCAAGTACCACCGATACTTCAACGAGTGCAACGGCTACTTCTGCAACTACCGATGAGGAGGAAACCGAGACAACGTCTGCCACTCCAGTGACAGCTAGTTCAACCTCCTTAGCTACCACTGATGACACAGAGACTACAGAGACTTCCACCTCCAGCACTTCATCTTCTAGTGTCACCACCACTGGTACAGATACCACTGCCACTGCCACTGACACCACTGGCACCTCAACCACCGAGGAAACCACTGCTGAAGAGACCACTGCTGCAGAGGAAACCACTATTACAAGCGATACTTCTGCTTCTGCAACTGGCACTGGTACTGCTTATGCCGCTGCCGTTGCTTCTGCTTCTACCACTACATCTGCCACTAGCACTGTCTCTACTTCGGCAACAGACTACTGGGGATCTTCTGCAACTGACGATGATGATGAAGAGACTACTACAGAGACTTCCACTCCAGTTGTTTCCGCTTCTTCTACACTTGGTTTGGACTACTCCAGTAGTGTCACAACAACAACTTCATCAACCTCATCAAGCTTGAGTTCCAGCTCATCATCATCTGCCACTACCACTGATGACGACGATGAGGAGGAGACTACTACTCAATCTACCGCTGTTGTCTCTCCTTCTACTGCTTCTCAGTCTTGGACCGATACCACTCAAAGCACAAGTAGTTCAGATTCTATTGCTGCAAGTACCAGCTCATCTGGTATTGCCACCTCTGCTGCCACTTCTGCTGCCACCTCTGCTGCCACTTCTGCTGCCACGTCTGCTGCTTCTTCGAGTGCCACCACCAACCCATATGTTATCCCAACATCAACCTCTATGAGTGCTCCAGTTGTCGAAACTTCTTCAACTGAGAGTCCGTTGGCTTCTTCCACCAGCACTGACGTTACATCATCTGTTGCTACACCACTCAGCTCAGATACAGTGATCAGCGCCAGTACCAGTGCGACATCTACCGATCTTTGGGGTGCCGACACAGCCACATCAGCTTCGACTTCATCAACACCAACAGTTGTCTCTCCATCTACTGCTCTTCCGACAAGCGCGGAGTCTTCTGCTTATTTCTCAAGTTCAGCCATTGAGACTGCATCTGCTCTCTCTACTGCTTCTACTGCCTCTACTGGATCTGTTGCATCTACTGCCCCTGTTTCCTCTATTGCCTCCACCGAAGCAACTCCATCTGTGTTGACGTCTGCCACTGAGACAAGCACATCAGCTTCATCTTCAATTCCAGCGGCTTCTGCTACTCCTGTTACAACCTCTGCTACTGAGTTGTCATCAGTAAGTGAAACTTCTGCTACTACTCCAACAGTTGAGACCTCTTCAGCAGTGATTACTTCTTCTGGGTCATCATCTACTGTCCCACAAGTTACAGCAACAACTGAGTCTTCTTCAGCTGCACCAACTACTGCTAGTTCTGCAACTGATCTCTCGTCTTCCTCTGTCGCTTCCACCAGTACACAGACACCTGTCGTCACTGAGTCTTCAAGTTCTATCGGAGAGACAACCACTCAGACTGCAGAGACATCTGCTGCATCTTCTACCCCTGTCACTGATGTTACCTCCGCTTCCGCATCAAGTGTTAACACATACTTGCCAGAGAGCACAGTTGCATCTCCAGTGGCCACAGAAGTTGCAACCACTTCTTCTGAAGCACCACAAGTGACCTCGGCTGTGCCAACTACAACACAGGTGACTTCCACCAACTGGTTGCCAACAACTCTGGTTACCGCTGGAACCACTTCTGAGGCTGATCAGACCGCTAGTTCCACTTCAGCTGTCGCTACATCTTCTTTGCCAAAGGCCATTGCCCCAGATAGTGAAACCGATGTTCCAAGTGACTACACTTTGATTACCGTTGGTTTCAAGGTTTCTTGGAATTATCCATTCGTTGTTAAGAACTCTTTGGCTTCTGCTCAGATCTTTGAGTACTTGCCACAAGTGTTGGAGCTTCCATTCGACTACTCTTCTTCAAACATTTCTGTTTCTCAGTTGGTTCCATTCACTTCTACCAACGTTGACTACATCATTACCGTTGCCGAAGTTTACTTCCCAGCTGCCGATATCAGTGCCTTGCAAGACTACGTGTTGAATGCCTCCTCCGCTTTGTACACTGGTGGTGATTCCACAAAGAAGGAGTTCGCTCAGCAGATTGATACTTCTATCCCATTGACCGGTTTGTTGGATCAGTTGTCTAGCTCTAGTTCCAGCTCTGGTTCCAGCAGTGGTTCTACCACACAGGGTATTGCTGCTGATGCTGGTTCTATGGATTACTCTGCCACGGTGTCTTCTTCCAACGCTGACTCTAACAGTAAGGCCAAGGTTGCCGGTATCACCGTTGGTTCTGTTGTTGGTGCCACGGTGTACATTTCTTTGTTGGTTGTTGGTGTCAGATTCTTCATTGTCAGAAAGAGAGTCAAATTGGATTCTGCTCAGAACTCCATCTTGCCAACTTCCACCAATGCTTCCGTTGATTCTTTACAAAATGTCCAGTACGGTGCCGGTGTTAGATTGCCATCTTTCACCTCAAATGCTGGTAGCACTTTCTCAAGTCCTCAAATGTCACAGGTTGACAGCTTCATCCCAAGAATCTCCAAACCGGTTGCTGCTCAGAACTCTCTCGGTTGGGTTTGATCCAGTGATTGATTGATAGATCTCATTCCCCACCTTTTTTTCTGGCTATTTGGAGTTTTTTTGTTCACCTTTTTTTTTTGTCAAAGCTTATTTATATTATACCCTTACAAACTACAACTTTCTCATGCACTGGGAGGAACAGCACTTCATCATGTTTTGTTGTGCTAAACCTGCTTTTGCTTACGACTTTACTGCTATAATTTCCTTTTTATCTCGTGTTTTTTGGTTTTCTTGTTGTTTCTTGATGTTGTCGCTGATTTACGTCGGTGAATTTTCTTTAAGGAGACGCCTTTTGGCTCTCATTTGGACGTTTTATATATGACTTAACACTTGAGTTTTCAATGGATAAGTTGTTGATATTGATTGTTTTGATGTAGTTTCGCGAAAATGTCGTCGGCAACTGAACAGATCACGGTGCCCCATGGAAGTCTCTTTATTACAGGCTTTAAAGATCTAAAGATCTAAGAAGCACAACAGAAAATGGACCCGAAAATCAACATGCAGGTGGATCCTGACGAGGACACCGAATGGAACGACATTCTTAGGAAACACGGTGTGATCCCGGAGAGGCCACCGTCACCGTCAGCACAGCTCGAGGAGGCATTGCAAGAGGCAGTTGTGAAGCAATGGGAGAACAGACTGGAAGGCAAGGACCTCGATGAGCTGGAAGCACTGGAAGGCGAGGAAGATGAGGATTTCTTGGAAGAATACAAGAACAAGCGTCTTCGAGAATTGGCAGAGTTGACAAAGAAGTCCAAGTTTGGAAGAGTCTATCCAATCACCAAGCCGGAGTATAAGGTTGAAATCACCGATGCCTCACAGGAGAGTTTTGTCTTCGTTCACATGTCTTTGCAAAGTGCTCTTCAATCACGCTTGCTATCCTCGCTGACGCAGACTTTGGCGCAGAAGTTCGCAGAGGTCAAGTTCGTTGAGATCCCAGCCTCTCGTGCCGTGGAGAACTACCCAGATTCCAACTGTCCAACCATTCTCATATACTTCAAGGCCGATGTGGTGAAGCAGTACATTACACTGACTCAGCTGGGTGGCAATGCCACTACGATCAAAGACCTGGAGAAAGTGTTGGTGGATATCGGTGCTGTGAAGGATAATGACAAAAGATTGGTGATGAACTCCGAGGAAGAGGATTTGGAAGAAGCTCACAGACTCAGATTCATGAAGAAATCAATCAGAAGTAATAATGACGATGACGATGATGACTTCTTTGACTGAATGAATCTATGTTGTTGTCTACTCACATTGTAGCAAATAACAAGTTTTATTGATCAATATTATAAAATCAGACTATGGCTCTGGGTAGTGGCCCATTCTTGCACCAAAGTAACCTTCAGGAAGATCAGAGATGTTCTTAAGAGTCTGCTGACCAACACCACCTTCAATGCCGGTGTATGGGACGGTGTTACCCCACCAGTTGATGCCCTTTGGGTGATATTGAACACAGAAGAAGATGATTATGGCAGAGAAGGCGACACCGGCACCAAGAGCCGAGGACAACACGTAGTTGTACTTTTCGAACCAAGCCAAATATCTGGTTCTAACATATCCCATGAAGAAGACACAGGCATAGACTCCGGGAGTGACATAGGCCAAGTTATATGGCGAATAAACGTTCAAGATACCGTAAATGACCAAAGTTGGATCACAATTCTTCACATATTGGTACCATCTGTATCTTGGACCGTAGTATCTGATGAAGAGGAAGAGAATGGCAATGGCACCACCGATACCGAAGCAGTACTGCATCTTTGGATACAAGGATCCAAACACCAATTTAGGACCGATGACACCCCAAAACACCGAAGCAGAGTAGAACGTTCTCTCCAAAGGACAAGTGAACTTGGACTCTTGGTGAGGATCACAGAAGTCCTTAACGTTGGTAAGAGACCAGTTCAAAACCCCAAGAGAAACAAACACCTGAACCAACGTACCAATGATCTGGCCACGGAAAACGGACATTGGTGGTAACTTGGCATAGTGACCAATCTTCATCGAAGATACAAAGTTGTCAGCCTGGCCGTCAATGTTATAACCAAATGCCTTCAAGATCATCAACGCAACACCGTTTCCTTGCAAAGCGTAACCAATAATCAACTCAACCAACACGTTGAGACCCAACTGTGCACCCGTGACAGCGGACAACACAGTGAACGGGATCAAGAAGACAAAGTTGATGATGACAACGAAGAAAAGACCCCACACCGGAGTTTTGGTCTCTGGATAAACCTCAACGCAAAGAATAGCCAACACGAATGAAACTACCAGAATGAACAGATAGTACCAATCTGGAACTTCTTTGTACCTAGCCATCATTCTGGAATGGGCATCTCTGAACTTGGAATAAGTGTTTCCCTTTGGCTTCCTGTTCCCAGTCTTCAAGGATGAACAAAACTCAACAGCGTTCTCTTTCATCATTTGCAGTGCACCCCAGATAGTTTTCCACTCCTTGGCAGTGCTGTAGATGAAGGTCAAGGGATAGACTGCAAAGAAAGAGCCATAGACAAGAAGGTTACTCGCGGAGTAGTAAGGTGGGGAG
The DNA here is from genome assembly GCA_030557155.1 of Petasospora amylophila. Taxonomy (NCBI): domain Eukaryota; kingdom Fungi; phylum Ascomycota; class Saccharomycetes; order Phaffomycetales; family Wickerhamomycetaceae; genus Petasospora; species Petasospora amylophila. The sequence goes on along the minus strand of JAKTVK010000199.1, from coordinate 895,201 downwards.
TACTGCTGGTATTTTGCACGGTCCAAGAGACCGTCTTCGGACAAGATCTCGGTCACGTCGTATCTCGCACCGGTGTTTGTGAAGATAGCGTTGGAGTTGATTGGGAGATAAGCAGTGTTGTAGTGGTTTGTGTAGTAGAATGCCAAAATGACAAAGAACCCAACAAAGCAACCAGCGTACATGTTCATCACAGTGATAAGAGGAGTGGACAAAGGACTGAAGACAAAAGAGACGATGTTCCAGTCAAATGTAGTGATTGGGTTGAGGCCAAGACCAGCATTGGTGCCAGTAAAGGTTGCCAAAGTGAAGTTGTTTGGTGCAATCCAGGTCATCCAATTGAAAGTTGAAAGTGCCTGGAACAAATAGTTTGGAATCCAGAAGTAGAAGAACATCCCGATAAAGAACACCCAGAAGCATTTGTATCTTGTCATGGTCCAGCCATGAATGGACTCCTTTCTCTCTGATTTGATCAATGCTCTGTTCAGAGCGAGTGTTGGTAACTGAGTAGGCCAAACAGCACGAGATGGGTAGATAACAAACTTTCTCAAGATTCCAGCAAATGATAAACCAAGGAATTGGGTGGAAAGACCCAAGAGAATCTGGAAGCCAAAGTCAACCCAGTTGCTCTTGTAGAAAACCTTTTGAGTGATGATGTTGGAAGAGACATAGAAGGAAGAGCCAGAGACACCAGAGAAGAGAGTGCCAAACATCTGCTCTTTCAAAGTGTAAGGACCTGGGTTAAGTGGAACCCACTTCTTGTACCAGATAGGAACCATGACATTTGGCATGAACTTCTCCCAGGCTTTACCACAAGGGTACATTAACACCGAGATAACACTCGAAGAGAGTCGGATAGATGGCTGTCTATGGGAAAAGAACTCGTTGACACCAGCTCCAAGAATCAACCACACGATGGAGAGCACATATGATCTGATGGTTTCAACCGGTTCATCGATATCGTTGATCATATCTGTCACAGAACGAACCTCTGGATAAGGGGAGTGGTAGTACATCAGTGCAGCAGTGAATCTGGTCTTGAAATTCAAGTCAGGATCATTTTCACAATCAACCTTACCGTAAACCACCTCTTCCATGAAGTGCCAATCATCCGCTGGGAAGTTGACATCCTGGTAATGGTCCTCAAGCATCTCCTTGAAGATGACGACGGCCTTAACAGTAGACATGTTCATGGTCTTGTCCAGCAAGAACTTCAAGTCATCAGTAAGGTGATCTTTTTCTGAGCCGTCTTCAACGGAAACACCGTGACCAGACTTCTCATGGAGAAGATCTTGGGAGCGCTCAGAGAGTGTGTCATAGAAAAGAGCGACAGCCTCTGTGTCATAGGAGCAGACACCAGCAATTTCGTCTTCATCTGAACCGGAGATAATGTCAAATGAACCTGTTTGCTTGACTGTGTTATATTCCTCCGGATTCTCCAAAGCGGAGGTTGTTCCAACCACTTTCTTCTCGTCAAGAGACATTGTGAATGAAAAGAAGGGGGTTCGACTTGGCGAACTTGGCTATGAACTACGAGATCTCTAGTACTGTCTTGGCAACTTGCAAGAGGGAGAAAGAATCCATTTATAGAAATAGTAAAACACTAAACTAAACTGATAATGGTGCCGGACTGGTGATCCCGGCAAAGATGTGGCGTGTGATAGTGGAGACCGCAGTGTGACTATCTGCCCCTTGGTGCGGAAAGATAAAACACATTTTGTATCCAAAAAAAAAAACACAGGCACGTACGGGGAAAGTTGCCGTACGAGAAGCTCAAGGTTTTGGAGGGTAAGCCACAATTGATGTTACTTGTTAGTAATAATGCGTGGTTGTTCAGTAGTTCTTTGCCTGTTATCCGGGTACGTTTAACGCTACATCAACGTCTGCACTACGCCTATAATTAGCAGAACCGAGCCCGAGAGTCCTCAGACACTCGGTTCTTACAATTGGCGCCGACTCCAGAGAGATGTGATAAGATATGTTGAAAAGGCTTCAACCTGATAGGCAGAGAAATTCCCCTTCTAATCGTTTCTCCCTCTCACAGTACGGCAGCGCTGCCTGACGACCGAGGCATCGAAAGTGCCACTTCTAGGCGAGGCAGAAAACAGGAGCCTTATTTCCACTTCAAAAAACGGAAAAGCTCGTGAAAACGGAGCAAACTCACGTACTGCTTACGAGCTTCAACATTGCACGTCACTACTACCGCTCCGCGTAACAAAACGCTGCAACGTTAGTGCCGCGCGGACCTTTCCCTAACCCCGGTAAAAGCCCGAGTCAAATAGAGGGGATACCAGGCTCTTTGATATGTTCATATACTGGAAGCTCTTATTCGAAGCTCCAGTAACTTTCTCGCTCGTGGAGAAGTTCCCAGTGCCCGTTTTGCAGGATCGACAGAACCTCTTTTGTTATATCTCGGCTAATGAGATCAATGTTACCGGCGTGAAGTCGAGTCGATAACAAGAAGCTGTAAACAAGCCAAAGGAGAGGAAACCTTCTTGTCTCGGTAGTATAAGCGATAAAATGTGCTGATTTTAAAACCAATCCGCTAGGCCTTGTGATCTAATTATAACACACCACGAACGAGTAATTACGTCACTGAAGAGGCGACGTCGACGTCTCAGACTTGAGAGGGCCATCTATATATCTATCCTGTTGATTCACAACAATGGAAGTGTTATCATTGCCGAAACCGAAACTTCCACGAGACATTTAATTTGATTGTATCAGCGTATGGCCCATAGGCACGGCCAATCATTGGGAAGCATCCATACGGTCCATAGAAAACATCAACAACCCCCCACAACAAAGTGTACAATTCACATTTCGGTACAAGTGACGTACTTCTAGTGTCTATGATCAGGTATTCCACATCGGATGCGCAATATATATAATGTTTTTCGAAGGAAGCTTCTGTGTCAAATGAAGGTGCTACTGTTGCAGTTCATTAAAAGGCAGTACACGATGACTGCAATGCAGAAATTTCGGTAACATTAAAAAGAAACAAGATTGAAAAGATGCAATTGGTAATCAACGACCAAACTTCTTCAGTTCCCAGTATCTGAGTGGAGGGTACAAGATACCGGAGATACCCATTGTGAGCCACATACCGAGATCACCACCATATGGACCGAAGTGAGCAGCGGCAGGTCCGATGTAGTAAGCTTGGGCCATTCCCAGAACGGCTCCGGCAATACCACAGATGAACGATGTAGTGGCTGCGATACCGTGGGTGAGGATGCCAATGTCGTTCCAAGCATCCCAATTGTACTTAAATTTGGGTGGTTCTTTTTCATCAGCGGTGTCTGGTGGGAATTCCTTAGTGTAAAGGTGGTGAGCGAACTTTCTGAAGACGCAATCTTCTTCCAAAAGCATGATGAAGTACATGGCAATCCAGTAACCGATCATTGGCAAGAAGTTACCCAAGATGGTTGAGAAATGATCACGACCAGCAATGGCACAGATGAAGTAAACCACGGTGAAGATGATAGACCAAGTCCATCTTGGAACCTTGGTGAAACCTTTACCGGCAAGCTGGAAGGCAAATGCTCCAGAGTAAGTGTTGATTATAGTAGAAGCAATCAAGGACAACCACAAAAGAACAACCAAGAACTTACCAAATCCGTTCCAACGACTGAAAGCCTGCACAAGAGCACCACCTAAACCGTGGTCACTGTAAGCAGCAACAAACGCCGGATCACTAGAGCAGATGGCAGACAACAGGTTACCCGCAACGGCGATGAAAGTAGTTGGGATGACGATACCGAAGAAGGTAACAGCAAAGATTTGCCATTTTGGAGTTGTCTCCGGGAACATGATGTAGTAGTCAGAAGTGATAGCACCCCAGGAAGCAGAGCCGGACCAAGCGATGGAGAACATCGATAACCAGTTACCTGTCATCTCATCATGAGCAACGTCATCGTTGGAGTAATCGTGGATAGTGTCATACTTGTTAGACATGCAGATGTAGAGCAAGATCAAAGCAATGAAGACAACAATGGAGTAGTACTTCTCGACCCTTAACAATGTCTTGATACCGAACACACTGACGATAAAACTGACAAATGAGACAATAATGATACCGACCCAGTTTGGCACTTTTTCATTACTGAGAGCGGCCAGGATCTGACCACTGAGAACGGTGTCAACAATAGACCAACCAAGACCGGTAATGACACAAGCGAGGATGGCGATGAACTTGACAAACCACCAACCGAATAAGTAGCGAGCAGTCACCATCTGTCTACAACCGGACTGAGGACCAAGAGTAGCACAGAAAGCGGACACAGCAGCACCGAAGTAACAGCCAATTAAGGAACAGATGAGTGCTTGGTTGAACTCGAGTTCAAAGACGGTGGATGTCAAGACAAATGAGGGCATGTTCGAGACACTACCAGCAGCAGAGAACCAGAAGCCGAGGACTGAAAGAAACTGGGAGATCATGTTTGTGTTCATGGCACGCTCTTCTGGCAGCACACGAGCGATACCTCTTTGTTCAACACCGAAGGAGTCCAATTTAGCGGAGATCTTAGAGAGGAACCCCCATGATGAGTCTAGAGTTGTGGTTTTAGACTCTTCAACCTCATCTTCCACAGAAGAGGACGGTGTAGCCTCCACAACGAGTGCTTCTTTATCTTCAGACTCTTTCGACGACATCTTGAGGTAAGTGTGGACCCTGACCGAGCGTGGTCAGCTTGTGGTGGGCCCTGTTATGTTATCAAGATACCAACAGGTAACTCGAAAACTTTTTTTCCCATCTTATCTTGCAGGTCGATCAATAGGCACTATGTCGATCTTCATAGTGTCCTGATATCACAGGAATGAATACAAGACCGGAGTAGGCCGAAGGCTGCCACCATTATAGGAGAGGGAGATTGGATATATAGCCTTGATCGAGAGAATAGACGTTGCTGGATAATGAAGTTGAAGAATCTTGGCAAGTATCACGAATTGGGTTGGAAGTGCTTACGTAATCACTACTAAGGTGATTACATAATCAAAGTTAAAGTGATTACATAATCAGCACATACAAAGTACTAGTTACATCTGACGTTAACACCGTCGGGTGATAAGGAGGCTTTGTCAGGAAATTTTAGCCCAAACGGAGGGGTCCAGGCTTAAAATGGATGCATTGATGACTACACAGAGGAATATCGGTAACATATAACAGAAACAACAGCAAAAATACAATTATAAGTACAAGCTATTAAGTAATCAACGACCAAACTTCTTCAGTTCCCAGTATCTGAGTGGAGGATACAAGATACTGGAGATACCCATAGTGAGCCACATACCGAGATCACCACCGTATGGACCGAAGTGAGCAGCAGCAGGTCCTATGTAGTAAACTTGTGCCATTCCTAAAACGGCTCCGGCAATACCACAGATGAACGATGCGGTTGCAGCAATACCATGGGTAAGCACATTGATGTCGTTCCAAGCATCCCAATTGTACTTAAATTTGGGTGGTTCTTTTGCATCAGCGGTCTCTGGTGGGAATTCCTTAGTGTAAAGGTGGTGAGCGAACTTTCTGAAGCCGTAATCCTCTTCCAAAAGCATGATGAAGTACATCGAGATCCAGTAACCGATCATTGGTAAAAAATTACTCAAGATGGTGGAGAAGTGATCACGACCAGCAATGGCGCAAATGAAGTAAACCACGGTGAAGATGATAGACCAAGCCCATCTTGGAACCTTGGTAAAACCTTTACCAGCAAGCTGGAAGGCAAATGCTCCAGAGTAAGTGTTGATGATAGTAGATGCAATCAAGGACAACCACAAGACAACAACCAAGAATTTACCAAATCCGTTCCAACGGCTGAAAGCCTGCACGAGACCACCACCGAAACCGTGACCACTGTAAGCAGCGACATAGGCTGGATCACTAGAGCAAATGGCAGACAACAGGTTACCTGCGACAGCGACGAAAGTAGTTGGGATGATGATACCGAAGAAAGTAACTGCAAAGATTTGCCATTTTGGAGTTGTCTCCGGGAACATGATGTAGTAGTCAGAAGTGATAGCACCCCAGGTAGCTGAACCGGACCAAGTGATGGAGAACATAGATAACCAGTTACCTGTCATCTCATCATGAGCGACGTCATCGTTGGAGTAATCATGGATAGTGTCGTACTTGTTAGACATACAGATGTAGAGCAAGATCAAAGTAATGAAGACAACAATGGAGTAATACTTCTCGACTCTTAACAATGTTTTGATACCAAAGACACTGACGATAAAACTGACAAATGAGACAATGATGATACCGACCCAGTTTGGCACCTTTTCATCACTGACAGCAGTGAGGATTTCACCACTGAGAACAGTGTTAACAACAGACCAACCGATACCGGCAATGACACAACCGAGGATGGCGATGAACTTAACAAACCACCAACCGAACAAGTAGCGAGCAGTCACCATCTGTCTACAACCGGACTGAGGACCAAGAGTAGCACAGAAAGCGGACACAGCAGCACCAAAGTAACAACCGATCAAAGAACAGATGAGTGCTTGGTTGAACTCGAGCTCAAACACGGTGGTTGTCAAGACGAAAGAGGACATGTTCGAGACACCACCTGTGGCAGAGAACCAAAAGCCGAGAACTGCAAGAAACTGAGAGATCATGTTTGTGTTCATGGCACGCTCTTCTGGCAGCACACGAGCGATACCTCTTTGCTCAACACCGAAGGAGTCCAATTTAGCGGAGATCTTAGAGAGGAACCCCCATGATGAGTCTAGAGTTGTGGTTTTAGACTCTTCAACCTCATCTTCCACAGAAGAGGACGGTGTAGCCTCCACAACGAGGGCTTCTTTATCTTCAAACTCTTTGGACGAAGACATTTTGATGTAAGTGTGGACGCTGACCAGCTAGCTGCAGTGCTTCGAGGCTAATTGATCGTCAGCTTTATAAGAATGGACCCTGTCTGCTATTATACCGCCAATCTTCAACAGCCGATAACACGACGAAAACTTTTTTTTTCCTTTGGGCAAACTGTCTTATCTTGGTCGAGCAACAGACATAGAGCTGAAAAACAAAAACAGCCTTGTTCACTGTAGATCATAGGTGCGATGTCCTCTCTAGATATTACATCCCGCACGTTAACACCGTCGGGGGTAAGTCGAAGGCTTGGTTAGGGGTATAGAAACAGGCTGACCGGAGAGAGAGAACCCTGTGTCTGAAAAAGGTTGTATACTACCAAGCACACGACCGAATCTTTCAACAGCAATGGCCACAAGCCCCGACTCCATTTTCTCTCTGCTCGAGCATTGCATTTTCGTGCCCTGTTGTACGGTGTACGGTGTGCGGCACTAGGGATGTCCAGGTGTCCGCTGATAAGCGTTACCGTCGGCGCCCTTACAGGCCTACGGCAAACGCTGTTTCCGTGCGTGCAAATGGTGGGGATTCACAGACATAGAGATGTAATCAATCAATGACCGGCTTATCATTGGCTAGATCACTTTTGGCAATAAAGAACCGTTTTCCCATGGCAAAAATTACGCCTGTCAAACCGTTTTTCCTAAGCCCCGCGGAGAAAGAATTATAGATATCAAGGGGGGTCTGGAAGCCGGGTAAATTGCACGCGATAATTACTGTATTGGGAACATGGATAAGATATATTGTCCGGGGTCAGTCTCTCTGCTGAAACAAGGCATGGGGACTGCATTTATGGTCTAGTTAATCCTAGACGGCTCTGCAGAATCATGAATCAGACACCTCCTTCAAATGTGATCGACTAGATCGTGAGTTATGAGTTATGAGGGATGATCAGGTGCAGACAGTCGAGCTCAGGAAGGCATGAATGAAGATGATGTAGATATATCGACCGATCCAACTAATGACCATATATAAAATGGTGTCAGACTACCAAAACTTATGCAAGATGACAAACATATCTATTTTAATACAAGCTAGTCTAAACAGTTTAAACCAAATGAGAATGTGTCTCTAAGATGCGAAGTAACAACAGAAACTTGGGAAACGTATCGAACGGAAAGAATTTGAATTTGGGTATGATCAAGCCTCTGGCATGGAAACAGCACCAGAACCGAAGGTTGGAGTACCACCAAGAGTACCAAAGACATCACCAAGGTACTCATCAGTGGAGAAGGCACCCTTACCGTAGAGCTCATCCCAGTTGAGCACGATGTCATCAACAATTGGCTTACCAGCTCTGTAGATGTTCTCAACGGCAACCTTAGAACCACCTTGGGAAACCTCGTTAAAGAAGTAAACGGTGTCATTCTCAAGAGATGGTGGTGCTCTGGCAAAGTCAGAGATAGTTCTCATGACGATAACTCTGGAGTAGTCGACGAGACCGAACAAGTGAGCTCTCATGAGGGACTCAAGAGTGGCATTGTCCTCCTGAGCAGTGGAACAGTAAGTGGCAGAACCGTTAGTCATGATCTGGGTCAAGTTACCGAAGTAGAAGGAGAGAACATCACCAGTCCAGTAAGTGTCAGAAGTAAGGACATCACACTTGACAATAGCTGGTGGCTCGTTAGCTGGAGCATAGTCGTACAAAGCTCTGAACGCAGCGTTCTTCTCGGTACCGTTAGCCAACTCAGCAGTGGAGGCAATCTCAACGGCACGGTCTCTCAAAACTGGGTTAACTCTGAAGATCTCGGTACCGTACCACTCCTGTGGGAAAGCGAGTGGGTCAGTGGTGTCGTATGGGAAGTAACCGGTGGTCCAGTTGTACTTGTCTGGGACCTCTTTAGAGTCAATCTCGTACTCAAGGGCAACTTGAACAGCATACTCGGCAAAAGTGACAGAACCCAAGGTAACCAAAGATGGCTCACCACCGGCAATACCACCAATGAGGAAGTAGGTCTCGGACAAGTCGAACAATGGGGAAAGAGAAATAGCAGTGACAGTGGCAGCGGCGTTGATCTCAGACTCACCGGTGATGAACTGACAAACCTCGTAATCGGCAGTACAGTGAACCCATGGGAACAATGGGGACAAACCTGGAACGGTAATGTTGTGGACAAAGTCCATGTTGTCGTACCAAGTGGTGATGGATTCATAACCGAACATGGACACAATCATAACCTTTGGCTTATGGGCGTTAGGGTTGTGGTAGATACCGTACTGGTCCAAGGAACCCTCACAGGAAGCTGCGGCAGTTTCAGCAGTCTCTGGGATGGTTGGTGTATAAGTGGAGACGTACTCAACCTCGACGGTGGAAGTGGACCACACAGTCTCGGTGCTTTTAGTGGAAGGGTTGCATGAGGTTGTCACTGTGGAGGTGAGGGTCTTAACAGCACGCTTGTCGAGCTGGTTCTTGACCGGGTTGGCATTGGTGAGGCCAAGAGCTGCGGCGACGAGGGCAACGGAGGAGTACTTCATTGTGTCGATATACCGAAAGATCACACAAGAACATTTTGTCAACAGAGATTGTCGGTGGTATTTATACCCTCGGACACACAATAGGCATCGACAATCGAATTACCTAAACCGGAGTCATGGCTGCCCGATTAGGGGGTAATTAAACGCTTATCAGTGGAGATGCGTCTCAAAGCCGCGATCTTTTTTTTCACCGTTTTTTCAAGGTGGAATGGGGTCGAACAGGGGTTTCCAGCTCGGTGAAAAAGGACAACTGTAATGTTTCCATTAATCAATTCTTTTAACAGTTTGTCTCGTTTCAGATCTTTCAAACGGTGTAGAAAACTCACCAAGAAGTCGCTTATACAAGCTGCCGTCGGTTTGTCAATCTCCGACGGCACGCGAGCCTGCCTAAAAACTTTCACGCACATACAGAAATCCGTACTGTTCACAAACTTTTTTTTTCACCAGCCAATGGTCGATTTACATTAGCTTAGATTATCAAAGGAGGCTTCCCTTCTTGTGTTTCTTGGCTTCTTGGCATGCGACCGTTTTGGAGATTTACAAGTGGTTGTGGATGTGTGGATCGGTGCGGCTATACTCAGGGGGTCCTCCAACCGACAGCAGCTACTAGTTAATGATATATCGTACTTTCGTCATTAAAATTTGAGCTTATAAATCTGCAGCTAAAAGCGGTAGTGTTATGCACTTTGTGCCTCTTTCATCATTTGCTCGAGTTCGCTCTTAGCACCTTTCTTGCGTTGTCTCTCGACATACAAGTCGTGGTGTTGCTGGATACGCTTCTCGATTCCCCCGTCTTTCAAATAGCTGAACTTGTTCTCAAATGACTTCACATCAAGTGTCGGTTCAATTTTGTGACCATCAATGGTTGGCTCATAGTCCTTTGTGACACCCAAGATGATCCCTTCAACGTACTTGCATTGCAAGACACATAGTGAACGTTGAAGTATATCCATTGTAGTATGGTCCGGAACACCATCTTGATAAATTCCAACGAGTACAGAACCGTATTGATCCTTCAGCTCTTTCAATACATTGATGTGGAAAGGGTTAAACAGATCAAATGTTCCATGAACGTAGCAACCGTAATTCTTCTCTCCAACTCTTTGAACTTCGACCAACTCATTATCATTGATATACCAGACATCGTCAAATGGTTCAACACCATCCTCAGATGTGGCAAAGTTCTTTATAAGTTGTAAATTGTCATCGACTTTCTTCTTCAGGTCTTTTACATAATGTGACTTGTAAGAAGGTTCCAGTAAACGATTGATCAGATCTGTGGTACTGACACCTTCAGTTCTCTTCACAAGGATCAATCTCCCCTGGTCACGGACGATACCGTAACAATCATTACCATTTGCATCGGTGGTGATGTCGTCACCGTGAACAACGTACTTACAACCGAAATTGTCCATCCATTCCGGTTGTGTAACATAAGGTGCATTGATCACCGTACGTGTGCTCCATTTGTTAGCCTCCACTGCTTCTTCCCTCTCAACCAAATTCATCACCGTGGGGCCTTTGTTCGTAGTGATCTCCTCATCTGAATGGACTCCAATGTAGAGCTCTTTACCATGCTGACGAGCTTGGAAGATGGCATTTGCGTGGCCGTGATGGAAGAAGTCAAAGCAACCGTCGATCCAGATTCGAGTCTCATGAATGGTTGTGTCCTTGGTCATCTTTCCCTTTCTCTCATAGGTATAGGGAATTCGAGAAAGAGAGAAAAGGAAAGCAGGCGTGTTATGATTTCAACATCAGAAAACCCAGACACCACGATCCGGTTTTCGCATGTGATGTCATAGCCTTTAACTACCGTTATAACCAGTAATAAACAGCCAATTGAATATAAAGAGAAAGAGAGAGATGCCACGACAACGACTCGCAGCTCGCAAGATTGATTCATTGGACGTTGCTCCAATTGACACCGCTGAACAGGACGAACTCATCGAATTGCTTCGTCTAGAGAACATCGCTACAAATCAACTCTTCATCAACTGTTTCACCGTTTTGTTCCTTTTGCCCATACCTCTGTTTGTACATGTGAAATATTGTCGAAGATCACCGATTGATGCCTTTTTAAGTATCGCTACACAGGTGTTTGCCATAATCAACATTAGATACTTGGAGTACATTGTCAATTTCGAAGGACTCCCCGGTGCAAAGTATTTGAAATGGATCAAAGATCCAAGGGTTTTCGGTATATTCATGTGTGCGTTGGGCACACTTGTTGCATGGAGAAGATGGGAGTTTGTTCCACACGCTACGAATTGGTTGTTCTTCTCACCGGTGATATCCGCCTTAGCTTCATCATTGGTGAGTTATTGGGTGTTTGGTTTGACTCGTGATATAAACGGACTGGAGAAATTGAAGTATAAGTATAAATCTGCATGACCTGTGTGTGTACTAATGAAGAGATGAATCCTTATCAGTGAGTATAGCGAAGAACTGGATTGGGAACATGGCATCACCGTCTTTGATCTTCTTGAGCAGAGCATATCTTTTAGCGTAGTTCTTAGAGAGCTCGGCCAATTTGGCAACAACAGAGTCGCCACTTTGATCTATCATCCTTAACAACTTGACCATCATCCTCCCAGAGTCGATCAAAGAGAAAGAAACACTGCCCACATGATTGTAATTGACAAAGATCGAGTCTCTGGCCTGGATATTGAACACCAGGGGCATATGGTGCTCCCAATGACACAACAAGAAGCAATAATGCGTGTAATTGGCCTCCTTCATGAACTCCTCGGCATGGAACTCCTCTGTGTAGTAGTGGAGGTGAACGGTGAGATATTTCAACTTAGTCAACGCATTGTTATCGATGACGTTGGTGTCAAATTTGGCAACAGCTGAATCGGTGAGTAGTGTATCGGTGATGTGCGCTTCGAACGTGTGGAGTGACGAATACTTCATCGAAACATTCAAATGAAGTGCTCGCCAAAGTGCAGACGAGGCGAATGAGCTCATCAACTGTTCCACGCGTGGATCTTCGGAAGGGAGAAAAGTGTCGTTGATGTGGATTGCATAGTTGAGCTGTATATCTGTCAGTTCAACTGTTAAAACCAGGGAATTCATAGTATGTCAGACCTTGAAATTGGTGCCGATGACAACGGGGGTTCTGTTGACGGCCTGTGATGCTTCGATTGCAACGTGGAAACGACCACTTAGAAGATTACCCGTTGATTTGAACTCGTTGTATAACAACTCTGAGTCATAAAAGTTCATTTCCATACAGAAGTGCTGTTTGTACTATATATACGCTGGGTTTGTTTACTTTTCGGTTCCAATTACATCACCACTGAAAAAACAATCTGGTTGCGAATAAGAGCCAAGTCCCGAGATTTTACAGACCGAGACCATCACACAGACTCATGGGGACATGTCCAGACCCCAGCTCCACCCACCAGGCGTAATGAAGAGCATTCTCCCAACTTTCCAGAAGTTCACCACACCAACACCTTCTACAACGACACCCATAGTCTTTCTCCATGGGTTTTTAGGATCAAAGAAGAACTTCAACAAGTATGCCAACCACTTCAAACGTACGCTCCACAGAGACATCTACACACTGGACGCCCGAAACCACGGCCAAGCTCCACATATACCGTCATTTGCCTACACAGCACAACAACATGACTTGGAACAGTTCATGAATCACGAATCGATCCCACGTGCCACGCTCGTGGGTTACTCAATGGGTGCAAAGACCTCGATGTCATATGCGTTGAAACACCCGGATAGAGTGGAGAAGTTGGTGTGTATCGATAACGTGCCGGTGACAGAACCCATTGGCGAGGAGTTCACACAGTATGTCCGTGCACTGAGGAGTGTTGTTAAGTGGAGTCAAAAAAATGTTCATGAGAGAAACCATAAGCAGTTTAAGAAGACGGTTGTCAAGAAGCTTAATGAGGAGATTGGTGATTTGCAGATGGCTTTCTATCTGTCTGACATTGTCGATGTTAAGAATGGGAAAGTGGTTACGAAGATGCCGTTGGAATTCATGGATGATGATGCATTGAGGGAATTGGGTGAATGGCTAGAATGGACAGGGAAGAGTTGCGAGGTGGACACGCTGTTAATCAAGGCTGGACAAAGTGCATTTGTCGATGAGAATGGTGTCAGTGAGATGAAGAGACTTTTCCCCAACACTTCGGTGAGTGTCATTGAGAAGGCTACACATGCTGATATCTTGGTGACACATTATGCGGAGGTTGTTAGATTGATAGAAGAACATATGAAGTAATAGAATTTAAATGAACTTTTGAATCCATGAGACAACAGCTTCATTAGTCTTCCCGTCACCGTCTGCAAATGTATGACCACACTCATGTTTTATAACGTCTTTATCACTATGACATAACATTTGTATCTTCAAAGAGTCATCGGGGGTAACATCTGTATCGTTGACTCCACATACCGTGAGATAAGGAACATGGATGCCATCTCCGTAAGCACTAAAGTCAGGTTCTACCCACGGTGCTGGGAATACGAACCCAGAATACCCCACTGCAAACCTCAGATTCGGGAACAGCTGTGTGCCTCTAGCAGCTGCCAGACTACAGGCAGACCCACCTTGACTTATACCGATGATACCAACCACTTCGTCTCTAGAGTGATACTGCTCAAACATCGTCCACATCTCGCACAAGTTGTACTGAGACTCGCCAATGAAATGCCACCAGCACCACAATGGCTGTTTTGTACAGTCATGGACGTCTTCAAAGGGGAAGTCCCTCGGTGTCAAGCGGTTTGGTGCGTGGAGATAATCCAAGTCGAATCCGAGAGAGGTCAATCGCTTATGAAGCTTTGGGATCTGTTCGGTGGAGATGGCGTTGCTCGAGCCGAAGCCATGGAGAACAAGGATCGTCTTCTTCATCGTTATTCCTACATAGAAATCAAAGAATGGAAGATGGAGATAGAAGTACAGGTTAAAACTGTGTGGGGCACTCCATCAACAAATTGCCGAGCTCGCCGAGACCCCCTGCCAAGAGACTACGATGAATTTACTCGAAATAGAATTAAATTAAGGCTATACAAAAAGCTAAATAAAGGAACATTCCAGCCAGTGGGTCCACTCTTGTCCTCATGGAGTCGGGTAGTGACCCTTCTCTGGACCGAAGTAACCGTTTGGCAACTCCGAGACATCCTTCAAAGTCTGTCTACCGTAGCCACCTTCGATACCACTGTATGGGACGTTGTTACCCCACCAGCTGATATTCTTAGCGTGGTACTGAACGGCAAAGAAGATGATGATGGCAGAGAAGGCAACACCAGCGTCCAAACCCGCGGATAAGACATAGTTGTACTTCTCGAACCAAGCCAAATATCTTCTTCTGATGTACCACATGAAGGCAATAGCAGCATACACACCTGGAGTGACATAGGCCAAGTTATATGGAGCGTAGGTGTTAAGGATACCAACGATGAAGACAGATGGCTCAAACAAGTTGAAAGTCTTGTACCAGGACTTCTTACCAAAGACAAGCTTGATAGCAATGAAGAGCAATGCAACGAGGAAACCGATGAGGAAACAGTACTTCATGGTTGGGTAGATACCGGAGAAGACAATCTTTGGGCCAATAACACCCCAGAAGACAGAGGCAGAGTAGAAAGTTCTTTCACCTGGACAAGTGAACTTCTGAGCCTGAGTCTTCTCACAGTAGTCGTCAATGTTAGCAACAGACCAGTTAATGACACCAAGGGCAACGAACGCCTGGATGATGGTACCAATGAGCTGAGCTCTGAAGACAGCACGTGGTGGCAACTTAGCATAGTGACCAACCTTCAAAGAGGACAAGAAGTTATCAGCCTGACCATCAATGTTGTAACCGTAAGCCTTCAAAGTCATCAAAGCGTTACCGTTACCCTGCAAAGCATAACCGACAATCAACTCAACCAACACGTTAAGACCCAATTGAGCACCAGTAACGGCATACAACACAGAGAATGGAATCAAGAAGACAAAGTTGATGGCGATGACGAAGAACAAGCCCCAAACTGGAGTCTTGGTTTCCGTGTAAACTTTAACACAGACGATGGCCAACACGAAAGAGAAGATAAGAATGATAAAGTAGTACCAGTCTGGAACCTCTTTGTACTTGGACATCATCCTGGAGTGAGCGTCTTTGAACTTGGAGTAATCGGAGGACTCTTCCTTCAACAACTTCTTGAAAGTGAAGTTGTGAACAGTCTCAAGAAAGTTCTCGTGCATCATTCTGAAAGCGGCAATGATAGTTCTCCACTCTTTGAAAGAGTTGTAAACGAAAGCCAATGGGTAGACAAGGAAGAAAGCACCGTAGACCACCAAGTTGGCAGCAGAATAGTATGGTGGGGAGTACTGCTGGTACTTGTCCATATCCATCAAACCATTAGTCAAGATCTCGGTAACCTGGAAAGATTCACCGGTGTTCGTAAAGATGGAATTGGAGTTGATTGGCAAGTAAGCGGTGTGCTTAACGTTGGAGTAGTACACACCGAGAATGATGAAGAAAGCAACCACACAACCAGCATATTCGTTCAAAACTGTGTTGATCGGAGTAGCCAATGGCTTGAAAGCAAAAGAGATAATGTTCCAGTCGAAAGTTGTAATTGGGTTCAAACCGAGACCCGCGTTTGTACCGGTGACCATGGCCAAGTTGAAGTTGTTTGGAGCAATCCAGTTGATCCAGTTGAAAGTAGACAAGGCCTGGAACAAGTAATCTGGGATCCAGAAGTAAAGGAACATAGCACCGAAACTGGCCCAGAAGAAGTTATACTTAGAGATTTTCCAACCATGAATCAACTCCTTTCTCTCCGGCATCAACAATGCTCTGTTCAAAGCCAAGTTTGGCAACATAGTTGGCCAAACGGCACGAGATGGGTAGATAACGAATTTTCTCATGATACCGGCAAAGGCCAAACCAAGACACTGAGTAGACAAAGACAAAGTGATCTGATAACCAAAATTGACCCAGTCTTGTTTGTAGAACATCTTCTGTGTGAGAATGTTGTAAGACACATAGATAGAAGTACCAGAGACACCAGTGAACAATGTACCGAACATCTGTTCTTTGTAAGTGTATGGACCTGGGTTCAAAGGAATTTTCTTACCACCAAACCATGGAATCATAACATTTGGAACAAAGAATTCCCAGGCTTTACCACATGGGTACATCAAGATAGAGACGACGGAGGAGTAAAGCTTAATGGAAGGCTGTCTGTGAGAGAAGAACTCGTTGACACCTGAGGCAACAATAAGCCAGATGATGGAGATGGTGTAAGATCTGACGGTTTCAACGTACTCTTCTGGGTCGTTGAAGACATCGGAAATGGCACGAATCTCTGGGTAAGGGGAGTGGTAATGGGCCAACATGGCAATGACCCTAGCCTTGAAGTTTGCCAAGGAATCATTCTGAATGTCAATCTCACCATTGACGACCTCGTTGATGTAAGTCCAATCCTCTGCTGGGAAGTTACTGTCTTCTTCGTGGTTGTGGATCATCTCCTTGAAGATCCCGATGGTCTTCTCATCCGTCATGCCAATCAACTTGTCTAGCATATAGAGAAGATCTGGGGTCAAATGGTCCTTCTCTTCCAAGGCCTTACCGTGACCAGTCTTCTCGAGGAGGAGATCAACACACTCTGGGGGCAAAGAAGCGTAGTAAGCTCTGGCCCTTTCCTCGTCCCAGACTGGGACACCAACGTCGTCAGACTCCACGGCGTCGCTGATGGAGACCACCTCATGGGAGTCAACAACCTTGGCCACGTCTTCCTTGGAGTAAGTCTCCTCCTTTGAGGAGGTAATGGCTACTTTCTCATCCATTGTGGGCAAAAAAATAAGTCTTCACAGCACCGGGGAACTTTATCAATCAAGTTTCCAGGGGGCACACCACAGTTTGACAAGCGTTATTATTTTTTTGGTTGGATATACGAGCTTTGAGGAACAAGGGGCAGACGTGAGTGAGCAGTGCCTTGAAGCTTATATATATTATTAAAACGGGCTTGTGGATTGGGATGTGTGTGTGTGTGGACCTAAGCGGGAAGGCCTCTGTGGCTGCCATAGTTGGAAGAGAGGATGTGACATTTGCTTTATAGGCGGGAACCGGGGATCACAGGACTGATAGCGGAAGAAGACTCAACCAACGTCGGGCTGAAAGCACAGCATAAGATCACGGGTCTAGCACTTTGCGCAGGCAGATGCGGTTGCAGAGCTCTATCGGTGATTTTCGGTGCCGTATGGGCAGATAGCCACACTTTGAGCTGCGGAAACACGAAGGAGGAGAGGTGCGCTTGTTTAGCAGCGTCGGGGTTATCGACCAAGGATCACGGGACCCTTCTTTCTCTTTCCCTCTCTCGTTACAGGAAGGGGGTTTTAATTGATACCACAACGAATACTTCTTTGATAATACGCATAGACATGTCTCTTATCCTACTTGGAAGGGAATGTGCCCGTCGCCCGATTTTTGAGATGGTTCCCCTCATATCACTAAGGTCCTCCGGCCTGAACTTGGTTTTAATTCCAAAGGGGGAACTATGTCCGTGATAAGCCTGGACAAATCAGTCGAACAATTGCTGCAGCAGACCCCCGGGAGACGTACCACAATCTATAAACACATTTCCTTGAGGCTCGGCTGCGGAGAGAGTTAAAGCAGAGATTAAAGAGCCAGAGCAAGAGAGACATGAACCATATAATCAACTTGAGATAGAGAGCCTGATCACAGATAAAGGTCACGGCATTTGAGCTCCAATGGCCCTTGTCATTAACGGGGTTTACAGTATGACGTACACCGGCACTTCATTATCGAGCGGTGTTTTTCTCGCTGCATCCCAGTATCAATCGCATTTCCAGGTACCACCACCACCACCACACACACACACACACACACACCTGTAGCACTAGATCGCATCACGGTTTAGCGGACTTGCTTTGGACATGTTTATTTTTATGCAGATTTTTTTGTATGTGTTGAAATAAACATCAGATTTCGTAAGCCGAGAGAACCCCGGGCCTCGCACTTTATGGTCGGACCGCCGAGAAGTCCGCTCCCCAGTCCCCAGTCTCGAGATTATGCGCGACCCGGAAGACTGATATGCACCATCTCGCGCGACTCGCATCGAAAAACCAGACCCCGAGCTTTTGACCTGTCAGCGATCCCTTTAAGGGCCTCGGTTATCAACGTCCATTTTTGCTTCCTGCCTCTACAAACGGAGTCAGCACAAGAGATAAGAAAGCGTCCCACACTTGACTCGGAACATCGGTTATCGTTACTCATTCCACAGTGTCCGTCGTTTGCCTTCCCAATTCAGTCACAGGTCAGTGAGGAGGGAACGAATGGACACGAATGAAGCTGGTTTTTCATGCAATGAATTTTTTCCACTCACTACGCAGTAGTGCCACAATTGTGTTATAACAAGTGGAACCACAGTTCACTCCATACAATGGCACAATGAGTTGGACTTCCCACGTCGCATGAATCTAATTTGATCTACAGACTCGGGCAGGCCTAAGCAACGACGTACGAGATCAATAGAGACGCGCTGATCTTCCGATTTCCTTCACTTAAACATCCTGCTCTTGCGGGCCACAGAGCTGACACTGATAACAAAGAGATAAGGGCTCCGTTATTAGATCACATGGTGATCAACGTTCAACATCGGCTTATCAAGTTTACAACCCTCTGCGAGGCAATTGTGTACACTGTAACACATGGTCTGTTAGCAAACCTGGAAGTCTTATATACGAAAGCCGCTTCACGCGCACTAAGCCCCCTTGATCTAATGTTGACCTGGTTCTTCCCCCAAAGACGTCGCTTGTAGGCATGTGTTTGAGGTCTACTAGTCTCTCCATAGACAGGGGTGTGTCCGTAACTGATCAGTAGGCAATATATCAAGCATTGCATTCGTATCGTAGCAACAATTACGGGCTGATTACTATATGGGCGCCACAGCGTACTACTACAAAACAACTGTATATAGACAAGTCAAATATAAGGATTATAGGAAAAAAAAAACACAAACTAACAATCATGTTGGGTAATGACCCTTCTTAGGACCGAAGTAGCCATTGGCCAATTTGGTAACGTCCTTAAGAGTCTGTTGACCAACACCACCATCGATACCGGCGTATGGGACGCTGTTACCCCACCAGGTAATGTCCTTAGCGTGGTACTGAACAGCGAAGAAGATGATGATGGCGGAGAAAGCGACACCAGCGTCCAACCCTGCGGACAAGACATAGTTGTACTTCTCGAACCAAGCCAAGTATCTTCTTCTGATGTACCACATGAAGGCAAGCGAGACATACACACCTGGAGTGATGTATCCCAAGTTATATGGAGCGTAGATGTTAAGGATACCAACGATGAAGACAGATGGCTCAAACAACTTGAAGTACTGGTACCATCTCTGGTTGATGCAGAAGACCCTGAGAGCAATGAACAACAATGCGGCAAGGAAACCAATGAGGAAACACCATTGCATCTCTGGGTAGATACCAGAAAAGACCAATTTAGGACCGATGACACCCCAGAAGACAGAAGCGGCATAGTACGTTCTATCACCTGGACAAGTGAATTTCTGTGCTTGTTCAGTGTCACAGAAGTTGTCAATGTTAGACAAAGACCAGTTCAAAACACCAATTGTGACAAAGGATTGGATGATGGTACCAACGATCTGTGCTCTGAAAACTGCACGTGGTGGGATCTTAGCATAATGACCAATCTTCAAGGAAGAAATGAAGTTATCAGCCTGACCGTCAATGTTGTAACCGTAAGCCTTCAAAGTCATCAAGGCGACACCGTTACCTGGTAAAGCGTAACCAATAATCAACTCAACCAAGATGTTAAGACCCAACTGGGCACCAGTGACGGCATACAACACAGAGAATGGAATCAAGAAGATAAAGTTGATGGCGATGACGAAGAACAAACCCCAAACTGGAGTGTTAGACTCTGGGTAGGCCTCAACACAAACGACAGCCAAGACAAAAGAGACGACAAGGATCAACATGTAACACCAATCTGGAACTTCTTTGTATCTTGTCATCATCTTAGAGTGAGCATCAGTAAACTTGGAGTAAGCGCCAGCATTAGATTTGATGAGTCTCTTTGGTGTGAAACCTTTGTACAATTCAATGGCCTCATCCTTAATCATCACAAAAGCTCTAGAAATGGTGGTCCATTCTTTGAAACAGTTGTAGAAGAATGTGAGTGGGTAGACGGCAAAGAAAGCACCGTAGACGACCAAGTTGGCAGCGGAGTAGAATGGTGGGGAGTACTGTTGGTACTTGTCCATATCCATCAACCCATTAGTCAAGATCTCAGTAACTTCAAAAGTGTCACCGGTGTTGGTGAAAATGGAGTTAGAGTTGATTGGCAAGTAAGCGGTGTGCTTAATGTTGGAGTAGTACACACCGAGAATGATGAAGAAAGCAACCACACAACCAGCGTATTCGTTCAAAACTGTGTTGATCGGAGTAGCCAATGGCTTGAAAGCAAAAGAGATAATGTTCCAGTCGAAAGTTGTAATTGGGTTCAAACCGAGACCACTGACGGAACCAGTAACCATGGCCAAGTTGAAGTTGTTTGGAGCAATCCAACTCATCCAGTTAAAAGTAGACAAAGCCTGGAACAAATAATCTGGGATCCAGAAGTAAAGGAACATACCTGCAAAAGTGATCCAGAAGAAGTTATACTTAGAGATTTTCCAACCGTGAATCAACTCCTTTCTCTCTGGTCTAAGCAACGCTCTGTTCAAAGCCATAGTTGGCAACATAGTTGGCCACAAGGCACGAGATGGGTAGATGACGAATTTTCTCATGATACCGGCAAAGGCCAAACCAAGACATTGGGTGGACAAGATGAGCAAGATCTGGAAACCGAAAGAGACCCAATCTTGCTCGTAAAACTTCTTTTGAGCAATGATATTAGAAGAGACGTAGACAGTAGTACCGGAGACACCAGTGAACAATGTACCGAACATCTGTTCTTTGTAAGAGTACGGGCCTGGGTTTAAAGGAATTCTCTTACCACCAAACCATGGGACCATAACTTTTGGCATAACGTACTCCCAAGCTTTACCACATGGGTACAGCAAGATGGAGATAACAGAAGAGTTCAACATGATAGAAGGCTGTCTGTGGGAGAAGAACTCGTTGACACCGGAGGAGATGATGACCCAAATGATGGCCAAAGTGTAAGATCTGATGGTCTCACATGGCTCTTCTGGGTCGTTGAAGACATCAGTGACGGCTCTGACTTCTGGATAGACAGAGTGGTAGTGGAACAACGTGGCAGTGACTCTAGTCTTGAAATTGAGGAATGGATCTTCGACGTAATCAATCTCACTGGAAACGACTCTTGTGATGAAATCCCAAGATTCAACAGAAAAATTAGCATCCTGGTTGTGATCGGCAATGGTTTGCTTGAAGATCTCCAAAGCCCTCTCATCGGTCATGTGCAACAACTTGTCCAACAAGTAGAACAAATCTGGTGTCAAATGGTCTTTTTCATCCGAAGTAGAACCGTGACCAGTTTGTTCAAGGAAGTATTCGACATAACTTGGGTCCAGAGAGGTGTAGTATTCCCTGACAGTGTCCTCATCCCACAGGTTTGGGACACCTACGGAGTCATCATATTCCTCACTGGAAGAGATGATTTGGTGAAGGTCTGAGTCGTTGATCTCCTCCTTGGAGGAGGAGACCATTTCTTTTTCTTTGTAGTCACTCATCCTTTAGGGTTACTCACAAAGACACTCTTTCTTCTCTCTCTTATAGTACAAACTATTTCAATCTGTATATGGAGAAGACAGATCAGGGAGTAAGACGAGTGAATGTGTGGATGGAGGGTAGGAAAGTGAGAGGGAGGGAGACACAGATCTCTAGGGCCATTTGAAGTCTATTTGTAGAAGGTTTATAATCGTCACACAACCGGTATAATTCTGCATTTAAGAGAAGCTCATGCAAGTAGAGATAGCGATAGTTGAATATCAGGCCAAAAAAAAGTGCCGTGCCCTCTGTACTGTGTATGCGGCGAAAGGATACACCAAACGGTAAAAAACAACGAACAAGGGTAGAAGAAACTATATAAGATATCCCCACAGCCTAACATTCATATGATCCTATGAGCAGTGTGGCTGGCATGACAGGCTTGTGAAAATTCAGGGGAGTGAGCGACAATGCTGAGCCAAGAAACGGCTTTACCGCTTACGCCTCATCAGCTGCAGCGGCAGGTTGCGGATTTAGCACATTTCATACGGCTTATAAATTTGTTTCATTGAATGGAGATTAGGCAGGGTTCAACGTGTGCTGTGGGAGGTTTCCACGGCTCTCACAACAGTGTTTTACCGAGATCGAGACCAGGCCGTAGAGTTACTCGACGTCCCGCCGGTAATATGTTCTGTCATATGATCGGAGAAAAAACATAAGCCCGACGGCCGCGGGAAAAGCAAATACGGCGCGGCCGTCTTCTTCTAACGTCTCTACGTCATGACCGCTAAAAACTCTCTTTTTTTTTTTAAGATGTTAATGTGGGGAATATAGAGACACAAACACCAGATCACGTATATATCTATCGCATTTAACAGCTGTGGCTTCTGGTTGACTGATCATGACCTCCTACTGTCTGGCACGGCGTTGTAAACTGTACCTGGGGCAGGGGTCTATAACATCCTCCCGTACATTCCCCCATCTTCCAGTAGGACATTCCCAAAAATAGACCACCATCGACACCAACATCGGTAAGGTGCTTATCTACTTCCAGCTCTGGCAGATGCTGAGAGATACAACCAACGACGTGTGGCATCATTTGACACTGATAAAGTAGTTTGCTACTCTGCACACGATCTCGGTTCCGTAAACTACTGTATATTTCTGGTCCGTATGAGCGAACGGCAGCTATATTTATATCAGGAACAGCTGAAACGACGTCAAAGGTCATCCAACTGGATAGTATCAATATCTATATACTAATGGTATGACTGATGTGTGCAAAGGTGGGGTTATATATATAACACATCCCTCTGAACGTACCAACTCCTATAATTAAGCAATGTTTACATAGAAAGCAACGTCCCAACGTTCAACGAGCAAAATTTGCCGAGGCTCAAACCACTCCGCTTTTATTCCCAGAGACGCACAGTATACCTCCGTCTTTTACCGTTTTTGTCAGGGCCACATCAAATCTCCAGACTTAGTTCCGCTATGATCCGACGTCGGCGATAAAGATATTTTGCTTGTGCGTTGTTTGCCCAGCTCTTTGCTGAGATCAAAAACAGAACATATTCCTAGATACAAAATATTCATATCACCATAATAATTATATCACATGACGTTCGTATTAACAGCTCCGGATGTTGCCTGCCCCTGCCTTCAAAAAATATCCGGTTAGCTCCGCCCGGACTTTTTCACAAACGGGACTGAAACTTTATTATCGAACGGGTTCGCGGGAAAACTAGTCCCCTAATATTTCCAGTCTTCAGTCTTCTTTAATCAAGGGGGTAGTAGTTTTTTAGATACTTCTCTTTTATATTACTTGTTTGCTAATGAACAGTCTAATATCGTTATTCCAAAGTGTGGTTAGCCTAATACGCTCATATATCCAATCAAATTGGAGGGTTTATAGTGTTCTCAGTAATTGACGGCCAAACAAGGGAGCAACAGTCACACTATCCTTGTACAGCGGCTGACAGCCTTAACCTGCAAACTAACACAACTAAGCTCAAATCTGGTATACTCTATAAAACTGGCTGCAAGATACATAGCCGTGTATCTTGGAAGGACTAAACGAATAGTGAGACTTTGCCTTATCGGAGATAGCCGGACCTATAATCGGCTGAACTGGGAAACTGTACTGTGTTTATAACGGTACAACAAAGAACTCCTAACATAGATCGAGCTGAAGGCTGAATAAGGAGTTGGTAATGAAATGCTGAACTCCTTATCAGTGCCTTATATTAAACACTTCAGCTATGGCGCTGTAAGAATCGGATTTTGCATTAAAAAGCACGGCGGACTCTCACAGGTATAGCTGGAGACGACTGAAACCTTTGATCGAGTCAGCAAAAGAGCAATGAATGCAGGATCAATGATCGACTCGGAAAGAACGGAATGTATACTTTAAACACTACTCCTTCAATTAAAGAGCGCCAACTCGGTTTGGTAACTTTTAGCTTATCAGCTAGGCAAACGCTTTGCTCAGTATCTACATGAGATGTACTCCTTGATACAACTACTACGGTATACTCTTTGACACAACAAGTATATCTTATGTCCTTATTTGTTGACTGAAATAAGCTGTATAAGACTTCCCCCACACTTGGGTTCGGCATTGCAGGTAACCAGAGTAACACTAGACTCGAAATTGTGAGGCTTATGCGGCGCTTCCCTTGGCGCTTGGCGGACTTGAATCTCAAATCTGTGCGCTTACTACATTTGGATATATCTACCCGATGTTGTTTTCCTTTACGAAGCATTTACATCTTTGGTGCAATCCACCAATCAATGTCCTTGGTCTCAACGTGTTCCCTTTTGGATCTTGAAACCATCTGTGTTGGCCACACTGGGTTAGATTTCCATGCCCATCTTTCACACTTCTCTTGATCCAATTGACCTTCAAGTTTCAATCTGATATAATGACCAATGTTTGGTAAGAACTTATAGCCATGTCCAGAGTCTCCAGTGGCAACGTATATCTTCTTTGATAAAGGGATCTTGTCGATCACGAAATCACTCGTTGGTGTATCACTGATCCAACAGAGCTTAGAACGACCTAATGGATGTTTGGAAAGATCTGGTAGGATCAATTGGAGAAGATGACGTACTTTCTCCTCACCATGTTTGGGGAAAGTGTCTTGTGGGTTTTGTTCTTTATAACGGGGTAATGATACTTTTTTCTCCGGATGGAATGGGTCTGGGATGTGGTTTTCAGTATCGGCAAACACCATGGCAATCTTCAATTCATGTGTTTCTTGATCTGGTGGGAAGAAATAACCATACTCAGAGCTGAAGAAGATTGGGATGTCTTTGTATTTGGCATATTCTTCATCTGATAATGTGATATGGGTGATGAATAACCCCAATGAACTAATTTGTTCGTTGAGATCAACGAGATATCCAGTAGAAGCACCGAGGGCAATGACAACCTTATCAGCAGTGTGCAATTGACCATCCTCTGTCTTGATACTATCACCGACAATCTCTTTAGCAGTTCCCGATTCTCCAAACACAAATTTAACTCCATTCTTAACACACTCATCATAGACTTTAACCAAACTCTTCCAAGCGATACCATAACCTGCTTGTGGGTTGAACTTAGCATTGATCTCACCGAACGAATTACCTTCGAATTGTTTGACCAACTCACCCAGTTCTTGACCTGAATGGATATCCTTGATCTCTGAGACGTCAATACCACATCTCTTCAAGTTATCAACACCTTGTTGTTCAAATTTGGCACGATGTTGATTCTCTTTTGATCCCGGTGTCAAGGTTACACGTCCACTTTCGACATAGACCTCTTTAAACAGAGGATCATTCTGCCATTGGCGCAATGCCTCCACAGAGAGCTTAGAATAAAAGATATCTGCGTATTCTGTACGAATGATCTTGTTGAGATCTGTGGCTGCGGACCAAGGTGATGGCACTGGGTATTTGTCCATTGCAGTGACGGTATACCCATTTCGGGACAGCGAAAGAGCCGTTGAAAGGCCAAACACACCACAGCCGATGATAAGTGCTTCTGGCATTGTCCTTCAGGGTTTGCTTGTTGTGGTTTGTTGCGAGTTGTAGGTTGGTTCTTCGACTGAGATAACGATTTTCCATAGGGCCGTCGGCGTTCTTTCCTAAAAGGAACAGCGCCGCACCTAGGTTAGTGGGGTTCTAGCAATAGTTTTGACAATAGCTATTGTCTGTTGTCTGTTGACTATTGTCTATTGTTTACGATTATTGTTGTTGCTTCATACATTTTACTGTTGCTACAGACGCTTCAAAGCGTATCATATTTCATTCATAAGACAGAACTAGAAGTTTAAGCCTCAATACCAATGACACCACAAGCTGGTCTACCACCGGCGTTACCAGTCTTGAGAGAATCGGCGTGGCCACCCTTACCAAGGTCATCGGTACCGGCGTGGACGACAACGGTTCTACCGAGGATGGAGGTTGGGCCAATCAACTTGACCAAAGAGTCGGTGATGGAACCCTTGGCAACACCGGAAGCATCGGTCTTGATGTTACCCAAGTCACCAACGTGTCTGACCTCATCGGATGGGGCACCGTGGGTCTTACCGAATGGGTTGAAGTGTGGACCGGCAGAGGTACAACCGTTGGTGTTGTCACCAAACTCGTGGATGTGGAAGCCACGCTCAGCATTGGCATCGTTACCGGTGATCTCGTAAGAGATTGTGGTTGGCTCACTCTCAGAGGCCTGCTCAAAGTGAACGGTACCGGAGACACCGGCGTCACCACGCAAAACAGCAACTGGAGATGGTTGTTAGTATCTATATCGTCAATTTATAGGATGGTGAGGACAATTGAAGAGTTCCTGGGGATTTCGGAGAGCACTCCGCTTTTCCCCCAAATACAGGACAACAGCTCATACAGAACAACAGCTCAATTGACTCAATCCAATGCCTCAACGTCAAACAAACATACCAGCTTTAACCATTTTGATCGTTATAAGTAGTCAGAATTTCAAAGGGGAAAGTTTTGACGTTGATGTGGTAAAAGGGTGTGGTGGAAACCCATTGTGGCGGATTCGTTGCTGCTTATAAATATTTGTTCTGCGCGCTTCGGTGGCGTGCTGGCCGATGATTGGCCAATTGACCGTGGCTTCAATGGGTGTAACAAAGGGAGGTTAAAAGCTGGTCTTTGTTCAATGTCTGTTTGGTATGATGAACCTCATTCCAATTGGGAAATCACCGGGGTTTTATACCCTTCAGCCTGAAAGCGTAGAGAATTTGCTCACTGTGTATGGCCGTATGGTTCTGGGCCATTGCGCGGTGTGGGGGAGACACTTATGGATTCCATACAATCAATTGTAGATATTTATAAGTACATTCATAGATATACATTCATAGATACATAAGTACACGATAGATAAGTACAGAATAGACAAGTACAGAATAGATAATAACTTATAAATACATCAAACAGCATCCATGTCTGGGTATAACTTCATGATGCTCTTCACCAATCTGATCAAATCTTTCTCGCCGGTTTCCACATCAGGATAAACTTGATGTCTTGCTAAATATTGGAACAGTTGTACTTTATCCCATTTCTCCACTGCTGCAATCTCTTCAGGACTCTTTGGTTCGACTCTTTTAGGTGGGAGTGGTTGCAAAACGAGATATAACACCGATGTGATCACAACTCCTGTGAAGATCGCCGTTCCAAGTTTCTGATGACGACCAAGAATCTGATTAATGAATGTCATCTTTTTGTATCACAAATATACCGTTCTAGATGACTTTTGATCTTCCTTTGAACAAGTTTTCGACTTGAAATGTGTGGCGATGTCAATTCAATTTGGAAACGCGCCACAGCTTTTGCGCGATACAGCTACATATTATACGTCGTACAAACAAACTACATGACGAGTTGAATAAATATTGAACAACAAAAAGTTCGTATAACATACACAATCATTGACTCAATTGGCCAGCGGGCCTAGTTGGAACATGCATGACCTCCTTTTGTGAAGTTTGATGACCATGAGATTCTTCATTAGCACTCATCAACGTAGAATGACTAGATTGTCCATCTTTTAAAGAACTATCTTCACTCTTAGACTTCATACTCTCCATTTCTTCATCGATGACACTTTCACCACCTAGGGCAGCCATAACAGGATTGATATTCATGGCCGATCCACGACGACTAGATTGATCAAAAGATGGTCGTTGTACTGTCGGCTGTCTTTGTGAAATTGATGATGAAGGTTCAAAAATTGAAGTTCGACTGAAAGTTGGAATCGTGGATTGATAAAGTTGAGTGATATCAACAGATGCAGATTCCCTTCTCACTAAGGATTCTCGAGATTCGCCCCATCTTGGTGGATAAGCAAATTGGGATTCAGATGTGGTCGACACTGTATGGAGTAATGGTTCCATACCAATTATCTCATCAGAATATTGCGCCCTTGGTGATGTTGGGGAAAGTGAAGACCTAGAGCTGAGTCTGGACATTCTTGTTCCTGCATCATCATCGTCTCCTTCTTCACCAACGTCATTCAACACTGTGTCAATATCATTCTGATGATGTGGAGCACTCAGTGTCAAATCACTTCTGTTCAAATCCAACGAGACCCTTGGTGAAGCATGTGCCGATCTTTCCCTTGCTCTCTGTCTTTGTCTCTCTGGACTTGTAGCCTTCATAACACTAGCAGGCATCACTGGGGATTGACCACTGAATGCAAAATTCTCACCTAAATCACCAGGATCTCCTCTATTATTCTCTTCCGAGGAACGAGTAACCGTGATATCTGGTGTCTCCGCAGGCTCATCCAACAATTTGGAACCGGATTCTTTCTTCATCAAGTCATCATAATCTGGTGGGTCTAATGGTGGAGACCCTGCGTCCATGATAGCATCGATACCAACGGCACTTTGAATGGTTGGTCTCCCCATTGGAGAGAATCCCTGGTTTCGTATTGGGATCATTGGTGGAGGTGGAGACACTTCAATAGATTGGAACGGAGGCGGTGGCACAGTCATATCTTCCAGGACAAAC
This sequence comes from Petasospora amylophila, assembly GCA_030557155.1. Classification (NCBI taxonomy): domain Eukaryota; kingdom Fungi; phylum Ascomycota; class Saccharomycetes; order Phaffomycetales; family Wickerhamomycetaceae; genus Petasospora; species Petasospora amylophila. The sequence continues at coordinate 866,150 of JAKTVK010000199.1, read as the reverse complement.
GGTTGTGGTGATAACTGTGGGGACAATGGAATCGCCTGTGGTGAAGTCAGTTCAATCTCCAAACTATCCGGTTTGTAAACATTAGCCGATAGAGTCGATTCGAAATTCGGTAATGAATGGTTTAGTGTTGAATTTGAGCGTGAACGACCACGTGCAGAATCACGACCAAGGGCAAGATAGATACTGTGATGTGGGGTATGATCAAATGCTTCAACCTCTGGTGAAAGTGGTGGTGAATTGAGCACATCCATTGGGAAATATATGTTCGATTCATGGTTATGAGTTGACCAATCAAGTGGTTGTCCATAAGCTGGTAAAAGTGTGTTTGCATGGGAGCATAACGGATCAAGGATATGAATTGGTGAATCGATACTAATCTCATAATGTTTTGGTTTACCATCAACGACTCTTGACAGACGAAGACAAATCTTGATCCAATGATGGATCTTGATGTTTTGATATGATGTGTTTGGATGAAGTCTTTGCATACTGTTCAATTTCTGTGGGACGTAGACTTGGAACTCAAATTCTTTAGCAGTGAGATCATAACCATCAGATGTGAGTAAATTACCCATCTTCTTCGCCTTAGCATCTGCATCAGGTGGTAAATCCGGTGGTGGTGGTGCTTTATGTTCCAGGAGTAAGAACTTCTTTGTAGGTTGTGTACGATGAACTTTTTTGTTGCGACAATAGTACTCCATGTTCTCTGTGACGTAGATTCTTATTCTGTGCAGCTTGATTTTATCAAGCGGTACCAATTTGAAAGCAATTGGGATGTAAGCGTTGAGGATCATAGCTTTCGAAGCGATGATAATGTCATAGTGTAGTTGATCTTCCCAATCACGAGAGATGGCGATCGGTTCAGAGTCTTCAACGGAATCATCTGACTGGGCTCTGACGATGGTGATTGGCAATTTTGTAGCGATATTTGACTTGAAAGCACCGTATCGTTCAATCAACACTTCCAAATGATAATTTACTGAACCGAACGTAGCATCGATCGTCTCCGGGGTAGAGGCTGGAATTGGATGTTCAAAGTTATAGACGTAGTCACCGGGTTGGAACACGTAATCACCATTGTTACCAACTGATTCTTGTGAAAGAACCGAGGCGGAACGTCTTCTAGATCGTTCCGGGGACGGTGAAGCAACGCGCTTAAGTAAAGCCAATGGACTCGCTGGGGAACGAACAGTCATCAAAGTGTCAAGACTCAGCGTACTCATGTCTTCGTGAAGCAGTGAGACACTCCCATTGCTTAGAACAGGTGCAATCCCCGAAGGGGATTTGACCAAATCGGCACCACTCGTTGTTCCATGAGACGATGTGTAGAAAGGCCATGTGTGGTTGATAAGCACGTTTTCTTCGTAGTACTCGGAGCGCTTTGGAGGGATTCCTTCTGGCCACTCGGTTCTCGCCGTTCCCGAAAAGCTGAGCTGGATGGTCTTGATCTTTGACGGTTTCAGCACACGCACCACTAGAGCTCCTCTAAGTAACGTGGGCGGCTTTCCCACCCGTTCGTTCTCGTCAAAGCCCTGGACGAAGAGCCGGTCCTCTGCAAGCTGGATATACACGGCAATGGACCCAGTCTGTGTGAGCGGCCTGGTGTCCGGTGTGATTTCAAAAGGCCTGTCGGCTGGGAAGAGCGTATCCATGGTCGTGATAGGGGCTTTCCCTTCCGTTTATATATGGGGAAAAAGGGCGGCTAAGAAAAAAAGTTCTTGTGAAAGATAAAAACTGGTTCAACTGTCTTTTCTAATGAGTAAACAGCTGCTTATTAGCTGTATTTGTTGCTGGTTGGCTGTGAAATGGTGTTACTGTGCTGCAAGGAAAAAAGTGCTAGAAGGCACGATTAATTTTTGGGTTAATCTCTGGGGGTGAGGTTTAAACGCTTTTCTCGGTTGCGACTTGCCGAACGGAAGCGATATACATATACACTAAATTAAGCGGGGAGCCGGGAGGTTCTTCATATATCTATGTATATAAACGCTGCTCTTTACTATGGTCTCATTAATACGTCCGTTTCATTGTTCTGCAGATCGATCGGCTTATAGGCTGATATCGTACGGTTCCGCTTAAACGAAACAACATGTCATCCGATGAGACTTATTATATGAGCTTTTTTTTATTGTTATTATAGGCTTAAAAGGAGATCTCAACATTGGCCAATGGTGACGACTGATGATGTCCTCTGCTGTAGTTATGGTCCCGCAATTAGCGAAGCTGCCAAGGCCTTATATATGCACATAATCTACCGAACTAGAACTTTTTATTACCCTGATGACTTTCTCTTCATGACAGGTTTTTCAATGTTTTCAGCCGTATTGAATGTGTCCCTATAACTCAGGTTTCAAGGGTCACTTATAGGTATAACTACCCCTTTCACAGGCACACCGGACAGCTCATGGGCTACACATACAAAGTACTCCCTAACTTTATGTATATATATTTTTGGTACCTCCTTATATATCAAACAGGCAACTCAAAGTTAAGACCCTTCAACACCCTTGTGTAGTAAATGTAAAAGAAATCAGAGTACAACAACGTTTGAATAACACCGGTGAACACCGACAACCAATCAAATCTTCCCTCAGAGTAGTATCTAAAGATCCAATTTGGAATGTACAATGCTCTGTAGGCACCCAATGCAAAGATATAATGGGTAGTGATGGTCTTTGCCTCTCCTGTTCTTTGCAAGATGAACAACTGCGGTAAGATAGCAACACTCTCTAACCAAAGTGAAAAAGCCCAAAGAATCTCAGTGACAGAATATTGATATGTCGTAAGCAATGACATCACACCGGCACCTGCGAGAAGGTATTGCACTGGGAATGTATCAATTTTACCCGTTTCACTTGAACGATACTTGTTACGCATCAAGTAAATGATATACAACGATGTTCCAATGAAGAACAACTTCATTGTGAAAATGTAAAGCGACACCCATCTGAAAGTGATGTCAATGTAACGAGTTAAAAACACAAGGGCATATAACGCTTGGGTCTTAAATGATATACCTTGAATAGAACGGGTAAGGTTAATTTGATGGATCAAGATGATGATCGATGCGAGATGTGAGATATCTCCGAAGACTCGGAAGATGTTCATCATTTTTGTGTGTGTGTTCCGATGGTGTACTCTTTATAAATCTGTGTGGTGATTGAGCTTATAACCCTTTTCTTCCCCTAATAACTTGTATAACTAAGAGGTTTGTGTGCCTTTGTTGTTGACGTGGTTTAATACGCGCGGGAAAGACCGCTACAATTCGCGAGCGGTAGGGGCACTCATACATTGTCTTATTGACACGAGATTCTGTCAAGTGTCATTGATTTATAGAACAAAGAGTTGAAAAGGTTATAGTTCTCTCAGTTTTCTGTATCTCTCTTCTTCATCTTCGTCGCTGTCTGTGGTATCGACGTACTTGTTGAAACCGTATCCTTTATCTTGGGAACCATCATGACCTTCTCCAGCTGACTTCTCTTCAATTAGATCGTTCAAATCTTCGTAATCATGACCTAATTCGAATCTAAGGAATTGTCCCATTTTGTTCTCAGAGGCTTCATGTTCCTCTAATAGACGGAACTTTGGAGCATCAGCTGCATCGAAATAGATCAGAGTTGGATATATGCTGACTCTATACTTCGAGACGATCTCTGCAGTTTCTGGTGATGTAGCATCAATCTTGTAAAAATTGACATCTTCAAACTTCTCAGCAAGACGTTCGAACTCATTGAATCTATCATTCCAATTATCTAACCAAGGCGCAGTAAATCCAATGACAACTCTTTGCTTATTCTCTTCGATAACTTTCTCAACCTCTTTAGATGTCTTCAATTCTGTGACTTTACTTTCGGGCCAACGTGGACTAACACCAGTATGTTCCTGGATAAACTTAGCAAGTTCCTCCGTGGTTCTGTCTCTATAAGAGAACGACGCGACATGTGTTCCATCAAAATAGTACAGCCTTAAAGTTGGGAACCCCACAATGTTCTCTTGGTTTCTAATACGTCTGTTTTCTCTTGCTTCGATTTGTGCAATTTGTACATCACTTCCTGCAAATGCCGTAGCAAGTGCTTCATATCTTGGTCCAAGTTTTTGACAGTATTGACATGTCTTGGAGTAAAAATTCATGAAAGTGTACTTCCCTTTTGTATGGATCAGATCTTCAAAATTGGAATCATCGGCCACAATTACACCTTTAAACGTCTTGTAAGCATACGTGAACTGTATGAGTAGCAGCAAGGATATTAAAAGCTTCATTCTCTCCAAAGATGTCAAAACAATCACCTGATTTGAACCCAGTTATTCGCTCCTTGGTTGATTTTTTTTCCACATCTTACAAACACCCCCAAGGCGTTCCTCCTCACCCCGGCATCTCCGAGTCTGCACAGTGCCCCTACCAGACTCGCGAACTCGTTCTTTTCGCGGTGCCGTGTATGTACTAGTACTACTTACTACTATCAAGTCATGTTGAGCTTACGTTTCTGTAGTTTCTTTGGTTTGAGTTGTTGTTTATGAAGTTTCATCATCTGTCTATCATTCATTCATGTTTGATGCTATGTATTTGTCGTATATAACTATGTAGAGCCTTATCGGCTCAAACCTCAAGAAGCTCTTTCTTTGCAAATACCACATTACTATTAGCCTTCATAGTCTTGAGTGATAATCGACATGGCCTTCCAGAGTCAATGGCACATGCACAAACATGGAGCGTATCGAGCAACTTGTAAAGCACATCGACTTCAACGGGTTTGTTCAATTGTGTAGGGTCAATATACCCTGATAGATCGTCATAAGTACCCCACGATACTAAATGTGGGATATTGACATATATGAAACTTGATGTATTTTGGAAGCATTTGATTTGGTCTGCAAATACCGAGAATCCTGAAAGGAGCTCTTCTGTGTCTTGTTCAAGTTCAACTAATTGGATGGTTGACTTGTTCACGATATCAACCCATCGATTACCAGATGTCACAGGTGACCACCTCGTTGTAGGGACACCATATCGTGAAAGATCTGGGAAATGTGATCTTTTCCTATCGAAAACGGTGAAGTGGCGAAAGTACTTGGGATCCACGATAGCAAACAGCTCTTGATGTGTTGCTTGTAGGAAGGCACACAGCGTGTCCACACGATCGAATCGGCGAATAACTTCGAGAATCAGCTCTGCAGGGAGTTTAAGCAGTGGGAACTGATTGTTGTCCTGCATGTTTTACTGGAGTATTTTGTGTGGTTATTTCTACCTTGTCGTGTTGTTGATGGTTAATCGAAACACTTTAATCTCCCCAGATTTGCCCCTCAGCGAATTGATAAGCGATAGAAGAAAGCGCCGGGTTCGATCCGCAGGCAACGAGTTTTGTATTTTATTTCCGCGAGATAACTAACAAGACAATGCACCGGTATCAGTCCAAACAAACAGGAATGCAAAACACATGTCAAACGACATTGAGACATTTCCTTTGCTCAGGCTGCCTGAAGAACTTATTATCCTTGTGATATCCTGCATTGACAGTGTACAAACACTCAAGGACTTTCTCGTGGCGACACATATCGAATTGTTCAAAGTTGTCAATCCTGGGCATTTCCATCACATTTCAAGCAGATCACGCTTATGGAAACACTTCCCAAACTTGAATAGGTATGGTATCATAACTCAAGTTGCACATTCAGACCTCTATGCCCAACCGGGGATGCAACCGAAGGCGAAGAAGAATAAAATCAACCTAATCGAATATGAAGTGTCACCTGATAGCTTCAATCTACGGGCATTTCGAGAGAGAACTTTGACATCTCTGAAAGGGACGAACTCTTTTGTGGTGATCGAAATTCTGGAGCCAGGTTGGTATGAATCGTTTGATGATTGTGATCTCTCACTGCTCGATAAAAAGCTATCTTTGCTCAACATTTCCACTGTTGAGATCATTATACATAGGTGACAGAGTTGAACTCAGTCACAAGTACACATTGGCTTCCCAATTGGAAGGGACAGGCGATCTTATGTATTAGCTGGATGTACGTATAAGCTAGCATTTAATGATGATGACTATGATTTTGATTGTTATAGGGGGCCTCTTCTTCCTGCATGTCTTTGATTCAGGGTTGCGCTGAGCTGCATCTCTCCAAGGAGCTAGCAATTGACCCAATTGGTAAATTCATAACCATTAATCATTGGACAATTCAATGACAAGAGTATCTTCCATCACAAAACTTCAATTCAAAGCCAACCATTAGGCGTTAATCGCAGATCTCCAAATCGGGAGCAAGTAGCGCGCAAAGACCAACACAAGTAGTTTGGACACTTTCCTTCCCCACTCACTTGCTCACGACATCACGAGAAGCTCTAATACATCACCACATTTCTCCTATATCACTTGCAACCAGCTCAATTGCATATCTCAATGACCTGGCAAGAAACCGCAGAGAAGAAGCGTCAATACGTCCGCTCCCAGATCCCATCCGAATGGATCCTCCCATCTATTCCTCCCGTCGAGGAGTTCCGTAATCCTACCGAATTTATCGATACCGTTGTCCCACAAGAAGAAATTGAGATCACCTCAAAGACATTGCTTCAACTGCAAGCCGATATCGCTCAGAAGAAACTCACTTCGTACGAGATCACGTCAGCTTTCTGCCATAGAGCTGCTATCACACACCAGGTGATCAACTGTTGTTCCGAGATCTTCTTCGATAAGGCATTGGCTAGAGCTAAAGAGCTCGATGAGATCTATGAGAAGACTGGCAAGCTTGTGGGACCTTTGCACGGTTTGCCCATCTCTTTGAAAGATCAGGTCAACTTGGAAGGGTTTGACTCCTCAATTGGATTTGTTTCATTGGCTTTCAAACCAAAGACCAAAGATGAGGTTTCAGTTGTTGCTGAGATCTTGTACAACGCCGGTGCTGTGTTCTACGTGAAGACCTGTGTTCCCATGGCAATGATGGCTCCTGACACTGTCACGAATCTATATGGTCAGACTTACAACTCCAAAAACAGATTGTTATCCCCTGGTGGCTCTTCCGGTGGTGAGTCCTCTTTGATTGGATGCGGTGCTGGACTCATCGGCTTGTCCACCGACATTGGTGGCTCTATCAGAATCCCAGCTGCATTCGATGGCTTGTTTGCGCTTCGTGGTTGTTCTGGAAGAATCCCATACTGTAAAGTTACCAACTCAGCTGCTTACCAGCCAATCGTCCCTTCAGTGATTGGTCCTTCCGCTAAGGACTTGGATGATCTAGAGTTCTTTGTCAAGACCATTATCGATGCCGAGCCGTGGTTAAAGGATCCAAAGTGCCCACCAATTCCATGGAGAACTATTAAACTTCCAAAACAGTTGTGTTTTGGTATCCTCAAGAACAATGGGTTCATTACCCCTCACCCACCAATCCAACGTGCGCTTGATCTTTTAAAGACCAAACTTGAAGCTGCTGGTCACATTGTGATTAAATGGGAACACCCAGTTCCAATTCAGACAATTAGGGAGAACTTGGATGATATCTTTGTGGCAGATGGTTACAAAGAGGCTACAAGACTTGCAGGCGAGTCTGGTGAACCAGTTATAAAGCAATTGATGGGATACACCCCAACTCTCAAGGAGAAGACCGTTTCTGAGCATTGGGAACAAGCGAGACTCAAGTATGAGAGTCAACAGGTTTATGACGCGGCATGGTTGGCTACAAAAGAAATCACTGGCACTGGTAGACCAATGGATGCCTGGATCTCTCCTGTCTGGGAAACGACTTCTTATCCAGCGGGTGAAGTTAAGCCTTATCATTGCTCCTACACTTATCCTGCTAACTACTTGGATTACACCTCCGTTGTGATACCAGTTACTACTGTTGGAGAAGAGGACAATGTTACTGCTGATTATGAGCCATTAAACGATTCTGACAAGAAGACCAAAGACCTTTGGGATTATGAGCTGTTTAGAGGTATGCCTGTCAATGTTCAAGTGCATGGATTCAGATACGAAGAGGAAAAGACCATTAAAGTGGCTGGCGTTGTTACCAAGGCTTTGAATTGAATATATAAGCTGTATTTCTGGATTGTATATATCTATCTAACTCTCTGGTCGACAACGTTCATCTGTTTTCCCAAGTGTTCTGTATCTCCCAGAACCTTCACATCCATTGAGTCTGTGGCCCAATCATAGTCTATGATAGTCACACTTGTGTTGTAGACGATACCAGCATCCTTAACACCATAGTTCTTCAAAACGGCTCTAATGGTACCACCATGACTGATGACAGCGACGTTCAAACACTCTTTCTCTTTAACTTCCATCTTCATCTTCTTCAAGAAGGGAAGAAGTCGATCTTCAAATTCTTGACTCGTCTCACCAAATTCACGATAGTGTTTCCCGTGTTTTTCACCGTGTTTTATAGCGTCATCTATGTGCATACCTTGGATTTCACCCATGTTACGCTCTCTCAGTTGTGAAGTGAAGATGACTTCTCTCTTGTCTTCCAACGCCTGGGTGATTTGAGCAACCGTCTGACGACATCTTGTCAAATCGGAGGAGTATATCATATCAAATTGGAATTTCGAGAGGTGTTTACCAAGCTTCTCCGCCTGGGAAACACCTTCATCGTTTAATGGGATGTCGAGATGACCTTGTAAGATCTTACGGATGTTGTGCTCCGTTTGGCCATGACGGATGAAGAAGAAACGTGTTTTGCCAGTCTCGCCGTTCGGTTGGATCATCTGAACCATCTTTGTTGTGTGTCTTCAGTGTCTTCAGTGGTATATATATTTAAGAGAGAGAGAGAGAGAGAGAGAGAGAGAGAGCTTATCATCGCCCATTACACAAATTTATGTGCACGTGTGATTTTGGCAGATGTCCCAACGTGGTAACTTTCCTAATTTGGATATATATCTGAGTTTTTGTAGTAGAAGCACTGTTTACTTTTCGCCAGGTGTCCATCAACAAACAAAGCAGAGCAAAACAAAGCAATTTAAGGAAGCAGAGCAATGTCGTACACGGCTGTGGATATAGACGAGGCCGATGCCGTGGTTCTCCAAGAGTCTCTCAACAAGACACGCACGTTGATCTCCCTGATATCACAGTCTTTGAACAAGATCTCCGACTCCACAGCGCGTTCTGGGAAGCTCCTCACACCCGTCGTTGAGCGTAACAGACAGCTTGCCGTGTTCAAGAAGAACATCGACGACAGCATGGTGGCCGTGTCGAACGTTCAGGGTGTTGCCAGTGAGGCTGCCATGTACGAGTCCAAGTTGGGGGAACGCATCGAGAACGTCAAGCAGTACATCACCACCATCCACAAGGCCGACAACATCATGGAGAGACTCCAGGACAAGAGCAATGGCGGGGAGTACAAAGGTATCTCCGAAAACTTGAGCAAGACCATCCTCGACAGTGAGTTCAAGTTGCAACAGCAGTTTAGAGAGCTTTTGAAGCCAGTCTCGACACCTTTCGATCCAATGGTGTTCATGAACGACCGCAAACCGTTCCCCTATTTGGACGATTCGAAGATCAAGGACCTCGGCCAGATTGTCACGTATTTCACCGTTGCTGATCAGCCAATTGATCAGTTGTACATCGATAACAGAGCCAGAGTCATCCGAGACAGTCTTGCCTTTGTGGCCCCGTTCACCCAGCACGTTAAGAAGAACGACAAGGTTCCATATGAGAAAGGAAGCAATGGTATCACGAACTACACAGATGCACTGGTTGGCTTCATATATAACGAGTACTCTTTGCTTTCAGACGTTTACAAGGACGAGGATCAAGTCTCGCCCATCTTTGCCGAGATTATGACACCACAGATTGACTCGTTCATCAAGATTATCAATGGGATCCTTGCAGCTATCCAGAAATCACTCGCCAACGACGGTCTCTTAGTGTTTGAACTCATTGACAACATCAGCAAGCTTCAAAAAGAACTTAGACCGAAGATGAAGAGTGCACACCCAAAATTGCAACAAACACTTGACAATTGTCGTGCCATTGCCCGTACGCTTTTCAGAGAACTTCTCAACTTCACAGAGCAAAGGATCAAATCGTTACAATCTCTCCCACAAGATAACGGTGTCTCAGAAGCAACTGTGGAAGTCATGTCCAAAGCTAGGAAATTTGCCGATTATAAAGATGGGACACTTAGTGTTATGAGTGGGTTGAAAGCTGGTTCCTGGATCCCACAACCAAAACCACAATGGTTGGCCAAGTTTTCGAGTGTGAGTCAAACCACGGTTGTCAATGATGATAATCCAAACGAGTTATTGTCCAGTTTCTTCCTTGATGTCATTGATGCCTTGATCATCAGTTTAGAACTCAAGGCTACCCAATTGATGAAGAAGAAACAACAGATTGGTTACTTGCTTATCACAAATATCACACTTGTTGAACAGATTATCTCTAGAAGTGAGTTGAAGAACATCATTGATTCCACCGGGGATGCACGTCTTGAGAGATTAAAGAAAAGGGCTTTGAACATGTTCTTGACTGGTTGGAAACAAGCTGCATCGTATCTTCTCGATGTGAACATCCAAGGAAAGATGACATCAAAGGATAGAGAAGCTGTTAAGGAGAAGTTTAGAAACTTCAACACAGAATTTGATGAGTTGGTTAAACAGCATAAGCAGTACAACATCACTGATCCATCTTTAAAGAAATATTTGTCCAAAGAGATCTCGTTCATCGTGCCACTGTATCACAGATTCCATGATAAGCACGCTGCTGGTGACTTCACAAAACACACAGAGAAGTATATCAAATATGATAAGAAGCAGTTTGATAAGATCATTGACTCTTTGGGTATGTGAATGCAAATATATGTCCATAAACGTACTACATTAGTGTTATATATATAAATCAAATTATCAGAAAAACAAACAGAATCATATAAACAAATCATAAATCAAGTCTGTGAATAATAAATCAAATTGGACCTTCCTTGTACATCTCATCGATCTGGGATTGGAACAACTTCTGAGCATTAGGTCTCTTAAGCTTGAGAGTTGGTGTAATTGTCTCCTCATTAACCTTGAATGGTTCAATGGCCAAATGGATGTTCTTCACTTTCTCAAAGCCAACAAGACCACAATGAGAGACGTTCTTGTTCAACTGGGCAAGCACAAACTTTCTAAATTCAACGTCATTCAAATGAATCAAAAGTTGTTCATGTGTGTTGATCTTTGTGCCGAATTCTTTAGACTCCTTGGCAATCTTCAACAACACCGGTTCTTCAACACCGATGATACCAATGAGATAAGCTTCGAAACTGTTACCATAGACAAAGATCTGGTTGATGAATGGGTTGTTGGCCATGTATGCGTTCTCAATCTTCTCCGCGGCGATGTATTCACCTTGGGACAACTTGAAGAAGTTTTTAACTCTGTCAACGATGGCAATACGACCACCTTCATCAATCTGTGCGATATCTCCAGTACTGAACCAACCTTCGGCGTCAACGGCATCGGCAGTCGCTTGTGGGTTCTTGTAATAGGTGGAGAAGATCTGAGGACCTCTGAGTAATAACTCACCGGATCTGTTCAATTGATAAGTGTAGTTCATGTCGGGCAAGTTACGCAGTTTGAACTCGTTAGTGACACCGATAGCACCTGTTCTAGAAGTGTCCTTAGCGTATTTGGTGGTGATGGCGATACCACCAAAAGTCTCAGAAGAGCCGTAACCTTGGTAAAACCCACAGTTCAACACTTTACGAAGATAAGCGATAGAGTCACCAGCCAATGGGGATCCACCGGAGATGAGGAAGTCCAAGTTGTCGAAACCGACAACGCTCTTGATCTTATCGAGGACCAATGGCTGGAGAAGTTTGAGTAACCAAGAGTCATCATCATGGGTGAGTTTGTAATTGACGGCGAATCTAACCAAGTGACCTTTCAAGCCTGGCATGTTCTTGATCTTGTCTTTCAAACCGGATTCGATTCTGTTATAGAGACGAGGCACCGAAGACATGTGAGTAGGTTTCAAGATCTTGATATCGTCCATGAAAGAGCGTGGATCCTCTGGGTTATGTGGGAATCCAATGGCACCACCTTCACTGAGCTCATACACGATTTTGAAACGTTCATAAACATGGGCCAATGGTAAGAACACCAACGACACCGGGTTTTTAGGGAATGTGACGTGGGTGAAGAGGAAAGTGGCAGCTGCGGCAATGTGAGAGTGACGGAGCTCAACACCCTTTGGCGTACCGGTGGTACCAGAGGTGAAAGTGATGGTGTAGAGTGTTTCTGGAGTTGGCACAATGTGGTCACGTGGGTTGGCAGCGCCGATGGCAAGCAACTCGTTGAAGTCGATCAAGTGGATTCCCTTTGACTTGGCCTGCTCGACGAGGTGGGCGTCGTCTTCGGTGATGGACTCAATGGACACCATGACTTTGAGGAAAGAGGACTCGACGTCGAACACCTTGTTGATCTTGTTCTTGGAGAGGAAGATCAAAGGCGACTCGGTGAGTTTAAGGATGTATTCCGTGGATTGTGGTCCCAGTGTGTCATATAGGGGAGTGTTTGGCACAGAGTAAGCGTGGCATGCCAAGTCGGCAATGATCCACTCCGGTTTGTTAGCGGAGAAAAGAGTCAGCACAAAGTCCTTGACGTTGGCTTCCGGAGCGAACTTCTCCACCAAATACAGGAAACCGGCACCGGCCTGGTCTCTCTTTTGGGCGAGCTGTTCGTAGGATTCCCAAGTGTACTTGTTCTCAAAGCCGTTGGTCTTGAAGTCGAATTTACGGTAACCAATGGAGTTGTTGTTCTTGTGGATCTTTCTCGAGGCCTCGAACAAATGGTAGAAAGTCTTGAAGTCCTCGTGGATGTACGCGGCGAGTTCTCCACCTTTCAAAAGGCCATTTCTAAATATTGGAGAGAAGGCCTCGGTCTCAGTGCCAGGAACGGCGTCGGAGTGGTCGGTCTCCTCGAATGGGAAGGGCAATTGCTCAATGAGGTCGCCGAGACCGTGGGTCTTCTCCGGATTCTTCACTGGGAGCGCAGTCATCGCTGTTTGTTGTTCTTATAAAGTAGAGAAAAGAAGAGAGGTGAGAATATTTGGCTTTGTTTTTATAAGTGAGAACTTTCTCGGCCGAAAGCGCTCGCATCCCCGCACCTCGGAACTTCGGTAATCCGGGTAACACATTAAGCAACACGTATTTACACCTGTTAAGCACACAATGAACCTATGTAACACTATATAAACACTTCACATTCTGTACAATCAATTTACGTAATAAAGAGTCTATTTATAATAATTTCGCCAAAACTTCCGGATTGGGAAACACCGCGAATTGGCGAAAACCCATATGACTTTTGACGTTATTTAAGATCTCTCGAGACAGTTAAACAATCAACAAAAGACCGAGAGATTACAACAATTCACAGTATACACACAAGATGGATGAGACTGCGTATATGCAGTCACAGCAGGTGAGTTATACGAAGTTTTACGTATCCAATTACACAGACTAACAGCCATAGACGACTTATGTACTGCCCAGACGTTCTCGGAAGGCCAAGCATCAGACCTCATTAGTCTCAGGGGAAGGATTACCACTTGGGCCTGGGAACCCTCCATTCTTACGACTTCTTGCCGGCAAGGAACCCGTGGAGCACGCTAAGCTGCGATACAAGCTGTATACGGAGATGGTGGAACGTCAGGACAACACCGCAGCGAGGATCTTGGAAGAGATCAGTACACAGACATTACTAGACATCAGTGAAGTCGTTTCACGACCTTTGAGCTCTTTGGTTGACACTGTGTTGTTATTGTCCAACTCGAGCATTGCCACTAGCACCGTTTTCTTGAACCAATTGAGGAACCATTTTGCCAAATCACCAAATCATAAACTCGTGACACTCAATTCCAAAGAAGCCACCACGATGAGATTAGCATTGAAGACCATTGTCAATGGGTTAGCATTGGACGACAAGCCATCTGCTAAGAGGAGAATCATCTTCGAAGATGATGACGATGACGATGAAGATGAAGAAGATATTAGGACATTTGATAAACGTGTTCCCTGGGATCTTGAAGTTGCACAAGAGTGGTGTGAAACGTTTTGGGACAAAGAAGGCACGGATATCCACACTTCGGATCTTCGCATTGTGTTGGTATTGGAAGACATTGACTCGTATAACGTGTCTTTGTTGAACAGACTCATCAAGTTGATCTATTCATTCAGAGATCGTATCCCCATTAAACTCATCTTTAACATTGGTACAAATGCAAAGAGTTTTGCAAACAAGTTTAGTAATGACGTGATGCATTACTTAAATTTTACCAAATTCAAAATTGAACAAACTGATAACATCATCAATAAGATCGTTGATGAGATCATCATCCCAGAGACGTATTTGATTGGTGAAGAATTGGCAAAATACGTGCTCGAGAGGTTCAGGATGTCTGTTAAAAACGTTGATGAGTTCTTGAAGATCTTGAAATATGCCAAGATGACATTCTTCTTCAGTAACCCTTTATCGGTGTTACCTGTGGTGATTGAAGATAGGGATGTCACACTCGTGTCTGATTATTACATGGCTTTGAGGATGTTACCTTCTTTCAAAAGATACATCTCCATGATGCTTGATAAGAATGTGTCTAAAGAGAGAATCCAGAAATTGCTTAATGATGACATGGCTTTGGGTGAGACTTTGTTCAAAGCCAAGAAGTTATACTACGTGTATGTCGATGGGTTTAAGTCCGTTTTCAAACTGATTACAAAGGTGTTGGCTAAGAGATCTTTTAAAACTTCTAAAAACCATTTGGATTTCTATTATAAGCTCTCGAGTAAAGAGGAATTTGTCAGGGTTCAATTTATCAATGAGATGTTGTCATTGTTGAAGAATGTGGAACCTGAGGAGATCAAGACCATCATAGAAGAAGTGAGGATCATGGCCCTTGATGATGACTTCCTTGGTCCTTTGAACTCAAAGTTAAGAACTCAGGTTGACCTTCAACAGGTTTTGCAATTGAATCCAGATGGTAATGGACAAGGAGGTCAGGCTGAACAGTTGAATTACAGAATTGAATTGCGAAAGCTTCGTGAGAACTTCATCGCAGTCATTGATGAGTTCTTGAAAGCCACTATTTCATCTCCCGATAGAATTGTGTTCCATGAGATCTATCGTCTCAATGACGTTGAAGTGGTGAAACAGAACTTGGCACCACCGACAAGGGCCATCATCCAGGAGTCATTGATCAATCATGAGAAGTACCTAGGTACTTCGCACACGGGCCACCCAGTGCTGGACCGTCTCAACAACACCATGAACCCGATAATCACCGACATGTTTTCCATTTACCGTGAAACAAACTTGAACTTGAACATCTACGACTATTACACGGCGTTCCGTGGTGCTTTGGAGAAAGACCAGATCATGGCCGATATCAACTCCATCTTAGACGATCCGGGAAAGATCTTTGAATCGTATCTGAACGACGATCTAAGATTTAAGTACATCTATCAGTTCTTCAACAACGCGGAGATGAGCGAGGATGAGAAATGGGACAGACTGACACTGACTTTCTTCTTACAGAAATGCGAAGAGCTGATAAGCTGTGGGTTCTTCAAACAGATGAAGAAGAAAGGAGAGTTCTTAGAGAAGGCCATTTGGAAGGATTTATAGACACGATTACGTAATGTGGGGAAAAGATAAACAATTCGTTATCGGAATTTCGCGCATAAGCCGGGCCGGAAGCCGATCTCATCTGTGGGGGAAGCCTCGGTCGTGTGGATTCTTTATAAATACCTGGTAATCTCCCTTGTATAAACGTTGTATAACCAATTGTAGAGAACAAGAAGAGATGGAGTTAGAGTATCGATCGAGTCTCCGGTGCGCACTGAATGAGTCGCCGTGCACGCAGAGCTTAGTCACAGACCACATCGGCCTCGATATCGGTGGAACTCTGACTAAAGTCGTTTACACCATGGGCCACGCCGTGTTCTTGGAGAAGTTCGCCACAGAGAGCATTGAGGAGATCCTTAGTTTTCTGGAGACGCTGATTGGGCGTAAAGAGCTGTCGTTTGGTCACGTTGTCACCACAGGGGGAGGTGCACAGAAGTTTTACCTATCGTTATACAAGATGTTCACCGTCAAACACGGTATTCCAGTGGTGAGGAAAGATGAGATGGAGAGTCTGATCCACGGTCTGGACTTCTTGATTAAAGATGTGGAGAGAGAGGTGTTTGTAATGGACCATGCCACCGAGAAGGTCCATTTCCTAGAGAAGACCTCGGTGTCTTACCCATACATGCTGGTGAACATCGGTTCGGGTGTCTCGATGCTACGTGTGGATGGACCCGGTGGGCAATACCAAAGAGTCGGTGGCTCCTCTTTGGGTGGAGGTACTCTATGGGGGTTGCTCTCGCTAATAACTGAGTGTGACAGTTATGAGAGCATGCTTCAACTCTCGGAACAAGGAGACAACAAGAACGTTGATATGCTCGTTGGTGACATCTACGGTACAGATTATAACAGCATCGGTCTCAAGAGCTCCACGATTGCCTCCTCTTTTGGGAAAGTGTTTAAGAAGGAGAAGAATGAGAAGTTGAGAAACTCAAGAGATACAGTGGCACAAGCAGACATCGCCAAATCGCTCATCTACGCTATTAGCAATAACATCGGACAGATCAGTTATCTCAACGCTAAGATCAATAACGTTGAAAACATCTTCTTTGGTGGTTCATACATCAGTGGTCATAAATTCATCTTAAAGACCTTAAGTTACGCTATCAACTTCTGGTCCAAAGGTGAGATGAAAGCTCATTTCTTGAAGCATGATGGGTATATCGGTGCCATTGGTTCATTCTTAACCACTGTAGATACACCGGGTCAAGTGTCAACGTCTCTTGCTGATGACAAGCCAGAGGTCGATTACGTAGAGTGTGAGTAAGGATCATAAGTATGTACAAGGGTTTATTAACAATATATAGACTTAATCATTACATCGTACATTTCAACCAAGGATTTTTTGCATCAACAACGCACTGGCAACACTGACGTTCAAACTATCAACCAACGTGTTAACACCTGGTGCAGCCTTAATCTCAACCAAGAAATCACTTCTCACTTTCAAAGTCGTTCTAATACCGTCACCTTCCGATCCCAAGACGAGCATACACGGTCCATTCTCCAATAACTCACCCAGATCTTCGAAATCGATGCTTTTTTGCTCCAAAGTTCTAGCAATTTTATCCTCCCTATGGTGATCAGCCACTGCAGCGGAGACAAATGACCAGCCATTGGCTCTGCTCTTCTCAAAGAACTGCAGGGGCTTATCAGCAGTGAAGATTGGGATGAACTCCAATGCTCCGACAGAAGTCTTAGCCACCACTGGCGACAATGGAGCACAGTTTCTCTCGGACATGACGATGAAATCGACACCAAGGAAATATGCGGATCTTATGATGGCACCAACGTTATGTGGATCTGTGATCCCATCGAGGTAGACACCAAGTGGGTTCTTGTTCTTCGTGGTGTATGATTGTTCCAAAGACTCACCGAAGTTATCCTCATTGATGATGTACTCGTGGTTTATAGAGGTACCGAGCTTATAGATTGGAGTTGGCAACAAAGGCTTGGTCTCCAAGACATACCCGTTATGGATACCATTCTGTGTGAGACTGTTAAGTTGTGCTCTGGAATCAACGGTGACGATATCGACACCTCTTTGCGTTGCAAGACGAATGATCTCAGAGTCTCTAGAATCGTCTGGCTTGTAAATGAGCAACTTGTTGAAAAGCTCTCTTTTGTTGGATTGCAGAGCAGCAAGAACGGCAGATGTTCCAAACACGTACTCGGACAAAGGGTTAGGCTCAAGTGTACGGTAAACGTCCTTACCAAATCTGCTCTTATGTTGAGATCGTTGTTCCCTCTTGTCTCTTTTGAAAGCATCTGTCTTGTTCTTTCTCACGTCTTCGTATCGTTGACGTCTCTCCTTGGTGTCATTTTGTTTCTGACGAGCATGGACATGGGCAAATCGGGACTTGAAATATTGCTCTTTGGACTCACCGGCTCTTTCCCATGCTTTCTGTTCTCTCTTCATCGGGATGTTCTTCTGAATGTTCTCGATGGACCTGCTATGATGCTCGAGCTTAACGGCCGGCCTTACCGTTTTCAAAGCACTCGCACTGGATGAGAATCCACGTCTCAACATCATGTTTGTTTAATTGGTACGATTTCTAAAAGAAGTAAAACGTTGATTGTGTCAAAATTTATTTCACTATGGAAAGTTTTTTTGGCGCGAAACTTTACGAAACTTTTGCGGAGTTTTTGCGCCAATCTGACGCGTCAAGTTACGCGTTTTCAATTCACCTTATAAACTTCAGTTAATAACGAACACAAGTTGACACGTTCTCTGAGGAAATAAGCTTATCAAAGAGTTCTGGATTACAGGACGAAATATTGCTGCTTAAGCTGGTTTGTAAATATGAAACTAGATAGATATGAAGGAACTAATCAATTGCTCATATAAACGCCGGGCGTAGTCCGTAGCTAGGGAGGAATGCCCAATTCTCAATCACACAAGAAGCTCTGACAGCTATAGATCTTACGAAGACGCTAAAACCTCGATATTCATGGATAAAACAGTACATATTGTGTGCAGGTGCTTAACCGGTGATCGACGATCTTGCAAGAAGTGCATCGCGGCGCTCATTCCGATAAGATCGAACTGGATGTATGATCGACCTCAACGTACTCTGTGGTTGAATAGCAAGATGATTCACATCTTCGTTTCTATGTAACTTATGATCGATCAGTTTGTACACTCTATGGTTACTACAATTGTGGGCAGCATTTGAGAGTCGAATCAGTTATACAAGGGGTAAGAAGGGGCGCATGAGATCCTGGTTGGAGAATGAAAGTCCTATAACGTTCAAACTTTTAACCGAATGCAATTCAGGAACATTAAAAGATCGATAACGATTCGACGCATGGCACTTTCAAACTATGCCTACTGTGAAAGATCCGCCATTACAAGTGGTTTGGCGACTGATCACGGAATGCGCGAAGGGACCTGGGTAAGATCTTGCAATGATTGTTCGAACCGTTTTATATATAAACACAAAGCTGTCCCCACTTTCTTGTTGGCTCTATTCAAAGCAGAAACGATGCATATCCAAACTACACAGAACGAAGCAGAAATGTCACTTGAAAAGATCAGACACAACCTCAAGAGCGCTAGTAACAAGAGCCCTTCGCGTGCGCCAAATCGTCTCACCACCTCTATGAGTTCCACGCGGATCCAGGCACCACCTTTAACACCATCATCAACAACAACACAGAAGTTCTTGAGAACTCCCAAGACCCCTCCTCAGGAATCCTCCATTAATGGCAAAATGGATAAAGTTGAAGAAGTCAACAAGAAACCATCAGCTGGTAAAGAAGTGTCCATTACACGGGCCAAGAACAGACTTCTCGAGAGAGGAAGAGCCATTGCCCTATCCACAACCGACAGGGAGACATATCTCTGAGTGCCACGAGATTACCATTTCTGTATTTATAAATATAAAAAGTATCAAAACACCAGCAACTCTTGTAAAATCTCCACTCAATAAAAGGCCCATATCGCTGTGCTGCGCATACCAATTTTCGCGATCTCAGAACACCCGGACACCTCATACATTATCATCAGCGAATGAAAGAGTCACCAGAGTCATCAATCCATCAATCCCATCTCTCTCTCCATAGGTTTGTCTCTGTGACTATGGCTTCCAACAGATCAGACAGAGAACGCAGATATGCGCTTGTGAATCGTATCACCAACGAGACAAAGATCCAAATTGCCGTCTCGCTCGATGGTGGATTCATCACTCTTGATAAATCCATTCTCGCCGACAAGAAATATAACACCGATGCTGAGCAACATGCTTCCCAATCCACATCATCACAGGTGATCTCCATCCACACCGGTGTCGGTTTCCTCGACCACATGATTCACGCCTTGGCTAAGCACGGTGGTTGGTCATTGATCGTGGAGTGTATCGGTGATTTACATATCGATGATCATCATACAACGGAGGATGTTGGTATTGCCCTCGGTGCCGCTTTCAAAGAGGCCTTGGGAACGGTAAGGGGTGTCAAGAGATTTGGTACCGGTTTTGCTCCACTTGATGAGGCTCTCAGTAGAGCCGTTGTCGATTTGAGTAACCGTCCATTTGCCGTCGTCGAACTTGGTTTGAAGAGAGAAAAAATTGGTGATTTGTCTTGTGAAATGATCCCTCACTTCTTGGAATCTTTTGCACAGGCTGCTCATATCACTTTGCACGTTGACTGTCTTAGAGGATTCAACGATCATCACAGAGCAGAGTCCGCTTTCAAGGCCCTTGCTGTCGCCATTAAGGAATCTATTTCCAGTAACGGTACAAACGAGGTTCCATCTACAAAAGGTGTTCTCTTTTAATTAACGTGTCCCTGAACATAAATCAAATATTCACTTCTATAAGGACAAGTGGACCTTTCCAACAAATTACCCCCTGGTGATTCCCCAGTGTGAAGTTTATACATCTATATTGTACACTACACGTAATTCGTTTTAGTCATATCAACATTCATGTTAGTCTTTGTTATGTACATGTAGACAATTATAGACCCGATAGTCATTTAACGAGACTTGAAGGCCACTGAATTCAAGAGATCACTCAAACTAATGCCCTCCGTTTTTGGACGAACTGGACTTGGCTGATGACTGTGACGCTTGAGGGTTGAGTAGTGCTCACGACCAATAGCGATTCTTGGAGCATCTGTGGTGATTCTGACAGAACCATCCTTATGAACAATAGCACTTGTTGGTGCTTGTGGAACAGGTGTCTCTCTTGGTTCTTTACCAGCGGAGGCACCAGTAGCGGACTTAATGGTAGAAGAAGCAACGAAACCACCAATGGCAGTGACACCATCAGACAAGACACGACCTGGGACAATTTCCTTCTTGACAATACCGTTTGGAGAGTTTCTGAGTCTTCCCTTCAATGCGTAAGAGAGACCAGCTGTACCAGCGATCTTCTGTCCTGGACGTTTGAGACTGTCAGTGTGGTTCTTATTCCCAGCCTGGACACGATTGAGGAGGAACTCGAAGGCAATGTATTCGAAATCATCTGAGATGGATCTCGCATTGGATGATCTGTAAGAGTCACGAAGCTCACGTGGGACACGGGAAAGGAGATGCTCTTTGAGCTCTGGTCTCATGCTGCGAAGTTGATCAAACACGGCCTGCATGCGCTTTTTTGTGAATTCTGGTTTCAACTTGATGGCATCATCAAGCTGGGCCTTCTTGCTGTTGTATGTGGTTTGGTTCTTGAAGAAAAGTGGGTTTCCTTCGTGGTTTACTTCAGTCTTTGGAACGAGACCGGTTTCTTGGAACCTCAGTCTTCTGTAGTGGTCACCACCGTTGGTCTCGAAGTCGACGAGACGCTCGAGGGAGTCCCACTCGGTGAGGGTGATGAAACGAGACTTCACACTGGATGGAAGAGCGTACTTCATACCCCATTCTTGTCTGGCGAGCGCAGCATCTCTGGTCTCGAGCACCTGGTGAACAGGGTGGGTAGGGTGACGCGAGCTGTTGCTCTTGAGTGGGCGAGCCACCTGTGCGAGACGCGAAGATCTCAGCAGCTTACCGAACTCGGACATGATGCGAAGTTGCGAGCTTGGGAAACCAACGCTTTCGATCATTCAATGTCAGCCAAACTCGACGAATTTTTCAGGCCGCCCGCGCGCTTCCGTCAACTTTTCGCGGAAAGTGGTAGGGGGCGCACCCCACAAGAGCGTTTACATATATTACATCATCACAGAATTTATTAGCAAAGAAGGCGAAATCAAAAGACCCAGTCTCTCTAGAATCTATTTACCCAAAGACTACAAGAGTGTTCGCAGCTGCTCATTCGAGTCTGAGAACCTCGTTAAGCCAATGTTTAATCACAACTTTGCCCTCATACAACTCCTTCTCCTCAATGTTACGCACAATTGCAGCAGAGTGTGTGCTTTTTGTGTGTCTGATCAGGATCGGGAACTTTAGCCAGGACAATGCGTTCAAGTTCTCAACGATCGCTCTCTGTTCTGGAGACAGATCCAAAGTGAACACTTTCAGGACTTCATTTGATGAAAGCTCGGAACCTTCTTTGTAGCAAGTGAGTTCATTGATAGTTGTCTTGAGGGATGGGATGAGTGGGTCCTCTGCTCTGTCCAAGCCTGAAACTGGTTCAGTTGTCTCCTCATCGAGGTCAGAAGAGGCCTCGCTCTCCAAGGTCTTGATGTCATACTGCTGGATCTTTGCAGACTCTTCAGCGTTCTTGGAAGTGATGGCATCAAAGACACTCTCCATGAAGGTATCAGTCTGGTCCTGCAATTTTTCCTCAATGTGACGATCGACAAGGCCACTCATGGCTTTCATTGAACCAGTGGTAGAAACGTTATCGTCATCAATGTAGCCGTCTTCGATATCACTTGTCTCAAACAACGATTCGGCATCGGTCCAATCGCTCAAGCTGGTGAAGAAGCTGTGATAGTCTTTCAGTGTCGACTTGATTCTTCTGTGTGACTTGAAAGTTTCCATGAGTCCGGATATGATGAACCAGATAACCCATAGAGGAGCAACAAGAAGGAGGTTTGTTGCGACAATGACCCACTTGAACTTTCTTGCCCAGAAGTTCGACTCTCTTTGGACGAGAGGGCTGTCACCTTTTTCAACTGGCTTACTTGAAATTCTGAATTTTGCATTGGCATCAATGACAATTGGCTCATATCCTTTAACGTACTTGAAATCCATGTCGTTCAAGTTGGAAGTTTCGTCAATCTTCAAGAATGGATCAACAACTGAGATACCAGCAGTCCACCAAGATGTTCTCTTGTCATTGATAGCATTTGCATACAAGCTTCTATACTTGAAAGACTGGAGTGCCTTGTAGAAAAGGGAAGTTGGATTGGCCATTAGTGTGAGCAATGGTTCGTTTCTCGGTCCCGAGCAATCTTTCAGGAACATTTGCTTTCCAGACTGAGAGAGTAAGTTTGGAATTAGCCAGTTAAAGAGCTTCACACTGATGTTAGATCCTGGCATCAACACCCCCACGTGAGGGGTGACAAAAGTGGTGAAATTTATAGGTTCAATCTCTTTGAAATAACCCTGATGATAGAGAATTCCAATGGCGTATCTCGAAATCAAACCTCCCAAGGAATAACCAACCACGGAGATCTTGGTGACACGATCTTTCTCTGTCCCTGTGGAGTCACCATCATCGCCAAAGTTGTTGAGCAAGTTGATCTGTTCTTTGATCTCCTGGGCGACACGGAGACCGCATACTTCGATTCCATCAAGGGTCTTGTAACCCTCATTTCCTGCGGTGCGATAAATTACAAGCTGTTCATCGCCTCCAAGCTTTGACCTGGCCTTCTCCACTTCTTGGTGGATGTAATCGAAATGGTTTTTGTTTCCCCAGAGCCCGTGGATGAGAACTAGGAGGTGGTATTTCATTGAAAAGTTGCTTGTTGTGATGAGGGTCGAAAAAGGGGGTTAAATGAAGTAGAAAGAGATGGTAAATGAGTCTGCTGAGGGTGTCTAAGACTTCTAGAAGGTCAATTGAACGGTGTTTGGGTGTTCTCAGGCGTACAGTTGAGCGCTTGTCCTTTGTTCCGTCTTTGCAGTGTGAAAATTCGAGTAGAGACAAGTGAGCAAAAGGGCCATAAGATAAGAAAAGAAGGTTCTGGACCACTCAAGAAACACCCGGACATCTCACAAGATATCATCGGTACGGGCACGTATATTACATCATTTCCGATCTGGATCAATTAAATAGACGGGAAAACATAGATCATTCAATGTTTGAAAACTTTTATGAAGTATTGTTCTTGGTGTGGTATTCTTAGGTAGCTTTTCTAGTATTTGGCAAGGAGGTATCTCGAAACAGCGGCCGATCATACCCATGTTCGGCTCGCTTTATATAGCTGTGCACGCGACAGCTTCGACTCAGTGCTGTACAACTGGCATCACTAATTAATCAAGATCAGTCGATATCATCTCTAATAACCTACAAGCAGAAGATTGGAAGATGTAACATTCAATTCAAAGGCCGAAGCCCCCTAATGTGCGTGAAAGCGCCCCCATACACAAAGAGATGTATGCCAGTCTACTATCAAACGACAACCTGTAGGATATAGTTGCGGTTAGCGAAAACGGCATGTGTTCTGCTCTGGGCTCTTGAGCTTGGTTGCGTCACTTGGGGAAAATTGAATGCCGCAAATTTGTGTAAGAGCCCTTGAATTAGGAAGAAATTGTGGTGAAAGAAGAAAACCTGGACGACTGAAATTTTTTTTGTATATGCCGTGGTGTTCGGGTGTCGCGAAAGGTAAACAAAAGCCGTGGCCGAAATGTCAGGGCACACAGCACACACCAAATCTCAGTTAATTTAGCAAGCACTAAGAACTATCACTGACAAAATGGCTGTCCCCTTAGAATTCATTAGTCATCAGCGCCAGATCTTAAAACAGGAGCTTACAACGCCCACAGATGACGCAACTGCATTCCACAACACACTCGTTTGCGCCCAACACGACTCCACTAGTCGTCTCATCCGCAAACAGATTCTTCAACTCCCACCACGGGCCACTGTCGAAGTAAGAGCAGAACTCTCCCGCTATTGTGATGATATTGAACAACTGCGGTTCGCCAGTGTGCTTAGGCTCGAACACACCGCAGCATTGGAAGAAAAGAAGAAACATAGACGTCTCTCCATCGATCTCCATAACGGTGATGCAATCCCAGATGATCTTGAAACCACAGAGGAACAGGAACAGGAGGAACAGAATCTTTCCCAGTTGCGCAAACGTCTACTGGATGGCCGCTCTAAGAGCACACAATCCGTCACACAGACGGTGACGTTTGATGAGAAGTTGCACGAAGAAGAACAAAGGCAGGAAGACATCCTCGAAGCCATGTCTGGATACTTACAAGGAATCAAGGCTGGTGCCATGGAGTTCCAGGAGAACTTACAGAACAACAAGGGTCTTTTGCAATCAGCGGAGAAAGGTTTGGATGTCACCGTTTCCAAATTGGCTAAATCGAGTTTGACTTTGAACAAGACCATTGAAAGTTTAGGATGGAGACAGTTACTTTACTTCGCTGCTGCTGTGATGTTCATGTTCCTCATCTGTTTGTTCCTCATTGCTTTCATACCCAAATTTTAATGTCCTTGAATGCTTTGATCAGCTCGTATATATTAGCCGACGACGTAGCTTCACTCATTTAGCAGAGCTGTAAAGACTGAAATAGTTCTACTCCAATAGACCTCATTCCTCACTCTCTTACCAGACCATACCAATATATATAACTGTTAGAGTATAACTGCTCGAGTACATTGAGGAGGAATTAGACCGCGCTCATTACCAAATTGGGAAACGCCCCATATCGGGCCGGAAGTCCGTTCCCGCTTCTTCCCCAGTGACGCATCCACTGTATGTGGGAAAGATACCGAGATAGAAAGCGAGAGAAAAGAGCCCTTGGAAAGTTGCTGGAGCGAAGGTCAATTGCTCAAATCTACTGAGCTTACAAACAGACAAAATTTCCAATCATGACGCAGCCCACAGATATGACCTTCTCCGAACAGATGGATGGGTTTCCCTGGTTACAGATCTTGGTTGTCTCGCTCATCCGTCTTGCAGAACCAATTGCCTTCAGTTCAATGTTCACATACGTTTACTTCATGGTGGAGGACTTTGGTGTTGCTGGTACAAAAGCAGAAGTTGCCAAATATGCTGGTTTATTGGCCTCTTCGTTTGCTCTAACACAAGTAGCAAGTGCAGTCTTTTGGGGGAAGCTCTCCGATAAGCATGGCAGAAAACCTGCATTGGTTCTTGGCTTGTTAGGGTGCATGGGAGCCACGCTTTTGTTTGGATTTGCTGAATCTTACTGGATTGCCCTCTTGGCTAGAGCTTTATCGGGTACTTTAAATGGGAACGTTGTCGTTGTGAGAACTGTCATTGGAGAAATTGCAACAGAGAAAAAACATCAAGCTTTGGCATTCTCAGTTATTCCAGTTATTTGGAATCTAGGATGCGTTATTGGACCCTTGATTGGTGGCTATTTCAGTGGTAAGGATACAAGTATTGGGTTCATGAAGCAATTCGTTAAAAGGTTCCCATATTCCAGACCGAATATCCTCATTTCAATTGTGATGATGTTTGGTATAATCGTCGCTTTATTCTTCCTCGAAGACACACATTACAAGTACAAGTATAGACATGACTACTTCTTAGAGTGTGGTGATAAGCTGTTGTTACGGTTCTTTGGTATCGTTCCTCCAGCAAGACCGTGGCAGGCGGCGTACGATTTCTTGGAGGAGCAATCAATCCCTCTCAGAGATATCTCTACCTCTATAGTATCTTCTGATGACCTAGAAGATCCATCTACACCATCTACACCAAAGAAATGGGATGAAAGTGCTAGAGTGAGAACTAACCGTCTAGAAACTGATGAAGATGATTATAGGTCTGCAAGTCTTCGTGAAATTCTCTCACCTGCTGTCATGGCTGCTCTTTCCTCCATGTTTGTGATTTCCATCCATGCCGTTGTTGCTGACGAATTCCTGCCAGTTTTCCTCTCAACTAGTGTTGCTCGTAATGAAGATGGAACTTTGGTATCGCATTTCCCATTCAAAATCATCGGAGGCCTGGGCTTCTCTTCCAAAGAGACCGGTTCGCTTCTCTCATCCACTGGCCTCTTGTCCGTTCTCTTCATCATCCTCGTTCTGCCTTATATCAACAGGAAAATGGAATCCATCAAAATTTACAAGATCTTTAGCATCCCCATACCTTTTTTTTACCTAATCATTCCATACGTCGTACTTCTTGCTGATGAGCGCACCGAGGCTAAAGTCGTTGTCTATGTCTTGAACGCAACGAAGAATATCTGTTTCAACTTGTTGCTACCACAGTTGAATATGATCATCCACACTTGTGCACCACCGAGGGACAGGGCACTTGTCAATGGTATAGCTATCAGTAGCTCATCTTTGGCCAGATGTGTTGGCCCACTCGTTTGGGGGTTCATCATGAGTTTTGGACAGAAACACGGGTTGGTGTGGCTATCGTGGTGGTCTTTGGTGATATTGGCTGTTTGGTGCATATACAGTGGGAAGAACTTGAGAGAATCAAATGAGGAAGAACCTGTGGAAGATGCTATTCACTTGCCCTTGACACCGGTTCGTCCAGTTCATAATGATTAGCTTTTGGTAAAAGGGTTTTGGTAAAAGGTTAAAGTGGTAGGGAATATATTTTAGATTAACTGGTTAATAAATCATCAACATCAAAAAATCAATAGAAATATTGAGAATTGGCCCAGTCCGCGGGGTTTACCCAACTGGGCAACTGGCAGCGATGCTCTCGGAGTTCCGTCGCGAAGCACTTCGATGAGTACACATTCGGCCTGTAAAAGATAACAAACATCATAAAAACCTCTCGAAAATCACTTCAAAAGGAGGCTCTTCAAGTGGTAAAGACATCAGCAATGCCGCCAGTACAGAGTGGGATGACCTACAGGGAACAGATGGAGGGCTTCCCTTGGAGACAGCTCATCATGATCGCGCTCGTGCGTATCTCTGAACCCATTGCGTTCAGTTCTATGTTCACGTACGTTTACTTCATGATTGAAGACTTTGGTATCGCTCACTCCAAAGCCGATGTGGCGAAGTACGCTGGGTTTCTTGCTGCGACTTTCTCCATGTGCCAAGTCTTGACTGCGGTGTTCTGGGGGAGATTTGCGGATCGCCATGGTAGGAAACCGGCTCTTGTTCTTGGGCTCATTGGATCCATGTCCTCTACCGTCATGTTCGGTTTTGCAAAGAAGTTTTGGGTTGCATTCGTCGCTCGATCTCTGATGGGTCTGCTGTGTGGTAATGTCGGTGTGGTGAGAACTGTCATTGGTGAGATTGCAAAGGAGAAGAAACATCAAGGCCTTGCTTTTTCTGTTATCCCACTCAATTGGAATCTCGGTTGTGTCATTGGGCCCCTCATTGGAGGTTACCTCAGTGGCAAAGAGACAAGATTCAAGTTTATGGAAGGGTTTGTACAAAAGTTCCCATACGCAAGACCAAACATATGTGTTGCCTTCTTGCTGTTTTGCGGTATGACCATTGCGCTGATTTTCCTCGAAGAGACACACTATCAGTACAAGTACCGTCACGATTACTTTGTCGAATTTGGTGACCGTGTATTATACAAGTTTTTTGGACTAGAGGCACCATTGAGACCATGGCAGATTGGATTTGATACCGATGGTGAAACAACGCCACTTAGAGCAGCTTCTCCAGACCCTTCAAATCATACTGATGAACCGGTCACACCAAAACAACAAACAACCGCCTCTTCAGCTTCTGCTGCCGATGTTGAAGTCTCTTCCACAGCTCCTGGCTTCAGTGACATCATGACAGCTCCTGTTGTTGCTGCGCTATCTTCTCTCTTTGTGATCTCGGTCCATGTTGTTGTTTGTGAAGAGTTCATCCCGGTTTACCTGAATACTGATGTTGCTCGAAAAGAGGATGGCTCTTTGGCTTCCATTTTCCCCTTCAAGGTTGCTGGAGGTCTTGGACTGACACCGGATCAGACAGGCACAATACTGTCATCAACTGGTATCACCTCGGTGACGTTCATTATCCTTATCTTACCCCACATCAACCGTAAACTGGCCACCCTCACCATCTACAGAGTGTTCACTCTCCCTTTCCCAGTGCTCTACATACTCCTTCCATACATCGTTTTCCTCGCTGACAGGCTAACATTGGCAAAAGCACTGGTGTATCTCATCAACACTATCCGTACGCTATGTCTCAATCTTATTCTTCCACAACTCAACTTAATCATTCACACATGTGCACCACCAAAGCATCGTGCCTTTGTGAACGGTATCTCCATCAGTTGTTCCTCTTCTGCTAGATGTATTGGTCCATTCCTCTGGGGGTTTGTGATGAGTTTTGGCCAAGCACACTCGGTTATGTGGTTGTCCTGGTGGTCCCTTAGTGTCCTGGCTATTTGGTGTATTTACAGTGGGAAGAACTTGAAAGATGGAGAAGAGTACGTTGAGGAGATCCCTAGAAGGGATAGTGTTGAACTTGAAGCTTCCCCAATTCGGATGCGTCATGAGGATGATGATTGAAATATACTACAAATGTGAAAATAAAGTAAACGGGAGACATATGCAATAGAGAAGATGTATATATAAGATTTATAGCGGTGTCTCGTTATAAATATAAAACATGATCGTGAACTCATGAGGTCGTTACCACTTCCCATCAAATTGAAAGATGGGCACCAATCAAGACTTGCTCGAACAACGTGGTCAAAACAACAAAATCAATAAAAAAAGGCAATGAATAACAATGTATGATAAGTGTTGATGGACAATGTTCAAAAGACAAAAAAAGGACAAAATGAGAAAGAATAAAATCAAACAGTTTTCGTGCGACATAAGAAAAGACAACAAAACAAAACAAACTGGACAAGATACAACAATTAATCAATCAACACCCATGGTCTCATCTCCATCGAGATCTGCAGTCTCTCTGGACTCGTAGAAGACTTCGTCCAGAGGAGCCTCATCCTCTTCAGCATCTTCTTGAAGAGAATCCTGAGGTTCTTGATTCAAAATCTCATCCTCGGAATTACCAAGGATAATGGCATCCTGGTTGAGATACTCACCCTGTTGGAATTCTCCAGTCTTGATACCACCCAGAACACAATTGTACTGCTCTCTTGTCTCAGTGAGAACATTAGTAACATATGATATCCAATTCTCGTCAATAAGCTTGAAGTAGATCAAATCGTCAATTTCAGGATCATTGAATTTGGTACTCTGGAATTGCGAGGAGAATTTCACAACTTCTTCTGCGATGAGAACCAAATGTCCCATATATCCGAGTCTGACATTTGTCTTTTCCTCGGTTTCAATGCAGAGATTGTATGATTCAATAATGAGATTGGTGATGTCACAAGATCTGAACAGTTCATAGATCAAAAATTGGTTATAACCGACATCCAATCTTCCATTGAAGATCTGTTGCACGACATCAAAGACAACATTATGCCAAAAATTATTCCATGGGTATTTGTTGAACATGCCAATAATGGTACTCAGAATCTTAGAATCAACGAGCTGGATTTTAAAGTAATCACCAACAGTTGGGTTCTGTCTAAGTGCTTGTTCCTTGCTTACCACAGGTGGTTCCGGGGTTGGCTCAGAGATTGGCTCAGGTTCTTCCAAAAGTGGAAGCTCTCCTGGTTTGTCTGTGTTTGGTACTGGTGTTGTATGTGGTGAAACGATAACGTTCTTTTCTGAGACGGCAACAGAAGGTTCAGCGGCACCGATGTTCAAATTGGATAGATTCAAAGCCGATGTTGGTTTGAGAATGTTATTGGTGATTGATGACGAAAGAAGATCGTCACTGAGAGCGTTGGCCAAGTTTGATTCTTGTTCTTTGAGGAAATTTTCACGTTCTTCAATGATCTTCTCTGTGAGATGATTGTTTAAAAGTCCAATGTTTGAACAATGGAGAAGTTCGGCAACCAACTCACAAACTTTGAATCTCTCAAACCCAAGAGGCTCAATCTCCGTGTTTATCTGTGTCTCAATCTTCTTCGAAGTCAACAGTGGGTCAGTTAAAATGTCGTTGAAAGCAGAGAGAGTATCTGCAAACTGCCTTAGCATACCACCCAAATAGATTGGATCTCTGGTGTTTGGAGGATTGTTCTCGATGGTGGTATATAGCAAGTTCACCTGGTCGTAATCTGAGTTGTTTTTTCTGATGATCTCAATGATAACGCCAACGATGGTACTCAATCCATTTCCTCTTTGGAGGATGATCTGGATCATTTCATCGACACACTCTTTACCGACCAATTCCTTTGTGAGTTGGTTTGGACCAATGGTGTTTTCGTCGATGGATGTGTTGGCACTGATAGAGATCAAAGCCTTGATGAAGTCTCCACACGATGATTGAGTGGATGAATCGGTCTCTTGTCTGAGAATTTGAAGGAGAGTGGGGACAAGTCGTTGTTCCGAGAGTATTTCAATGATGCCCTTCGGTACGTCTGGCTTATCTGATGCAATAATGCGAAGGAGGAAGTCCATGATGATGGTGATGTCGATGTGTTTTGTGAAAAGGTCGACGAGGTTGCTCTGCGACCTAATGAAGTTCAGCATCTGATCTGGTCTTGATTCAAGAAGTTGTTCGTTGATCTTGACAAAGAATTGAACCGATGGTGATGATGACTTGAGAGGAGCATCAAGGAAAGTCCACAATTTAGTCAGAAGAGCCGGCTCTTCGACGAGTGTCTCTGAAATTAACCAAATCTTGCAAGAGAGGATTTCCGAAGCAACGTGGATACGGTTCATCTCCTTGGTGACCTCTTCGTTGTTGAAATTCTCCCCATCATCCACGATCAGCTCGTTATCCGGTGATTGGAAGAGATACTTCTCGTTGGCTTCAAACCAATCAATGCTGTCCACTATCAGTGAGACAAGCACTTCAAGTACTGATGTGCCTGTGGAGCCTGCGGTATGGGAAGTCGTATGAGTTGACGCCTCTTCATCATCGTCATGGGACAAAGTTGGGCCGAGCTTTGGAGACTCAATCCCGTTGCCATTGGACAACAGTGGTGAAGCCTCGGCGGGTGTTTCATCAACGTAACCTGTGCAAATGAAGTCGATAAGACGGTTGTTCTGGCGGTTAAGCTCGTTGAGAACGTTCTGATCATCGAGCAATCTGTAAACAAAGTCCTTGTCCAATGGCAGGTCGTCCAAGACATCCGTACCATCACCGCTCAGTGATGTGGTGTCTGAGAATTCGCTCTGTGTTGGCTGTGGTTGTGGCAGTTCTTGATCAAGCAACGTCCTCTTCTTGTAGTAAGCGTCGAGAAGTCGGTTCAAAGACGACGCGGAGTTAGCGCCCTGGCCAAATGGCCAGAATGACATTGTGGATGTGTTTTTGGCAAAAGAGAGACTTAGAAAGAGCTGTTTTTGGGGGAAATGTGTGGGTGCTTTCTGGCGTGGGGGCCCCGTCTATTTACGTTCTTCACGCGGGGCAGGTTTGGGACAGCAAATTGCTTTGTTTAGTTAGCAAGACAACGGGCGGGTAGCGCTGCAATTTGTATTTTGGGTATTTGGCCCCTTTTGTATGAACACAATGCTGTGGCAGGTTTCCTTTATGGAGACTTCCTGTTGTTTGGCCTTTGTTTGTGGATCAATTGTTTTGTTTAAAGGCGCATTTTCGTTAGCTGTTGAGAGGATCGTTGATCGCTGGGCGGATAATTGGCCCTGGAGAGCCGGGTAACCTTAAGCGGAGGGCGGACCTCATGTGCATATATAAGCAGCCTCTCTCTCTCTATCTCTCAGAAGAAGTACAACGAAGTGTGAAACATCTCCCTTTTGTTCAATTATCTGGGGTGTAGTGTGCTTTTACAGGAGAAAAAATTACAGCAATGTCAATTGATTTGTCATAATCGGCATCAGATGAGAGAGAGAGCTATACGACTGCTGACATATCCGCGGTCCCAGTGACCACAAACGGGCAACTTCACCCGGAAAACGGGTGGATCATTGGGAGCACGGTCGAATCACGAGCAGCAACCGTGGCTGTGGCTTTGAAAATTTCAAAGCCCGTCGTTTAAAACCTTTTATTTGTTGCGTGGTGTGAACCCTTAAAACCATATTCCTCCCTTGGTATAAAGCCCACATGTTCCTGCCTTTGTGGTTTGATCCCTTACTTTTAAGGGTTTAGTAAATACTAATTACATCAGTATGAATGCAGTTTACAAACTTCATAATCGGCTTCAGGGTATCGTTCCCATCGAGAAACGTTCAAAGAAGCTATCTTTCTCCTTGGTTCTACTAGGCACTGCTATGGATAACTTGAACGTCACAGGCGCTGTTACGACTTTCCTTTCAGTCTACCAGCACTTCAACGCTAGCTCCAGTACTACCTCTTGGATCCTCTCCGGTTATGCTCTTACCCTGGGTGCATTCATCCTCCTTGCAGGTAAGGTCACCGATATCGTTGGCGCTCACAAGGTGTACCTCATCTCTCTGTCTGCTATGTCTCTCTGTGCTTTGATCACTGCAGTCATTGACTCCTCGATTATTGCCGTTATTGTCTTCAGAGCACTACAAGGTATTGCTGCTGCTTTTTTAATCCCATCGTCTTTTGCAATTGCTGCTAGTTATTTTGCAGGGAAGAACTTCAGAGTGGCATTGACTTGTTTGATTTTAACACTTACTGGTGTCTTTGGTATTGGTTTACTTCTTGGAGGTGCATTTGCATCTACAAGTATTGGTTATAAGGCTCTTTATTACTTCAGTTTTGCCTTGAGTGCCACTCTTGCTTTCCTACTTTATTTCTTAATGGTCCCTGTTGAAAGGACTTCGGAGCACAAGGCACTCAAGTTCAAAAACTTGGATTACTATGGTTCTGCCATGTTCGTTATCAGTGCTCTCTTGATTATTCTAGGATTCACAGAGAGTGGTGAGTCATGGAAGAAGCCAGCAGCTTACGTGCCAATCCCAATTGGCGTTATCATGCTGATTTGTGCACTGGCATTTGAACTTTGGTACATTGAAGGCTATAAGTCAAAAGTCAATGCCAAATATGGCACTGACTCTGAGAGGAATCACGTTATTGTGAAACAGGAAGAAGGAGATGAAACCACTGTACCATTAGAACTCAAAGACTGGAGATACAACATCCAACTTCTCTTCCCGCGTGAGGCCCTCAAAGTGCCAAACTTCATTCAGTTTATCTTTGCCACCCCACTTCTCTTGATGGCTTTTTACGCCCTTGTGTCTCTTGAGGTTGAGTACTGCTTATATGTCAAGCGTCATAGCCCAGTTATTGCAGGCCTTAAGATGTTCCCAACACCATGTGGATGGTTCTTTGGTGCCATTGTTCTTGATGAGGACTTCGTTTACAGAATTGGTATGAAGTACGTTCTAATCGCTTCGCAGTTGGCTAGTATCCCTATTGCAGTTTGGATCTCACGCCATCATTACTCTGACCCTTTGAGCTACTGGAAATACGAACTTGTTCCTCTGTTCTTGTTCGGTTGGATGACCAGCACTTACTTCTCTTTATACATCAATGCTGTGCTGAGAAGAACTCCTATCCATCTACAAGGTGTTGTTTCTGGTCTACTACAGAGTGTTTCCCAGGTTGGTATCTGTCTAGGTAATGCCGTTATGACTTCAGTTGTTGGAGAATTGACCCTCGCTAGTAATGATCAGATGAAGTTTGATCTGAACAAAAGATTTGATCATGTGTTCTACTTGGTCTTTGCTTCTTCAGCAGCTGGTGCTGTGGTCCTTTGCTTTCTAGAGAACCGTACAGGTGTTCATGATGAGCCACAAGATCAACAACCAAAGGCTGAAAAAGACTCTACTGTCTCTGGCCTCAACACGCCGAATGACGAGTCTACTCCTGGCTCTGCATAAACGTCATCAACCCCTGAGTATTTTGTACATAGAAGCTTTCCTACTAAACTCAAAAAATGTCCTGCCACTTTTCCCCACGACCTGGAGGTACTTTTATACACTGATAGTGAATAGGTACCGGTAGCTATATCATTGATCTTCATATCGCCATTCCTTTACTACATGGAATTATCACAATATTTCAGATATATTGAGATCCTTATGTTGATTCATTCCTTTTTAGGCATTCATTAGCAAAAATGTCCTGCCACTTTTCCTCCACGGCCTCAAAGTCTTACATTGTGAGTGCCCCTACCGGTTTCCGCGAATGCGTTCTGTGAGGCCGAGTAACCGCAGGCAGATCAAAACAAATGGCCACGAAAGCTCATCGCCACCGTAAACAACCAGGCGAAAACACCGTCCCGCACCACTGACTTTGCCATGGTTTCAATCGTGAAGAGGTGCTTATACTTGCTGGCACTCCTGTTCCTCGTCACCCGTGTGGTTGACTTCAACTCCCCGGAGTTTGAGCCTCTCCACGCCCAATGGCAGAGTTCGCTTGGACACATCACACAGCACCAATTCTACGGTGAATACGTCCAACCCGTGCATGATAAGGTCACTCCGTTCGTTTCCGACCTCCAGGAGTCTTATATTACTCCTTCAATTACAAAGATCAACTCTGCTGCCGCTAGCAAGTACCAGGTGTACCTCTCTAAGCATCTTGAGACTATTCAACAGAAGATTTCAGAGTCTCCTGTTCAAGAAGCCTGGGATGCTCTTCAGCCAAAGCTTGCGGAGTTCTATGAATTGATTACTACTCACTATGAGAAGCTTCAAGTATCCGCCACCAAGTTTACCGCTTCCGCTTTTGTCAAATCTACTCTTGCCGGTAAATACGCATATGCCCAGGCCTATCTCTTCATTCACAACTTTGCCGGTCAGGCATGCGACACTTACGCCGATCTCCAGCCAAAGGTTATCGCTTACTACCATGACACGATCGTTCCTTCTACATCTGAGCTCATCGTCTCCGCTCGCCAGAACGCTTGTGCTGCCTGGAAGGAGGTCTCCAAGTATAGCATCCTCGCTTTCGAGGAGGTTAAGGCTTTTTACTACACCAAGATTCATCCTTTTCTGAATGATAATGTCTTCATCTACGTCAAGAACGCTTACGGTCAACATCTTAAGACCCATGTTGATCTTCTTTACCTCCAAGCTTTCAAATACTACAACCTTTTCAGAGTTGAACAGATCCTCAACTGGTCCAAGACCCACATCACCGGTTCTTACGATGAGGCATTGAAGTATTTGAAGCAAGAGAAGGTTGCTACTGAATCTGTCACCACTGAGACGGAGCCAACAACTGCCGAGGAGGAGGATATTGCCACCCCAACGGAGACAGAGTATGAGGCTATGGGCACTCCGGAAGTTCCAAAGACGGATGAGATAGACACCGTCAGCGAAGAGTCCGAAACCGTCGCTGACTCTCTTGTTGATATTGAACTTGAACTCTCCCTGGCTCAGGAAATTGAGATTTGGAAAACATACATCACGGAGTCCATTGACAGTATCTTCAGAAACTTTGACTCGTCCATCGCTGATCTCGAGGAGAACATGATCAAGGACTTCAAACCAACTCTCACTACTAAGCTTCGTAATTTGACCGAGACTGCTACTAAGGATTATTCAGAAATCAACAAGGCCATCTATCACATTAACTCCACCACTGTCCTTCTCGAGAATGGTGAGGAGGCTGAGATTGATAAGAATGGTAACATCCTTGATCACAGAATCACCAGAGAAGAAATTCGTGAGTTGCTCAAGGTGAAGCCTCTTGGTTTGAAGGCTTTGGCGGACGATATCAACACTTCTCTCAAGAGCTTTGTCTCTGATGTTGAAGTTGCCATTGATGAGGAGAGAAAGTTGATCGTTGATATTTATGAAGAGTTTGCTGAAGTCGCTATCAATGAGTTTAGTAAGAAGATGATGTATTCTACTTTCTCTTCCAGTTTCAACAATTTCCAGGAGAAGAAGGATGATGAGAAGAAGGATGATGGAAGTTTCAAAGACTGGAAGGAGTATGTCAAAGTCAAGAACTTTTTGATCGCCAAGCGTGAAGATCTGATTCACAAAAAGGCTGAGACTACTCAAATCAACAGTCTTCTTGGTGATATCAGTAACACTTTGAGAGCATTAGATCATGAGGCTGGAAATTACTTTGCCATCTTGAGAGCTAAGGCTAACATTGAGTTCCAAGATCGTGAGAAGAGGGAGAGAGATGCTGAGGCTGCTCTTGAGGAGTTGCCGGAGGAGTCCAGAACTATCACCAAAACCGTCATTAAGATGCAGACATTGAATGAGGATGGCTCTATCCACACCGATGAGGCTGAGGCTATTATTGAGCCTGTGGAAGATGAGGACATCTCTGATGCTGAGTCTGAAGATGGAGACTTCGAGGCTCCGTCTGATGATGAAGTTGAGGAGCCAGTTATTGCCAAGGGTTCCCCACAAGGTATCACTGTCTCTCTTGAGGATGTCGCTGAAGAGACAGCAGAAGCAAACACCGTTGAGGATGTTGAGCCAGCTGAAGAGAGCACACCAGAAGATATTGTTGAACATCATGACGATTCTGAAATTGAGGAGCCAGAGGATGAAACCCTGGAAGGTGTTGTTGAGCACACCGAAGATGTTGAAGATGAGGAGTCAGTAACCACTGCTGTTGATACCCCTGAGGTTCGCTATGCTGAGCATCCATGAACTCTGTAAGATTAGTTGTTAATTCTGTTATATAGTTGATTTAATTTAATTATTAATATCCCGTATTCTGTATTGTAGTGGTTTTACTATAGCTACATTGACTCCGTCGTTTCCGGGTCAGCTAGTCCGATTCAGAAGAGCATTTGACCTTTCTTCGACATCAGCACAATTGAATCAGAGGGACTTTCAACGCTACGTGTAGTACTGCAATTGTTTACATAACAGAAACGTTAAGCCTTAATTTGGAGTGCATTTGAAGGAAGGCTCTAAAATCGGCGATCCAGGCTGCAGTAGAACAGCGTGCCTGGGCCTCGGTACCTATCAAAAAGAGAAAGGGAGGAGGCATCCATAACGGAGGCATTTATAAAGAAAAAAAACAGCACCATATACTCAGAAAGAAGAATAGGCATCATGTGTCTATAAAAAGCACCAAAAGAAGCATCCCAGACACAATGATCGCTCTCCACGCAGAAAAAGAACAGGGATCTCTTTGCCTTTCGCCTCCCCTGAAGCGACGTCCGGTTCGCGCCACACATTCTTGCCAGATCAAAAAATTGTCGAAAAAACGCGTCAACAAAAACCGCCTAACGGACACGCCTCAAACTAACAACGGACCCACTAAAAGAAAGCTTTCCCCCCTCCACAAAGTTATCAGCGCAATCCACCCCGCCACCGCACAATCGCAACACATAGCCCACCTTTTCTAACGATGGCCTCCACTTTCGACGTCGGAACGTGAGTATTTGAAGGGCTAGCTGTCCTTGTTCAGTTGCGTGTTTTTGTTTGTTTTTGCCCACAAGACGCGCCTGTTCCCTCCCATCAACAACGGGTTCCCACCTGGCGGTTTCAACGACAAACAGCGCGGCAAGGACAGATTCAGTGTATATTGATGTCTCTCCCATTGGGGACTATTACTAACATTGCTACAGGCGCTGCTGGATCCGAAGCGAGAAGGAAGGCTGGATCGGAGCAGAGGTGTCCAAGCACACCTCCGATGGCGGCAAGCACCACTTGGAATTGACCGTCGATTCCACCAAGGACGTCGTGGAAATCGACACTGACTCCTTGGATGAGACAAACGACAAGCTACCTATGTTGAGAAACCCTCCGATCTTGGAAGCTACAGAGGATTTGACGTCTCTCTCATATTTGAACGAGCCGGCGGTTCTCCATGCCATCAGGGTCAGATACTCACAGCTGAATATTTACACTTACTCTGGTATCGTGTTGATCGCCACCAACCCATTCCAGAAAGTTGACCATCTCTACTCTTCTGATATCATCCAGACGTACTCTGGTAAAGAGAGAGGTGAGTTGGAACCACATTTGTTCGCCATCGCCGAAGATGCCTACAGAAGAATGAAGGACGATGGTAACAACCAAACCATCGTCGTCTCCGGTGAATCCGGTGCCGGTAAGACCGTGTCCGCCAAGTTCATCATGAGATATTTTGCATCCGTCGAAGAGATCACCAACAATGACAGTGTCCTAGGCTCCAAGAATACCGCACATATCGAGATGTCCAAGACAGAACAGCAAATTCTTGCCACGAATCCAATCATGGAGGCTTTCGGTAACGCCAAAACCACCAGAAACGATAACTCTTCCCGTTTCGGTAAGTACTTGGAGATCTTGTTCAACGACAAAATCTCTATCATTGGTGCAAGAATTAGAACATATTTGTTGGAACGTTCAAGATTGGTTTTCCAACCACAGGTTGAACGTAACTACCACATTTTCTATCAGATGATGGAAGGTTTGACACCGGAACAGAAACAGAATTTGTACTTGACCGACATCCAAGATTACTTCTACATGAACCAAGGTGGTGATCACAAGATTGAGGGTGTTGATGACAAAGAGGAATTCAAAGCTACAACAGATGCTCTGTCTTTGATTGGTTTCACTCAGGAGAAGCAATACGCCATCTTCACCGTTCTTGCTGCTTTGCTTCACATTGGTAACATTGAGATTAAGGCCACTAGAAACGACTCTTCGCTTTCATCAGATGAACCGAACTTGGTCAAGGCTTGTGAATTGCTTGGTGTTGATGCTTTCAACTTTGCTAAGTGGATCACTAAGAAGCAGATCATCACCAGATCAGAGAAGATCGTTTCCAACTTGAACCATAAGCAGGCTATCGTTGCAAGAGACTCTGTCGCTAAGTACATTTACTCCGCTTTGTTCGACTGGTTGGTCACTTACATCAACAACGATTTGTGTAACCCAGATATTGTTGAACAAGTCAAGACTTTCATCGGTGTTTTGGATATCTACGGTTTCGAGCACTTTGCAAAGAACTCTTTCGAGCAGTTCTGTATCAACTATGCCAACGAGAAGTTGCAGCAAGAGTTCAACCAGCACGTCTTCAAATTGGAACAAGAGGAGTACGTTAACGAGAAGATCGAATGGTCCTTCATCGAGTTCAGTGATAACCAGCCTTGTATTGATTTGATTGAGAAGAAGCTGGGTATTCTCTCTTTGCTGGACGAGGAGTCGAGATTGCCAGCTGGTAATGATGAGAGTTGGGTTCAGAAATTATATCAGACTTTGGACAAGGCCCCAACTAACAAGGTCTTCAAGAAGCCAAGATTTGGTCAGACCAAGTTTGTTGTTGCCCATTATGCCCTTGATGTTGAGTATGACATTGAAGGATTCATTGAGAAGAACAGAGATACCGTTTCTGATGGTCACTTGGAAGTCTTGAAGGAGTCTAAGAACGAACTTTTGATTGAGATCTTGGATAACCTGGACAAGGCCAATGCTGCCGTTGACGAAGCTGCCGCTGCTACTAAGAAACCAGGTGCTCGTGCTGTAACCAGAAAACCAACTTTAGGTTCTATCTTCAAGAATTCTTTGATCGAATTGATGAAGA
This sequence comes from Petasospora amylophila, assembly GCA_030557155.1. Taxonomy (NCBI): domain Eukaryota; kingdom Fungi; phylum Ascomycota; class Saccharomycetes; order Phaffomycetales; family Wickerhamomycetaceae; genus Petasospora; species Petasospora amylophila. The sequence goes on along the minus strand of JAKTVK010000199.1, from coordinate 826,112 downwards.
CCATTGATTCCACCAACGTTCACTACATTCGTTGTATCAAGCCTAACGACGAGAAGGTTGCTTGGAAGTTTGACCCATTAATGGTGTTGTCTCAATTGAGAGCATGTGGTGTGTTAGAGACTATCAAGATCTCTTGTGCTGGTTTCCCAACTAGATGGACATATGAAGAGTTTGGAAGCCGTTATCACATTTTGCTCCACTCTAGTGAGTACGAACAACTCCTACATGGTAAGGCTGATGAACACAGCGTCCGTGGTATCTGTGATTCCATCTTGAAGAAGACAGTTGATGATGAGACCAAATACCAGCTGGGTTTGACAAAGATCTTCTTCAAGGCAGGTATGTTGGCTCATTTGGAGAAACTGAGAACCGATAAGCTTCGTTCCGCTGCTACCCTGATTCAGAAACACGTCAGAGGTGTCTACTACCGTCGCCAATTCCGTGAGATTAGAGAATCCATTGTCAAGTTACAAGGCCTTGTTCTTGGCCACAACGTCAGAGTCAGAATCCAGAGGGAGATTGAGAACAACGCTGCCATCAACATTCAGACTTTGGTCAGAGCATACATGGCTCGTAAGAGATTCACTGATGCATCTCGCTCCATTGTTGCCTTGCAAGGTTTGATCCGTGCTCGTGTTACCAGAACAAGGTTCCTCGCAGAGAAAACAGAGAAGGACGTTGTTACCATTCAGAAGAACATTAGAGCTTTCAAGCAGAAGAGTGAGTTCAACAAGATGAGAAATGCTGCTGTTGTCACCCAGAGTCACTACAGAATGGTTCAGGCTAAGAAGCAGTTGAAGACTTTGAAGGCTGAGGCTAAATCTGTGAACAAGTTGAAAGAAGCCAGTTACAAGTTGGAGAACAAGGTCATTGGTCTTTCACAGCAGTTGACTGATAAGGTCAAGGAGAACAAGAGCTTACTCGCTGAAATCCAGGCTTTGAAAGCTTCAGTTGAAGAATCCAAGAAGACTCATGAAGATCTCAAGTCCAGAGAACTCGAACACCAGAAGACTCTTTCAGATCACACTGAGGCTCATGCAAAGGAGCTTGAGCAGATTAACATTGATTTGAATGAAACCAAGGCTGAGTTGGAGCGTAAGGCTAAGATGATCATTGAATTGACCGAAAGTCAAACACAGTTGAAGAATGAGGTCAAGGAGACTTTGGAGCAATTGACTGCTGCTAGAGAGGAACTCTCCAAGCGTGATGTCAGTGAGGATGATTTGAAGAAGCAGGTTGCCCAGCTCAAGCATGAGTTGGATCAGATGAGCAAACAGCGTTCTCTTGCCCCAGCTTCTAGAACAACACCAATGAGATCAAGACGTTACTCCAACCAGTCCCAGAACAGTGATGCTCTTGGATACAGTCCAAAGCCAATGTCTGTCATTCCAATCGGTAATGAGGATGAAGATCCTGAAGCTATGGTTAACTCTCTGGCTGCTATTACCAACGAGTTGTACAGACTTTTGCAAGATTCCAAGTCACTGTACAATGAGATTGTCAATGGTCTTTTGAAGAACTTGAAGGTTCCACTCAGTGGTGTCATGTCTGAATTGACCAAGAAGGAGGTTCTCTTCCCAGCTAGAATCATCATCATTATTTTGAGTGATATGTGGAGACTCGGTTTGACTAAAGAGTCCGAAGAGTTTTTGGGTGAGGTGTTGTCTGTCATCCAAGGTATCGTTTCTGGACTTAAAGACGATGATGTCATTCCACACGGTGCCTTCTGGTTGTCCAACACTCACGAATTGTACTCTTTTGTTTCATATGCTCAGACCACTATTGTTGAGAATGAGAACATCTTGAGTGAGATGGGTGAAGATGAGTTCAACGAATACCTAAAATTGGTTGCTGTTGTCAGGGAAGACTTTGAATCACTGTCATACAACATCTACAACATGTGGATGAAGAAGATGGAGAAGGATCTGGAGAAACAGGTTGTTTCTGCTGTTGTACTATCTCAGGCTTTGCCAGGTTTCATGACTACAGAATCTGCACCATTCTTGAGTAAGGTGTTCTCTCAAAGTGTTCAGTACAAGATGGATGATATTTTGAGTTTCTTCAACAATGTCTACTGGGCTATGAAGTCCTACTTCATTGAAACTGAGGTGATGAATGACGTTATGATTGAGTTGTTGAGATTTATCGATGCTGTTTGCTTCAACGATTTGATCATGAGACGTAACTACCTGTCATGGAAGAGAGGTTTGCAACTCAACTATAACGTTACCAGAATTGAAGAGTGGTGTAAGAGTCATGAGATTCCAAATGCTTCCAACTATTTGGTTCACTTGCTTCAGGCTGCTAAGCTTCTTCAGTTGAGAAAGACTTCTAAGGACGATATTGAGATTATCTTTGAGATTTGTTATGCTTTGAAGCCTGTCCAGATTCAAAGACTTCTTTCACAGTATGACATTGCTGATTACGAGACACCTCTCGATTCCAGCGTGCTTGCTGCCGTTGCTGATAAGGTGAAGGAGCAAGGTGCCAGCTCTGATGACTTCTTCGAACCGGTAAACGTTGATGGTCAATTCGAGGACCCATTCAGAAAGGTTGAGACCAGACCATTTACAAGAGTTGAAGCATATGTTCCAGCTTGGTTGAACCTGCCTATTGTTAGAAGAATTGTGGAGTTGGTAACGAAGAATGCCAGTGCCCAGGAGCTTCTGAACTCAAGGCAGGAGAATGGCGATCCATTGGAAGAGATGCACTGATTCTACACAACATATACCCCCCAATAGATGATTTACAGTTCTATGGTTTGTTTTAGTAACAAAGAGAAAACGAAGTTGATATAAATATTCTACAATTGCACGAACAATTCTTTAACTAATTGCAAAAAGATCCGTTGAGGACCCCTCCATGTATTAAACTCTAACGATCCTGAAGTTTTTTTATCCGGAAAGTTGTATGTGGAAACCCGTTAACCCATTAAAAGCATAAAAGAGAAAAAGTGCAAACATTCATAAGCTTTGGAAATAAAATATAATGAAAAAAGTGAAAGAAGTCATTGACAATGCAGTTGAAGCAAGGTCATCAGGGTCAATACCATCAGATCAGCATTACACATTGTGTAAAATGCTTAGTAACGGTAGTGGTCAGCCTTGAATGGACCCTCAACTGGGATACCCAAGTACTCGGACTGAACTGGAGTGAGCTTGGTGAGCTTAACACCCAACTTACCCAAGTGGTTTCTGGCAACAGCCTCATCCAAAACCTTTGGCAAGACGTAAACCTGACCCTTTTCGAATGGACCAGTCTTGGAGAACTCAATGTTCTTGGATCTGAACTCCTCATCCTGAGCCTTGAACAAAGCGATCTGAGCCAAGACCTGGTTGGAGAAAGAACAGGACATGACGAAAGAGGAGTGACCGGTGGCACAACCCAAGTTAACCAATCTACCCTCAGCGAGCAAAATGATGTGACGACCGTTCTTCATGGTGAAACGGTCAACCTGTGGCTTGATGTTAACACACTCAGCAGCGTTAGCCTTCAACCAAGCAACGTCGATCTCAATGTCGAAGTGACCAATGTTACAGACGATAGCATCCTCTGGCATCTGCTCGAAGTGAACACCGGTGATGATGTCTCTACAACCGGTGGTGGTGACAAAGACCTGACCGATAGAGGCAACCTCCTCCAATGGGGCAACCTGGTAACCCTCGACAGCAGCCTGGAGAGCGTTGATTGGGTCAATCTCAGAGACGATGACACGGGCACCCATACCTCTCAAAGCCATGGCACAACCCTTACCGACATCACCGAAACCGGCAACGACAGCAACCTTACCGGCAAGCATGACATCGGTGGCACGCTTGATACCGTCAATGAGGGACTCTCTACAACCGTACAAGTTGTCGAACTTGGACTTGGTGACGGAGTCGTTGACGTTGATGGCTGGGACCTTGAGCTTACCGTCTCTGACCATCTTGTACAAGTGGTGAACACCGGTGGTGGTCTCCTCGGACAAACCGTAACAACCCTCGAGCATCTCTGGGTACTTCTCGTGGACAAGGGAGGTCAAGTCACCACCGTCATCGAGGATGAGGTTGAGCTTCTTACCGTCCTTGAAAGCGTGGAGCTGCTGCTCGATACACCACAAGTACTCCTCCTCGGTCTCACCCTTCCAGGCAAAGACTGGGACACCAGCGGCAGCAATGGCAGCAGCAGCGTGGTCCTGGGTAGAGAAGATGTTACAAGAGGACCAGGTGACCTCGGCACCGAGGGCAACGAGGGTCTCGATCAAGACGGCAGTCTGGACGGTCATGTGCAAACAACCGGCGATTCTAGCACCCTTCAATGGCTGCTGTTCACCGTAGAGCTTTCTGATCTCCATGAGACCTGGCATCTCGTTCTCGGAGAGCTCGATGTCCTTTCTACCGAAGGCAGCAAGGGAGATATCGGCGACTTTGTAGTTGGCAGCTGGAGCAGACATTGTGTATCAATTGATTGATAAAGACGTTGAAAGAAGGAAAGAAAGAAAGAGTTCGTTTAAACCACGTTTTTTTTGTACGCCCAAAAAAAAATAAAAAAATTTCACATGCTCTGCCAATTTTATACGACAGGCGCAAATCGGCGCGTTTTGGCGTAAGTGTTTGCGCCAACTGTCCAGATCGGGAATCTGGGGGTAAAATGGCGCAAACATGTGAACGTGTGGTATTTAAATGGACATTTATCTCTATAATTTCTTATTTATTACTGATTTATTTACATTGAATGGTTGGTTATAAGTGTCTTGTTTATATATCTGGAATTGAAGTTCCAATGTAAGAATCCCGAGCTTTTAGGGCCTACCAAAGCCCAAGAATACCTGTGGTCCCATAACGTCAGCACAGCCAATGACAGTGATCCATTGGACAGTATAAAGGTATATTGAAGCTGTAGAAACACCATAAGTGTCATAAATTCCCTTTACAGCGCGTTTTCAGTGGGGCCAGCTGACTTTGACTGGAATGTGTACACTATTTAACCTCAGATTGAGCCCAATGAGTACAGTTTTCTGAGGTTTTGGAAATTTTACAAAGATAAATAGCCTTGAAAAAAATTCATAAACGTTGTTCCATACATTCATTGTAATCACAGACTCAATCTAAGCATTTCACTATCAAAACCATCGTCATAACCCCTTTCATTGCGCCGTTATTCAATTACCTTATAATGAGAGGATGTCCGGGTGTTCTATATGATGTACGGATGTGTCACCTCTAGAGAGCACCTACATTCCTTGATGACATAAAGATAAATAGATTAACTCATAGATGGAACTGATCTCTTTTGAAAGTGTGTCCAAACTCTGTATACTCCTGTAAGTGTTCAATCCCACTGAAGACCTCTTTAGCCTTATCATAAAGCAAGAATTTAAACTCTTCATCAAAGTTATGTTCTTTCCAATGGACACCATGCTGTCCATAGTCATCGACTCTATGAGTGAAGTTCATATACTCTGTGATTTTCCTTGAGATGAAGAATTGTGTATCTTCAGCGTCCCTGTCTTTCCAATGATACTTGATTTGAAGCTTTGACACTGCACAACGTAATAACATCCTTGAGAATTCAGTTATCGATTTATGATTCAATAGTGTGAAAGTCTTGAGTTCTGGACATATGTAGTTGATATTTTCAGCGCTGAGAATCTCTTCTCTATCTGCTGAAGCTCTTGAGTTTATAGAAAAATGCTGGACACTAGGTGAAACCCATTCTTCTAAATCCATGGTATAAAGTGAGTCTTTGCCAATGTCCAAATGAAGGGTTGTAAGTGAATCACGGGAACAAACCTCATGCATGTAAACTTCACCTGCTCTTTCACAATTCTTGAGATAAAGACAACGTAAAGGACCTGTGATACGTCGTTCAAGATCTTCACTAGTAGGCGTTTGTGGGTCCTGTATACTGAAAGTGAAATTGGCAAGAACAAGAGTTTCAAGTGGTAAATTTTCAATGGTACTCAAGAGCTTATCACAAGAAAATTCGATATAAAGTCGATGTTCTTCCAATTGACCACGATATTCTTCACCCCAACGAGGTTTTGCAGTGAGATCCTCATCCGGGTTCATAGTTCCAGCTTCAAAAGCTGCATCCATACTCACAGAGTCGTATAGACGATAATGTCTTAAAGTGTGTTCCAAGTAGCGGTCATGAGCACCGAAGAGTCCATTAAGTTCCAAATGTTTGACATTGGGGAAGACAGAATCATCACCGAAACCGAAGAACTCTCCACCCATGATATCCAATGTTCTATCATTGATTGAACCTGCAAAGTTAATGGTAAGCTTCTGAACATTTGGGAATTTGAAACGATCAAATGAGATCAACCCAGTTGAACCACTGAATTGTATCGACAAAGTTTGTAAGTTGTTCAACGTCGACAACGGTAGGAATGCCAACTTGGACAACGGGATGTTTGGTATGATGAGTCTCTTGAGGTTGGTAAAGCTTGAAATGACTGGGTCCCAAAGTTGACGTAATTGTAACATGTTATTCAAATCTTCTTGTGTCATCTTACGATACGGGTCTGCACGCCCAGAGTCCAATCCGTTATAAGAGATGATGTCCTCGACGTATCCGATGAAATCCGGTTCCGTCTTATCGAAATGGAGTTTGCTGTAAACCATTTGGAAGAAGTCGATGATCTTAGGCCATGAGGACAGAAGTGTTTGTCCTTTCAAAGACGTGAGTGTTTGGAAGAAAGTGTCGTTGAGCTTCTCACAGATGACGATGCTCCGGTAGAGACGGATTTTACAAGGACGTGTGAACCTCTTCGAAGTGTATAGTAATGAGAGGACGTCTTGTTGTGGTAAAGAACCCAAGATTTGTATGAGAAGCTCATCGGGGAGCGTACTCAAGGTTGCCTTGACATATTTGGGTTGTTTGTCAACGGCACGTCGTTTCGTTGTTGGGCCTTCTGTGGAGTTACGAGACGGATGATGTGACATCTCTTTATACCTTTTGATTTATTGTACGTTTGTGGGTGATGACTACTTTGGTTGTTGATAAATTTGCCGAACAAAACGGTCGCGACCGCTTGCATCAAGGGAAGAGTTTATGTAATTAATGACTATCCATTGGGTCAATGGTGCATATGACATATATATTCTATTAATTCATATATAAAGATCATGTGTACCAATTCTGAAGACAAAATTCCCATGGGAATTCAGTGTTATAAGCACTTATATACAGAGCTGTCCAAAAACACCCGCACACCACCATAAACAGACATGTAACGCCACAGTTTTACCATAAACCCCTTATACACTTATATACTTATGTAAACTGTTGTATGTTTACAATGTGTCAATTGACATCCCAATACACCAATAAACTATGTAATAAAAGAGAGTTAAGCCCTAAGAAAGACCCCATATAAATTGCCATTTATAAACACTTATCGCGTCATAACAACTATGTGTGCACGTGACTCTTCCACCTGGTCTTATGTGTTATTCATATAACATATAACTATTATATATAGAACTTGTTTTTTACTATATGGACTAATACATATAACAAATGATGAGATGCATATGAGATTGACGAATCCTGGAACCGTTATATTGTCGGCTCTATGGCCGTTTTAGGCAATCCGCTTAACCTTACATCCCAATCATACATACAATCAATCAATACAAAGACTCGATAAAGGAAAAGGACTCGATAAAGGTATAAAAGACTCGATAAGGGGACAAAAGACTCGACAAGGTAAACAGAGACTACATAAGGTAAACAAAGGACTTGATAACGAAAAGAGACTCCGCTGAGTAATCAACGTCGCGCGGTTTTTTTTTAATTTGATAAGCAGGAAAATTACCACCGGGAAAAAGCTCTTGTACTCATTTTACAACAAACTCCCACCATATATCTCAAGGGATAAAGGAAAAAGGCTATGGGGCTCTTGTCACTTGGTACTCCGCTGCCATGGGAGGACTCACGCAGTTTCTCCGAGCACGTGCGTGAGAATGGACTGGAACAACTCATCCATATGTTCTCTGCTGCGTATTCAAGATCCAACGACAGGTACCTTTGGGGAGACGAAGTTGAGTACATCCTTGTGAAGTTGGACGAGGAGAAACACAGTGCTAAAGTGAGCATAGACAAGGATTACATCTTGGAGGACTTGAACCAGCAGGACCAAGAGATGTTCAAATTGGCATTGGAATCAAACGTCAACTTCCACCCAGAATACGGTCGTTATATGCTCGAGGCCACTCCTCTGAGACCTTACAACGGTGAATTGATCTCCGATTACGAGTACGTGGAGAAGAACATGGTGGTGAGACGTGTTATCGCCAAGAGGGCATTGGCCGATCCTTCCATCAAGCCATTGACACTAACCGTGTTCCCACTTCTTGGCGTTGGTGATTTCACATATCCAACTGCACACGCCAATGGGCCTGCGTCTTGTTCGTTATTCTTGCCAGACGAGATCATCAACAGACACGTGAGATTCCCTACGTTGACTGCAAACATCCGCAAGAGACGTGGTGAGAAAGTGACCATCAACGTACCAATGTTCCAAGACGTAAACACCCCAACGTCCGATGATTCCATTCCAATTAGAGATCTCTATAAACACGACGAAGAGCCGTTCTTGGGAGCTGCTAAGCCTGGACACATCTACATGGACTCAATGGGGTTCGGCATGGGTTGTTCCTGTTTACAAGTCACAGTGCAAGCCCCGAGTCTGAACAAGTCGAGATACTTGTATGACTCATGGGCCAATTTTGCACCTGTCTTCTTGGCATTGACAGCTGCTGCCCCGGTTTTCAAAGGGTTCTTGGCTGAGCAGGACGTGAGATGGAACGTCATCTCCGGTAGTGTCGATGATAGAACCGCTTTTGAAAGAGGCGTACCACCTTTACACAAAGGTAATGACTATGGTGGTATCGAAGACAAAGAACACGCTCAAAGAATCCCCAAATCTCGGTACGACAGCATTGACTCCTATTTGGGTGATCTCGTTAATGACTTTGCCAAAGACGGTAAAGCTCAGTATCAATTCTTTTCGCCTGCATTGAATGACATCTCACCACCAATCAATGAGAAAGTGTTGCAAAGATTAAAAGAGACAAAGTTGTTCGATGACACATTGGCACGTCATTTTGCCCACTTATACATCCGTGACCCCGTGGTTATCTTTAACGAACGTATCAACCAGAATAACACCGATGAAACGGATCATTTTGAGAACATTCAATCCACAAACTGGCAAACATTGAGGTTTAAACCACCTTCACAAAAAGCTACACCGGATAATGACACTGTGCCAGGTTGGAGAGTTGAATTTAGACCAATGGAGATCCAAATGACAGATTTTGAAAATGCTGCATTCAGTGTTGTCATTGCACTGTTGGGACAATGCATTTTGCAAAACAATTGGAACTTTTATGTTCCAATCTCTTTGATCGAACAGAACATGAAGACTGCTCACCAGAGAGATTCAGTTCTGAATGATAAGTTCCATTTCAAGAAAGACATTACATCCACAGGGTTTGACACCGTTGAATTGTCAATTGGTGAGATCATCAACGGTTGTGACAGTTTCCCAGGTGTTTTACCGTTGATTAAAGAACATCTACACAAGCAATTTGGCATTACCGATGAGGAGTTATCTCCAAATGGTAAACATGAAAGGTTGCACTATTACTTCCAATTGGTCTCGAAGAGGGCCAATGGTGATATCTTGACAAATGCCAAGTTCATTAGAAACTTGTTGATGGGTCATAAGGATTATAAAAATGATTCTAAAGTCTCGGAGGAGATGAACTTCTCATTGATGGAGAAGATTACAAAGATTACAGAAGGTTCTGACCTTAAGGAGTTGTTTGGTGATGAGATTGGTGAATATCTCATTAGAGTGCCAAAGCCATAAGCATTAGACTAATAACATAGAGATATTTAGTTCTTCTTCTTGCTGTAAATGACTTTACCATTTGGTAAAACTTTCTTCTCCCCTGTTGGCTTCTTCTTCTTTGTCTTTGTACTCTTTGTCTCTGTGTGTGTCTCAGTCTCTGACTGTGTCTCCGGCTGCAGATCTATCGGATGGAAACCAAACAAGTTCCAAATGGAGACAACCCATTTAACGAACAACACGTCTCTCCAAGTTGGATCTTTAACATCATCAGGTGTAACCCTTTGTAAATCTTCACCTTCACATAAGAACACACCATCGATTCGAACCAAGAAGGTTTTCTGTAAAGCTTCGTGCTTTACCCTTTTTTCCCCCGTTGTGAAAGTCTCCTGTTGTGCAAATGACTTCACGTCATCGATCAACTGTTGAACACGTTTACGATCTTGTGAAACTTGGATCTTTTTGATACAGAAATGTCCAATGTTGATCACCAATAGCAAGAACAACACTGTAAAGCAAACACCGGGCTTAAACTTGGAGTAGATCCACCCCGTGGTGGTGTATTTGGGGAATCCTTTATCCAAGAAGTAGTCATAACGTTGTCTTCTATCGGTCTTCAAGATGTTATTGATCAAATTCAACCGTTCAAAACGCTTGTTGGCCTTCTTCTTGGAGATGCCTTGCTTTCTGGCTTTGTCCGGGTGGTACTTCTGCGATAGTTTCTTGAATTGACGTGATATCTCTTTGAACGAGGCCTTGTTATCGTCCAACTCGAAGAACGTGTAGAAAGTCGCCGAAGGTCCATACTCCTTGACGAGATCCTGTTGCAAATGGAACAACTCGAGGTCCTCCGCAGACCACGCCAGCACACACCCAATGACAAACAGCAGGAACAACTTCATCCTCAGCTCTGTTTTTTTGGTGTTTATATCCTTCAATAAATGTGATGATGTTGGTGTTGATGCTGATGTTGGTCATGGTGTTAACACGTTTCGCGAAAGCCACCTCATCGCCTCTTCTCTTCGCTTAACCCTTAGAAACCTCCATAAACACATAAAACCACAGAAGGAGACTACATATACAAAATAAAGACTGAAGATGCCACAGAAGGTGAACCTACGTGAGTCAGTCACTGTGTACAGAGGCCTGAAGGCCTTCTACTCGTGCACTGCTTTCTTGCACTTTGTGCTGTTTGTCCGTGTCTTGATCCTGCTCCCATTGGTTGGTCGCAAGTTCCTCCCTGGTGGCATTCATAACTTCTTCACACAGTCAATCTATTGCCTGACAGGTGTCGAGTTTGTACTGAGTCTGATGAAGCTATTACCCATTGCCCCCTTACAGTTTATTTTGGGTAACTTTGTCAAAATCGTTGTTGTATGGATTTTGAACAGAGATGGTAAATTACAGAGACACACAACTTACGGTCTCTATATATGTGATCTCTCTGCCATGGGGATCATCTCGTACGTTTACCATTTGCAGAAGCTGATGTACATTGGCCATACTCCGACATGGACCAAGAACACGATGCAATTGGCATCATTAACAGAATTCTTGATCAGGGCAGTGCTAGAGTTCATCATCTTGTTTATGGGGTTAAAATTTATCGATGGTTATGTCAAATTGATGGTTCAATTGTTGTTGTTGTTCTTTATCCCTGCTAAAGCTCTGTTGTATAAGAGATTGTGGAATAAGTATTCTATCGGTGTGAAGGTTGACTAACGATCCATATGCTATATGTTCATCTTATATAACATAGATAACATATGTCATATGACTTCGTCATATGAATACATGGCTATGTTTGTCTAATAAATGTCATATGACATATGTCATATGTCATATATCGTCGTATTCATATGTTCAAAGACTCTATAAACTTTTTAGCGGCTTCTTGTCTTTGATCATCGGGTAATTCTGCAAGTCTCATCTTCTCATTTTTGATCATATTAACCATTTGTTCCAAATCAAAGTCTTCATGGATGTCTTCGACATCGACATGAACCCATTCATGACTTTCAACAACTTCTTTAAACCTCATTGGACCAACACGTTCTTTATATTCATTAAACTCTCTGTTATCACTGAGTTGAATGCATTCCCAACCTTTTAACAAGCAGATCTCTTCATAATCTTCAAACCCTTGTACATCACCAAACAAAACACATATCTTTAACCCATTCCAATCCTCACCAAACATTTGAATAAACCTCGATAACTCATCCAAATATTGTTCCAACGGCTTAACATCATTAACACAATAAACAACACCATTCAACACATCCCGCACTTCTTTAGCCTCTTCACTTGTATACTCATCACACCATTGTTTCAAATCATCACAATCATCGATCCAAACGTCTATTGAAGTGGAGTAATATTTTGTACTTAGTGTCACTGTTTGTATCTGTTCATTCGATGGTTGTCCGAGGTGTGTTAATAGGACGGATTTGTCTATTGATGAGTGTCCAAAGATGAGTAGTCTGTCCATTAGCGAAGATAAAGCGAAGCTTTAGCTGAGCTTTATAAGTCTATGTTCTATGTCCTATACCATTTTTCTATATAGGAAAGCGCGATGTTATTTGCAACCAATATTTATAAGACATGTAAGACTACATATAGCACAAGACTACATAATGCACAATATAAAAGATAACCAAATGTATTATATGACGAAATAAAAAGACAAAACATAATTTAAGCAGACTCAGCTTTAACTTCGGAGGCACCTTTACCAACGGAAGAGCTTGAACCCATTTCATAAACTTCATTGACATCTTCTTCGGCATCCAAATATTTAACAGCTTCTTCTTCGGCATCCTCCTGAGGAAGCATCAAGTTCAAAATGACACCAACGATACCTGCAATGGCGTAACCGGACTCCATGACAAGGACAATGGCGTTGTAGAAACCCAACAATGATCTGTTACCACCGTCATAGGTGAAAACGTTGGAGAACCAATCACTAACCATTGTGGAACCCATACCGAAAATCATTGACGATGTCAAGATAAATCTATCACGTCTTGTGAATGGACATCTAGAGATAATGGCCAAACCGGCAACGGCAACGGAGGAGAACAAGAACGTTGTCATACCACCCAAAACAGGTTTTGGAATCGAGAGTAAAGCACCGGCAAATTTAGAGAAAATACCCATGATGAGTAAGAAGAAGCAACACCAATAACCGGCAGTTCTGTTAGCACACTTGGTGATAGAGATGACACCGTTGTTTTGAGCAAATGTAGACATTGGAGTAATGGTACAAAGACATGCTAACAAACCGTTGAAACCATCGGCAAGGATACCACCTTGAACTCTAGAGTCATAAACTTCACCTTCAACTTCCAATCTAGACACATCACAAGTAGCAGTAATATCACCGATAGCCTCCATCATCAACACGATGTAAGTGGCAAGCATAGGTAAGACAGCTGGTCCATAAATCGACAATTTAAAAGTGTGAACCCAAATGAAAGTGGCAGCTGGGGCGGAATCGATATTATCATGGGTGAAATAACCACAAGCGGCGGCAACGATACAACCAATGAGTAAACCACAGATAACGGCACAAGATTTCATAATTGGAGATCCCCATTTCTCACAAATTAAGATAACGACAAACACCAAGAAACCTAAACCGACAAATTGAGCAGAACCATATGGGGCAGCCATTGGAGCACCTTCCGAAGGACAAATGGCATCGACACAAGCGGAACCACCAATCCAATCTTCCAAACCGGATTCGATCAAACTGACACCAATGAGCAAAACCACAGGACCGGTGACAATTGGAGGGAACAATTTACGTAAAGTTGAAGCAGGCATAAAAGACATCAAGATCTCAAGCAATGCACACACTGCACCAGTACCCAAGATGGCACCATAACCTTCTGGACAAGGTAATTTATTACCCGATGAATCCAATTTACATTCACCAGAGGAATACATCATTGGGAATGCAGAATTGACAATTGTAATAGTAGCAAACGAAGTACCGACAACGGATAAAAGACCAGTACCGATGTAGTACTTTGTACCATAGATGTGGAAACGGGTAATCTGGATAGAAGACAAGATACCCGAGACAATCAACGAAGCCGACACCAAATAAGAAGATTGGGCATTGCTCAAATTAGCAGCGGAGGCAATGATGATAGGAGGGGTAACAACACCAGCCAACATGGATAAAGAGTGTTGCAAACCGAGGATGAACCCAAGCACTAAAGGCATCTCGGAGTCCAAACCGAAGAAAGGTTGAACTTTTGAAGATTTCTTGGTGAATGGGATTCTTGGTGTGAAGAGCATTGCATAGTCATAATCACCAAGGATACCCTCCTTGGTGCTGACTTTGTGCACAAACTTCTTAGCCAAAGCAGCTGGACTGAACACCATTCTTACCGTTTGGTCAACAAAAACTCCAAGATAAACAGTTGGAAGGGGAGGATGGCATACTTTATATCTTTTTTTTTTTTTTATCAATGGCTGCCTTATGGCTGTTGTTACGAGGCTAATTGCTTTTTTTTTTTTTTTCCCTTATCAGTTCGCGCGCGTTCGGCCAACGGCGGTCGCCGTTGTGGCAAGGACATCTCCATTCCTATGCCTTATAGCTTATACAATCAACTCGTTGAGTCATGTGTTCATTGGATCGAGTCATTCATTGTATTCATTATGAATGTATTCATTATGTATTAGATCAAAGCATGAAGTCGTGTACTCGATATGATGATCCAATGATATCTATCGACATATTGAGAACGCTTGCATAAACTTTACCATCGGGGTATCGGAGTATGGCTTCTCTGCATATCTCCATGTCTTATGTACTGATCTATGTCTTATGTACTGATCTATGTCTTATGTCTTATGCTATCTCTATATGATCTATGCATATATATAACGAACGGATGATCTATATATAATGATCAATATATAATGATCATTAATATGATATATATGACGATTGCAATATGATTTGGATACGAATCATGCACTCACCGGGATATCTTTTATTGGCCGGGGTGACCCAAAACCTTAATTGGCCTTTGATAACAACCGACGTCGTCCAGTAAATGTAAGCGATTGACGATTAGCGATTAATAGGACAATAGGAAATAGACAGTTAGGCCTTCTAGAATCCTTATATCTATGTCAATGTCTCCATCTTATGTGTTCGATCTGTGTGCCATGTGTACGGTGTGTACGATGATCATCTGGGAACCCCGCAAGTAACGGAGATAGCCCTTCCCTTGTCTATCCGTTATTTAAACATCTATCTATGAGGTCGTTGACTAAACATTGGAGGTTGGCCAAGTAATAGAAGATATAAGATATAAGATAGAAGATAGAAAGATTGACGGATACATTACCCCAGATTGACACAAAGATTGAATAAGGACATCTCCGCTACCGGCCTTCTGCCCTGTTGCCTCCCCGGCGCAGCTTCGAAATGGACATCTCCGAAATATGTGCGGTAGGCGCAACAGCGCCGTCCCATTCATTCTCTCCTTTTTATACTCTTTTACTAATACTTACATGTGTCATCGCCGTATAATGTTTATCTTTATGTATAATACGACGTATATAACGGTGGTCTCCGTCGAGAGTGCTGCTTTTATTACGGCGTTAGACGTGTGGTTGTAGCATATACAATGGAAAATGGTTAGACAAAAGTGAAAGGGTCATGGTCTTGTTCAGAGATGAAGATCTCGGTCTTCTCCTCAATCTCCTGAAGTTTTGCCCTCATTTCCGAAAGGTAACCCCTTTCAGTGTTTGAATGATTAGCACATATCAAAGCCTGACCTTTCTCTTTAAACATTAAGGCCTCGTGATGGCTCATCTCACCTGTCACGTAGAGATCAACTTCTTGCTTCAAGTCGGTGAATACACCTGAACCTGAACCGGCACACACGGCAATGCTCTTTATAGTCTTATCCATATCATTGGAGGCAACAAGCAAGTTCTTAACACCCAAGTGTTGCTTCAATCTTTGGATAACATCTTCGAGTTTAACCTCTTGATTCAACAAGACAACCCTACCACAACCACTTTGTGGATCAACTTTATTCTTTGCAATCACATCAGTTGATTCAATGATAGATTGCTGGACACAACCTTTAATCAACCAATCATTAACACCACCAATCACCGAATCAACAGCTGTATGTGGTGAATAGACACTAATACCAGCTTGGATCAATCTCACAAGACTATGATGTTGTGGGTTCGCCATATTGACAGACTTGATACCTTTAAAGATGAAAGGGTGATATGCAACGATCAATTGAACCTCTTTAGCAATTGCCTCATCAACAACACGTTTAGTTAAATCCACGGTCAAGAGTACTCTTGTTGTTGATGTCGATGTAACAATTGGTGAATCAACTAAGAGACCAACGTTATCCCATGATTCGGCAAGGTGTAATGGGTAAAGTCTTTGTAATGCTGTGATGACTCTTTTAACTGACATCTCTGTAATCTATGGATCCAATAAACAGTAGATTGATAGTTTGCTAATAAGGTGAAATGTATGGCTGGGTCGCGAATTTTTTATATGGAGAAACCGTCGAATACTCTGAACTTACAACTGACGTTAACCTACACAAATATCATCTATCTCATACTCTTCTGCCTATCCTTCTCTCTTATACTTTTCCCTTATCCTTCATACAACAGCTTACACTCCTCTTCTACACTGCTTCCACAGAAACAAACTATCGAACACCGACAGACATAATGATCACGGCAGACTCCCTCAAGCAAACCATCATCGAACGACTCGACGCTGTTGAATGCTACGTTGAAGATCTATCAGGTGGCTGTGGCCAGGCCATCGCTGTGATTATAATAAGTGAACAGTTTAAAGGCAAGAACAAACTGGCAAGATCAAGGCTTGTTAATTCAGCTTTGAAAGAAGAGATTGCAATGATCCACGCATTCCAACAAAAGACATTCACACCTGAAGAATGGACGGTACAGAAGGTGAACTATAACGTTTAAAATCATATCTCTTCATCTATTATCTTTGTAGAGCAATAAAGGGATACCCGGAACTCTGACTTCCGAGGGGTACACACTCCGTATTACCCCTTTGGGAGTATTACCCGATTGGGATATTTGAGAAAAAAATGGCGAGACTTTCCGCGAGCCCGCACAAAAACATTCCCTTTAAAACCTGTACAACCATACCAAACGGCTCTTTATCTTTATCTTCATCTTCCTGTTTCATCTCTATAAAGTGCTATCTCCATAAGACAAGCATATAAGGAAAGAAGATGTCCTGCGACATTCGTTGGGACTCGTTTGAACAGTCCTCGTTCCAATCGTGGACAAAAGAACTCCTTTATGACTCTTTAAACAGTGGTAAACGTCCACATATCTTGTCATCGGATATCAAAGTGAAAGATCTAAGCTTTGGTGATTCCCCACCAACGTTTGAGATCTTGGAGATTGGTGATTTGGGGAAAGACAAGTTTAGAGGCATCTTCAAGTTGAAATATGATGGTGATGCCCATATCACTTTAAGTACAAGTATCCAGGCAAACTTGTTAAAGATCCAAGAGAGGATCGTAAGTGAACAAGGTGGTGAGTTTGCATTCCCGAAGTTGTCATTAGCTGCTCAACCCTTTTCCATGCCGTTGTTTTTAAAATTGGGTAACATTAGACTTAGTGGTATCATTGTTGTTGTGTTCTCCAAGGCTAAAGGGTTAACACTCGTGTTTAAGAATGACCCATTGGAGAACATTAAAGTGAGTTCAAGTTTTGATAACGTCCAGGTTATCGAGAAGCTGTTACAGAAAAAAATTGAGAACCAGATCAGAGACCTTTTCAGAGATATCCTTCCAGGGGTATTACACAAAGTATCACAGAGATGGACCACGAGTAACATCATCAATCAACTTCATTCAAAGATGCAAGAGAATAGTTCCAGTGGTGACAGAGTATCGATCTTTGAAGTTAACCCCGAGGAACCAGAATTATCCCCGGCAAACATGTTACGTCTTTCGACACTTAACAGATCTCGTCAAAGTTTCCGTATATCCATTCCACCATTCCCAGATGTCATTGAACGTCCCGCATTATCCAAATTTGATGCCCAGTTGACACTAGGTAACTCGAAGAACATCCCTATCGAGGTCATCACGTCTTCCAGTGGTTATAAACTTGATGACACTTTGAATAGATTGACCAAGATTCAGAGTAAGAACTTCCTCAATGAGAAGAACGTTACCAAATTGAAACGCAGAAGTATCAAACTTGGTAAGAAGAAGACCGTTGCTCCTGTTGCTCCTGCACAGATACCTACCCCTATGGACACAGCTCAGATAAGAACCATTTCTATGAACACAGAGACTACACTTGTTGAAGAAGAAGAAGAACCAACTGAGAAACCTGTCGAGGAGTTCAAACCACGACTATATACACCAAAACCTTCGCCATCACCAATGCTCGAAAAGATGTTACAAAGACCATCATTAACCCCTATGAAGACAGAACTACGTGGACTCAGTTCACGTGCACATTCGCCAAGGAAATCCCAAAGTAATCTGTTGGGAGTTGGATTAGGTTTCCAAAACAACATGTGGGAAGCACCTCCACCATATTCACATTAACCTTATATTCTATAATGACGTTACGATTACTATGCTTATAAATAACTAGCTATATGACATCTTACATGTAGATCACCAGGCCACAGTGCTACCAGCCAATTTTGGAACCAACATCCAAACGACACAATAAACCATAAGCACCACATCGATGATCAACAAGAGCCATTGGAACCCCATGGAACGAGACAATGACCCCACTATAAATGGAACCACAGCGGAACCTGAGCCTCCTATAGATGATGCAATACCGACACCACTGACTTGTTGATGTATTGGTAGGAGTTTTAGCAACACCACGGATGCAGTTGGGTATAATGGACCTATGAAGACACCCATCACGAAGACCAATGGTTTGGAAAGTAATTTGTAGTTGTCACCGGAATATGTCATGGAGAATGTAGCGTACAAAGTGAATGTCAACCAAGATAACCAACCGTACCATTTGTTTGCCATGTACTCCGATTGGAACCTCTTTGTGACAAATCCCAATGTCATACGACCAAATGTTAAACCAAACCAAAACCATGACACTATGATAGCAGCTTCTAATTGCTCCATGGATTTGATGTCTCGCAAGTATGTCAATAACCATGACCCAATGGAGAGTTCACCACCAACGTAGAAAAAGATATAAGCACAGAACGCGAGGATGAGCTTATCTCTGAGCATATCCATAGCCGAGGTCTTGACATCCTGGTGAGATCTTGTCAAATAGGCATACTTCCACTTGGTCTCGTGTTTGAACGCCATAGTGACACCGATCAATCCAATGACATAGAGCATGGCTAACAACGTGTAGAACAGCTTATACCCCCATTTCTCAGCGATGTAAGAGACTAAGGGAGGCGACACGATGGATCCGAGACCGAAGAAGCCGTGTAGCATCCCCATCAGCTCGTTGTGGTCGGTGATGGAGCTCAAAAACACATTACAAGAGCTTCCCAACAAGCCACCGCCCATGCCCGTGGACAAGTACATCCCAATGAACAACGATAACGAGTTATGCGAGGAGTTGATCGAGTAGGTGGCGATCTGGCACAGGAGCCCAATGGTCAAGACACCTCTCCTACCGAGATGGCAATGCAGCGCTTCGTTGACGAACGCAGCGGTGGTGTAGCCGACAAAGCCCACCATGAAGACGACGGTGAACTTTGTCTGTGTCGTGTGGAAGTGTTCGACTAAGATGGGCAACAACGTGCCAATGGTCTGGTCGGCCAGCCCGACAAGGAAGAACAAGTAGAAACACAAGCAGATCTGCACTCTCAGCAGCGTGGAATGACGCCAGTCCGAAGGTTGTATATGTATGGTATGGCCTCTGTAATCTGTGGTGTAATTGGCTGTTGGATCGAAGAAGTCATCATCATCGTCATCTCTTATATAAGGAGCCCTTACAGAGGGGGAAGGCGGAGGCGTTGTTTGCAGGAGGATGTCCTCGTGGATGGTGAACGTGGACTTCTTGGACAAGAGCGTTGTCCTGGAGTTCTTGTGTGTGGGGGTCTTCATCCTCCTTATCAGTAGAGGTCTTATAGGAGTAAGTTAAAAGGTGAAATTCATCACCGCGAGCATTTATACACAAAGGAGTACAACAGAGTATGGTGTATAAAGGAGCACAAAGGGGCTGTTTATGAAGGAGTCGCAGATCATCTTAGACACATGGGCCTGCGGCGATAAGCGGGTATCTCCGGTTACCATAGGCAGGGGTTTGTTTACAAATGTGTGTTTACAAATGTATAGTACGCGTGTATTTATCAGAATCTAGTAGATCTAGGCACAAAGATCCATATAACGCAATAGACCAAAACGGTAACACTGATGAAGATCAACAGGTACTCAAAGCCCAGCCACCTACTCAGTGCACCAATGGTGAACGGTATCACAGCTGAACCACTTACACCCAACGATGAACACACACCCAGGCCACTAACTTGCAAATGTGTGGGTAAGATCTTCATCAACACAACACTGGTGGTGGGGAACAAAGGCCCCACAAATACACCCATGATGAACACCAGTGGCTTTATGTTTGTAGTGTCATGGAACCACGTGAACATCGCCAATACACAATAGAACAGTAAAGACAACCAGGAATAACACATATTGGCCTGATACTCGCTTCTGAAATATTTGGTGACAAACCCCAGGACACCACGACCAATGGTTAGTCCGATCCAGAACCATGACACTATGATAGCAGCATCCATCTGTTCCAATTGCTTGACTTCTCTTAGGTATGTCAACAACCATGAACCGGTGGCAATCTCCGCACCAACGTAGAAGAAGATATAACTCGAGAACAACAGGATCAATGGGTCCTTCACCAGGGACATTGCACTTCTCTTCTCCACAGATTCTTCTTTGTTAGTCAGGTAGTCATACTTCCACTTAGTCTCATGCTTGAAGAGTACAATTGTAGCCACAATACCAATGATTCCAAAGATTGTCAGTCCACCATAGTAATAACGATAACCATACTTGTTCAAACACCACGACACAACAGGCGGGGACAGCATACTGCCAACACCATACGACGCATGCAAGATCCCCATCAACTCATTATGATTAACAAGTCCACCAATGAAGACGTTCAGACTCGAGGCACTCAAACCGGCTCCCAGTCCATAAAAGATATGAACAAAGATATAAACACCTAACGTATCAGTCATTGTGTTCATCATGAAAGTAATAGTCATCCCCAACGTGGCACATATCATAACACCTCTTTTACCCCATAGTTTATGTAATGTATCGTTTAACAACGCACTTATAGCAATACCAATGAATTGTAAAACGAATATAATCGAGATATGAGTCTGTGTAGTTTGGAAATGTTCCACTAAAAAGGGCATCAATGTCCCCACAGTTTGATCAGCTGAACCATCCAATACAAACAAGAAATATGCTAATGCAATTTGTGAACGTAATAAAGGAGTATCACGCCAATCTAATGATTGTAAATGGATTTCATGTCCTTTATGAATGATTTTGGGTAATGGTGGTAATGGTGGTTCCACGGGTAATTGTGGTAACGGTTTATCCGTTGATGTGTACAACAGTTGTTCTTGTAGTTCAATGTCTTCTCTCTTGGACATGATCGGCTATACCTTATGGATAATGAATAATGGATAATGGAGATGATAAAGAGCTAATGCTCGCGATAACCTCTTATATCATGATTACATAATGCTTATGTAATATGCTTACGTAAGTAATTATGTAATCTCATGTTACCCCACATGTTCTACGTTCTCTGCTTATGCTGTGATATGATAGGATACATTGATACGACATAAGGTTATATTATAAAGAATAAGACATTGAGTTACAAAGAAAACATAAAGAATACACATCAGTTGTACTGATCGTACTCAGCGTTCCAGAACTGACGAACAGTGGCATGCTCTTCACCCAACTTGGTAATCTTAGCCTGTTCCTCATCGGTCAATTTGAAGTCAAACACGGTGTTTGCCTCAGAGATTCTCTCTTTCTTAGAAGACGTGGTGATTGGCAAGACACCAGTTTGATAAACCCATCTCAACAACACCAAACCGGTACTCTTACCATACTTCTTGGACAATTCATCCAAGTAGTCATAGAATTCACCAGTTTCACCTTTTCTCTGACTAATTGGACCCAATGGACCATAAGCCTCGAGTAAGATACCGTGCTTCTTAGCATAATCATAGATACCTGGGGTTTGGTTCTGCAAGAAAGCAGAGTATTCAATCTGGTTAACAACTGGTTTAATCTCTGCAATTGGCAAAACTTTCTCGAAATCCTCAACTCTCCAATTGGAGACACCAATGTTCTTGGCTTTACCCTCTTTGTACAACTCCTCCATATACTTCCAAGCCTGGACGATATCATAACCTGGGTTCTTCTCATCGTAGAATGGGTCATGGATGAGGTAAAGATCAACGTAATCAACACCCATCTTCTTCAAAGAGTCCTCCAATGCCACTTTAGGATTACCAGACTTCTTGGAGTACTTATCGGTGATCCAAATCTGGTCTCTTGGCTTGGTGGTCTTCTTTAAAGCCTCACCCAATTCAGGGTAAGTACCATAGTTCTCAGCGATGTCGACATGGACAACACCTGGCAAGTTCAAAGCATACTCGAGTTGTTCAACGAGTTTCGGGTTGAAAGTCTTACCCTCCGGGTTGTACCATTGGGTACCGGTACCGATGATGGAGATGGCTGGGATCTTGTTGCCGTTGTTGAGGGTGAAGTATTCGATGGTCATCTTCTATTACTTGTTCTTATTCAGTCAGTCAATTGGTTCAATTGATTCAATGGTTCAATTGATTGAATGAATTGACTTGATTTAATGGTTTATTGTGATGAATTTAAGGGGAAAGGTTGCTACGTGGAAGTTGGTTTTTATAAGGAATTACCGGAGATGCAGCCACAGTTCATGTAGGCGTCGCGAGAATCAATTGACTTCATGGAACTCTCTAGAAAGATGGGGAAATCGCTCCTTCCTAATCCGGAAGACATACTGCAGATATCTAGCCACCTCCCTGGTTTATATAATCTAACATTGTCATAATACTAAGTAACATTGTACCTGAATCTCGGCCGGAAGACACTTTCTCGATTCATGCGGCCGCGCTAGTTTACAGTTTCAGGGTTCCTGGATCGCGAACAAGCCCGCATTTCATACAATAGACCCACACATAATTAGTCATAATCATGGATATTTCGTTATGTAAAAGTCGTTTAAGTATATACAAGTGGTCAATTTACCTTACTCTTCATAGCGTCCATCTTTTTTGGTGGAAAATGGGGTTATATGGAGGTATGGAGGTATAGAGGTGTGGGGTATGGGTCACAAACGACCATATGGAAGGTCTTTCTTCTCCCAACCGGTACCTTTTGCACTCTTTAAACTGTGAGCATCTGGTTGTTGATCTTCTGGAACGTCAAACTTGATTGCAAATGGATTGTGATCTTCTTTAAAATCAAGATTGGCCAATGTGTGGTTAACCTCTCTGTGTTTAGATTCATCTGCTCTAATCCTTAGGATAAGGTCTCTAAATGAGCTGTTTTCATCCAAATCTCTCCAATATTGCCATGAAATCTCTGGAAGTTTCACCTCATCAAATTTAGGTAGTCTCCCACTGTCAATGTCTTTCAACAGATGTGTATAAGTACTCACAGCTTCCTCCTCAAGGTAACCAACAAACCGATGACAATACTTTGGTCTTATCAAATAAACCAAGAAGAACAAGTTACAGAAAACTCCCTGTCCCAAGTAAATAGTCAATCTTGTAAACCACGAGGGATCCCCCAACTTGATAAAAGTCAACAAATGCATCCTTTCGTTATAAGCTTCATCCAACAACGTTTCAATCCATGCCTTATCCCTTTTAAGTAATCTCAACGACTTCAAGTGTCTTAAGAAAGCTGCAACCATACCTGGAACACCGGCAATGCTCTCCAAGAAGATACAACGAGTCAACCATTTCTCCTCTGTCATATAGTATCTGGTACCTGCCCAATCTTGCAACTCACCATTGACATCAACTGGTTTCTTATAACCGGTGACAAAATCAAAACAAGAACGACAAAACTTGGTACCACCATCAGCTAGTCTATCGCCAAAGGTCACAGGTTCACGATGTTCAAATTTAACTCGTTCACAATCATCACCGTTCATCAAAGGATGTGGGAAAGTTGGATGTGTTATGAATTGAGTATCGGTTGTTGGTGGGTTAACGATAAGCTTAGTGGAGATGTCAAATGGTGAATGATGAGTTGTTGTCTTTGTCGAAATCAGTCTAACAGCGCTTCTAGAGGTTAGAAGTTGTCTTCTTAATGTCTTGTTAAGCATCATCATGTCTTCAGTCACTTTATCACTTTATGACTCTATCATTTCAAAGAAGATTGAAATAAACCAGCAAATCAACGGTCTTTATATACAAAATACACAAATCAGACCCCGAACACTTATTGTTTAAAGAGTTATTTGCTATTGTCCACTAGGAAAGCGTACAACTCATCTTCCTCGGCTACGTACGGGAGCGCGGAATCCCGGCATCAGCCGTACAATGACACATAAAAAAAAATCCGTGCTTTTGAACCTATAAACTTCTCAATTAGTAAGCTTAGCCCGGTTTATTCCTTTATAGGTCATCCATACGGAGTGACTGAAAGATTCCTTTGTATGACCTTGTGTGTATTATATCTTAATATTATGATGGTGGAGCATTGGTGAACAAGTAGGAGATACTTTCACCGTTATGAAGACGACGAATAGCTTCTGCTAACGTTGGACTGATATCAATTTGATCCAATCTATCATTCTCAATGTTAACGGGAACGGTGTTTGTACAAACGATCTTGGCCAATTTAGAATCTCTGAGTCTCTGTTCAGCAGCACCTGAGAAAATACCATGAGTTA
Source organism: Petasospora amylophila (assembly GCA_030557155.1). Lineage (NCBI taxonomy): Eukaryota > Fungi > Ascomycota > Saccharomycetes > Phaffomycetales > Wickerhamomycetaceae > Petasospora > Petasospora amylophila. The sequence continues at coordinate 801,253 of JAKTVK010000199.1, read as the reverse complement.
CTATAGATATGACATCCTTGGCACCGTTTTGTAACAAAGTATCGGCAGCTTTGACTAAAGTACCACAAGTATCAGCCATATCATCGATCAAAACACATGTCTTTCCCGAAACATCACCGACTAAAACCATTCTTGACACCTCGTTAGCCTTTTGTCTCTCTTTATGAATCAAGGCGAAGTTTAAATCAAGCTTATCAGCAATGGATGCAACCCTTTTAGCACCACCAGCATCTGGTGATACGAGAATGGCATTCTCCAAACCGATTTTCTCTCTGATATAGTTCAAAGTTGAAGGCTCAGCGTATAAATTATCCACTGGGATTGTGAAAAAGCCCTGGATTTGTGAAGCATGTAAATCCATAGTGATGACATGTTGACAACCAGCAGTTTGAAGTAAATTTGCAATGAGTTTAGCAGTGATTGGTGCTCTCGATTTATCCTTCTTATCCTGTCTCGCATATGGGAAATTTGGTATCACAGCAGTAATTCTTCTTGCCGATGCCGTTTTACAAGCGTTAATCATAATTAAAAGTTCCATGAGGAAATCATTAATCTCATCTTCACCACTACCAGTTTGAATGATGTAAACGTCCTCATCTCTCACAGACTCACCAATAGTCACCGACGTCTCCTGGTTCGAGTACTGATAAACACCAATCTTACTAAGTGGGATACCAAGTCTATCTATGTTAGTCAATGAGAGAACATGGGGACACCAAGCGGACATTATACTAACCTCTTGGAAATCTTCTCAGCGAGTTCGGGATGCGAATTACCCGCAAGCAGTTTGATGGAGTTCAAAGCAGTGGCCATTGTATCACAGTAAAGCTCTTTACAACAAGAAGCTGCTAGAATCTTTAGGTGATAAAGAACTGTTCTTAACCCATGTGCTCACGGTTTTTTTTTCTGCCAAAAATCTGTCATTTTGATACGGGTGAGTAAAACTTCCGACCGCGAAGTCACGTGGTATATGTTTCAATTCCGGTAAGAATTCTTAATAGTATATTTCCTTTTCCCTTGGAGAGAATGTTGAATGCTGACAAACAAACATGGAGTATGTATTCTATAGATAGTACCTGAATGTTTTAATTCCTTTGTTTATCTCTCTAGTCTATATTGCTGCCGCATTGCGTCATTCGTTGTCGACCCCCACACTAGCAAAAGGCATTAGAGCCGGTGCGTAAATATAGACCTAATTTTAGGGTCACATTTTCCCACCTCGTTTATAAACCCTTCTTGTCTAAGGTATGGGTTATACGAATATGGTGTTGATTGGTTGAAATGGATACCTATACAATGCATAAACCTTGTCAAGAATCAACTCAATGCAACAACGCCTCGGACACACTATGGGCCGGTATATCCTGAGCTCATGACGACAATGCCCTAATCCATGAGATGATGATAGTTTGTAGATTCATGGAAGGCCACTGTACAGAGACTTCGTAATTGTATATCCACATGGGCTCCCCCACGGCGCCGAGAGTTTTTTTAAGGTATGTCCCCTCGCTTGAATCGGGCAGTGAGCTACGTCTCTGTATCTCCCATTTGTCGCGCCGCGGGCACTTGGCCCCACAAATTCCTTCCGAGCCGATGTATGCCTGACTAGAATGTTACGCCGGAATTATAGACAGTTGAACTTTGGACAATAGCTCCCCAGATCTGAAGGATATCGATATTGTCTACATACCAATCATATAGTGAGCCCTTATAGCCCTATAGATTAATGCTGTATGGCCCAAAAATTCATATGATCTCATGCAGGTTCTTCTTTTGCCTGACAGTGTTTGAAAGCCGATGACGGTTGATGGGTGTGATGTGAAGAGAGGCTTTTGCTTTCTTGAAATTCTTACCCAAGAGCCAGCCACCTTCCTAATGCGGAAATGATGATTGTTTACCAATTCCCCGTTGCGGTAGAATTCGCGAAATTCGCTTGTCTGCGCATCTCACACAATGCGCGAAAATTTCCAGATCAGTTAAATGAGGTGCATCGAGAATGCGTTGAGGTGCATCGCGGGGGACCCATTTTCTATTTTTAGTGCCTATTTTTAGGCACATCTGAGATTTCTTATCCAGTGGGCTATGGTTGCACTTTGAGAAAAGTATATAAGGCGGTGACCATTCCCTCTTCCCACAGACCTTTTTGGTTTCTTCTCAGACCATCAGCTCATCGCACTTGAACTTCTCTTCACACAACTACAAAATCATAATGCAGTACAGAAAGACTACTCTTCTCGCTTCCGCTTCTATGGTCGCTACCTCTTTGGCTGCTTACATCCCATCTGAGCCATGGACCACTTTGACTCCAGATGCCGCTGCCCCATCCGGTGCTACTACTGATTACACCAAGACCTTCGGTATTGCTGTCAACCCAATCACCACTGGTTCCTTCGCTTCTACTTCTACCTCCCTTGGTAAGAGAGACGTTGTTTCTCAGATTGGTGACGGTCAGATTCAGGCTACCACATCTACTGCCGCTGCTACTTCCACCGCTCAGGTTGTCTCCCAGATTGGTGATGGTCAGATTCAGGCCACTACTTCTACTTCTACCAAGGCCGCTGCCTCTACCGCTCAGGTTGTTTCCCAGATTGGTGACGGTCAGATTCAGGCTACCACTTCTACTTCTACTAAGGCTGCTGCTTCTACCGCCCAGGTCGTCTCTCAGATTGGTGACGGTCAGATCCAGGCTACTACCTCCACTGCCGCTGCTGCTTCCACCGCTGAGGTTGTTTCCCAGATTGGTGATGGTCAAATCCAGGCCACTACTTCTACTAAGGCTGCCGCTTCTACCAACGTTGTCTCTCAGATCACCGATGGTCAGATCCAGGCCACCACCACTGCTTCCACTGCTACCACCAGTGGTGCTTCCCAGATCTCCGATGGTCAGGTTCAGGCCACCACTTCCGCTGAGGCTTCCTCCGATGATGACGATGACTCTTCTGAGACCGTCTCTTGTTTGACTGACTCTTCTTTGGCCATGGTTTTGAACGGTGGTATCCTTACCGATGCCAATGGTAGAATCGGTTCTATCGTTGCTAACAGACAGTTCCAGTTCGATGGTCCACCACCACAGGCCGGTGCCATTTACGCTGCCGGTTGGTCCGTTACTGAGGAAGGTAACTTGGCTATTGGTGACAACGATGTCTTCTACCAGTGTCTCTCCGGTACTTTCTACAACTTGTACGATGAGACCATTGGTGACCAATGTACTGCTATCCACTTGGAGGTTGTTGACCTTGTCTCTTGTTAAAATGTGTGTTTGACTGAGAACTTCCTCAGTTGATGACAACAAAAGGTTTTTATGACACTCATGGTTTTTGGTTTTTATTTGGTTCCCTCTTTTCTTCTTCGTTGCACGGTTTTTTAGTTTAGCATTCCTTGGCATCATTGCATTATGTCCTAGTTTTAATTTTATGAGATTTCGACTTTAACATCCAGTGTAGACTCTCAGCTCATAATCATCTTACATTCAGCCTGTACAGCTAGCTACTTCCATGAGCTAACTACTTCTCATCAACTCATCTTTCACATCAAGATCTTGTCAAACAGCACCCTCTTATAACTTTATGCTGAAAGCATAACGATAGATGTAATTCTTGCATAAAGAGAATGGATTGAATGCGGGGTCGATAAGACGTAAGGGAAGTATACGGTGAGTGGCCGTACCTTGCAGTTTTAGCGTCGGTGATTACGAGTTGATATCACTCAGTCTTATACTATATATGTATATAAATATTGTATAGAGTTGAAGATAATGTTACAATACGTAAAGGTAAACAATGGTATATCATCTCATCATATGCAGCCCCCCTTCATGAACTTGAGTTTCTGCTTATGCAGGCATGAGAAAATCTACGGAAGCCGTTCCAAAACGGGGATTGAACGTACTGATAAGATAAACGTTCTATACAAATACAGCACAAATCTACAAAGCAATCAACCGTTATGAAACTTTTGGTCACAAAAAGTTAGTCTAGAAGCGAGCTGGGGTTTCGCGCCCCGGCTTAACCCACGCCAGAAAAAGCGCCCATGTACGCCGGGAAGTTGAGCCGTTATCCAAGTAATTCACTTTGAAAAGCTCTCAACAAAGCCATTTTCTTTCCAAACAATCATATATAAAAGAAACATCATCTGCATTTACATTCAAACAAAACAATCAAAACATACACAAATCCATTAAAAACACAGGAGAAGCATCATCTCCACAAAATCAGGCTTGCTGCGTTTTTGTTTCAACAGGACAACTTCTAAAGCAACTCATTGAACACCAACACAAATGGCCTCTCCAGCTGCTACCAAAAGACTCAACAAGGAGTACAAGAACTTCCTTTCGGAACCGGTACCTTTTATCGTTGCCCGTCCACGTGAGGACAACATTCTTGAATGGCACTACATCATCACAGGTCCTCCTGACACACCTTACACAGGGGGTCAATACCATGGGGTGCTGAAGTTTGCACCAGATTATCCATTCCGTCCACCGGCAATTAAGATGATAACACCGAGTGGGAGATTTGTGCCCAACACACGTCTGTGTTTGTCCATCTCGGATTACCATCCAGAATCATGGAACCCATCATGGACTGTGGAGACAATCTTAACAGGGTTATTGAGTTTCATGACTTCAGATGAGATAACCACTGGTGGTATGCGAAGTGCAGAGGATGTGAAGAAGAAATTTGCCCTTGATAGTAGAAAATGGAATGCTACAAATAACAAGTTATTCCTTGAAGTGTTCCCAGACTTTGTTGATGGTGCCACAAGGGGACTTGCCACACCAACGAGCACAAGTGAGGCTTCATCCTCATCTTCATCCGGTTCAAACAACAACAACAAGATCAGATCACCTTCACAAGATTCGCTTAAGCCAAAGAGGAAACATAGTATGGAGAAGATTGCAGATTTGGATAAAAAACCGAAGAGTGCAGAGGTTGAAATCGTTCATTTGGACTCTGATGATGATAACGGTGATGAAGAGAACCCAATAAATCTTGATGATGACGATGAGGATAACTTTTATGACGATTTTGAAACATTTGACTCTGATGATGAAGGGGAACTTTCTGACTTGGAAGAGTCCAATGGTGTCATTGTCATTGACTAACACCTTCTCATCCTCTCCTTTCTATTTGCTTATGATTTATTAATACTTTCTGGTTATGGTTATGGTTATTTGTTTAAAAGAAGTGTAGTTATAGTGGTAGTAGTAGTAGTATGCTTATATAATCATTACGTAATCCCTGTGATTAGGTAAGCACACCTCGCGAATTCCGGGAGCCACGTATATTTGTACGGGTTAAGCTATCTCCATACTTTCTTACACCTTTCCACTAAGCAATAAAACACGCAAAGAATGGCTACCAAAGGAGCAACCAATCGTCTCAACAAGGAGTACAAGGCCATGGTGGCGAACCCACCGCCTTATATCATCGCACACCCTTCGGAACGCAACATCCTCGAATGGCACTACATCATCACAGGACCTCCAGATACACCTTACACGGATGGTCAATACCACGGATTGGTCATATTCCCTCGTGATTACCCTTACAAGCCGCCTGAGATCCGTATGCTCACGCCGAACGGCCGCTTTGCGGTGAACACACGTCTCTGTCTCTCGATGTCGGATTATCATCCAGATACTTGGCAACCTGCTTGGTCCGTCGCCACTATCCTAACGGGTTTACTCAGTTTTATGACGGGTGATGAGCCAACGACGGGGAGTATCACCACTTCGGAGGAGATGAAGCGTCGTTTTGCACGTGCAAGTTTGGAATATAACGCTAAGAACAATGCTTTGTTCCAAAGGGAGTTCCCCGAGTTGGTACAAGAGAACTTGAAGACCGCTAGGGATTTGGAGAAGAAGGAAAGGGAAGCCGAGAAGAAGCGTAAATTAGAAGAACAGGAGAAGTTATTGAGAGCTGCTGCTTTGAAAACTGGTGTCGATGTTGATAAGATGGATCCGGAAGATCGTATTAGATACCTTGCTGCGCAGGCTCATATTAAGGCCAATAATGCCGAATCTAAATACGCATATTGGGCTTATTATGCATTGGCCGTTGCCGTCTTGGTGGGATTCGTCACCGTTATCAATTGACACTTCTTTCACTTCTTTTCTCTCCCCTTTGGGCCCCCACACACGCACACATCAAGGCACTATAGTTGGGGTTTATTTTATGTATGAGGCTTTCACGAAGCGATGCACTATTATATCGAATTTTATACAGATTAGGTATTAAATACGAACGAGAATGACAACAATATATAAACAGGAAGCGAATGACAATGTAATAAAGTTTAGAACTTCTCAACTTGGATAACAACTTTACCTCTAGCATGACCGTTTTCTAGTTTGGCCTTAGCCTTATCGAAACTCTTCCAATCGTAAACCGAATCGATCACGTTCTCAATCTCACCATTGGCCAACATTTCAACACCGGTTTCCATCCAACCGTCAACATCCTTTGGAGAGAGCCAAAATCTTTTATAATTCCAACTCCAGATACCACCAAACCAAGAACGGGTAGCGCTAGCGACACCAGGGGCGTCCCAGTATGTGTCAGTTTTGTAATCGGCTTTCTTATCACCAACGAGTGTAACGTATTGCCCACCTTTAGCAGAAGATTTAAGATAATCGGAACCACCATATAACACTTTATAACCACCAACACAATCAACAATGAGATCAAACTTCTGAGCAGGGAACACGATGTCAATCTCCTCACCATGATCGTCGTAATCACGATGAACACCAGTCTTGACCAATTGGGTCAAATATTTTGGTAAGTCTCTATGAAGTTTATAATTTATGGCAACCTTGGTACCGTGCTTTCTTACAAGAGGGATACCAGATGGGGAACAAGTGGCAAACACATTTTCACATTTGTAGTAAGCCTTAAGCAATTGCATCAACATAAGACCAACGGATGAAGTACCACCAAGGATTAAGACATGGGAATCCTTTTGAATCTTCGCTTGCGATAGAATTTGGAAAGCCGAACCAAAAGTGTACATCCAACTACCAGCGACTTCAAAAGACAAACTAGCAGGTTTACGAACCAATGGGTCTTTACTTGGATAAACCAACACCGCCGATGACAACGTTCCCAATGCCTCTGGATGAACGTATAAGCCACAAACCTCATCGCCTTCTTCCCAAGAGTTTTGTAAATCGGCACCAACTTCAGAGACGACACCGGCGTATTCACGGCCGATACCTTTCATCGAGTTCAAGTTCTTGGTGTAACCATTGATGATTTTCAAGTCATCCGGGTTCAAACCTGCTGCTCTTACGTTAATGAGAAGCGCATTCTTTGGGATTGGAAGTTTATGTTGGATATCGTAGGTGAACACTGGGGAAACGTTCTTCGAGTAGAAAACGAGTTGTTTGGTGGCGATTTGCTTAGCATAACGAGCTGGACGGGCAACTTTTGACAGTCTATTGGCTGGAACGGCAATTGGAGCTGGAGCTGGTAATCTCTCTGATGGTAAAGAGTTTCTGATGATCTCTGGTGCTTCCGAGGCACCTCTGTCGAGCACGAAAGTGTCCTTAATGAGGCCTTGGTTCTTGGAGCCGTCGAGTGCAGACATATCTTCTGTATATCTTTGTAAGTGTATATGAGAAGAGAAAGTAAACAGAGGAATATGTCTGTTATATATGCAACGGAGAATCCAGCCGAAGCCGGCGTTCGCGGATCACGAAGCTCGGGCGCGAACAGGCGGGGATGCCGGTGCGATAAACAATGGCACAGCTTTTTGATAGGAGCATTTCGATGTTTGAGTGTGGAAAGCTTTATATATATGTTCTTTATATTACAGTATATAAATTCATCAACAAAAAACGTGAATTAAATAACTTTTAACGGCTAAAGTACCGCACCGTAAAGCAGTGGCCCAATCATAACAGTTCGTAACATTTGAAGCTTCTCAAAGCTTCGTCTTTTCTTTTGACACAGATTCAAACGGCAATGGGTTCACTCATTACCTGGTCACCTGACATCTCTGCATAGTACTCGTCGAGATCCTCTGGCTCGAAGATCACCTGGATCATCAGCGAACAAGAAGGACACACGGCGACTTCTTCGCCATCGGCTAAGTCATCGATGAATATCTGGAAACGATCTCCACAGGGACACGGATACGTGAACAGCTGTGTCTGCGGGTCGAAAGTCATATCCTCAATCTCAATCTGATCGTAGTACGACATCTCCTTTTCCCTTTTATAAGCTCTTATCTCTTCTGTAATTGTAGTTAAATCAGAGGTCCGCTTATATAAAATTTATTTGGCACATCGCGAAAAGGCAAAAAAAAAGAAAAAAAAAACCTCAGTTGAAGCCCTAATTATCACACGTGACTGGAGATAGGTCCCGCAGTGAGTGTGGTGTCCGGATGTGGATGTTTGGCCAAAGATCGCGCATAGTCACACACCCGCACACCTCGCTATTCACCCGCGACTGGCTGGCAGACGTGCGCGTACCGTGCTCTTAACTACTAGGCGCGAACGAGTTTCGCGGCACTGGTAGGGCCAGTCCCACACAGTCTCAGCGTCCAGCACCACAGCGCGCGGCGCGCGGGAGGAACGCTCGCGACTCTCGCACAAATGAAAAAGTTGAAAAGCTCCACTCACACTGCAACCACACACACGAAGTTTAGAGGAAGGATACAAATCACCTTAGAGTAAGTCCAGATACGTTACCAGCAGATACAGACGAGCAGTACGACGGTCATACACAGATTCATTCAGTCATCATTCAGTCCTCTTTTCTACTTTGACTCGCAGACTCATCCAGCGAGTTTTCGATACCATACGGAAAAGTTTTTGTTTGGATCTTCATCTAATAGTTTCAAACAACATTTCATCAAGTCATCGAAACTATTCCATTTGTTCACCAGTGAAGAGTCCATCTTTTCCACTGACTCAAGACATCCGGTTTCATCACTTTGTCCATCAGGTCATCTCCTTCAGACACACAGACACATACTGCTCGTCCTACGCTGCAAAACATTAAACAAACAGAATACTAACAACATCTCTTAGAGTTCACAATGGGTATTTCTAGAGATTCTCGTCACAAGCGTTCCGCTACCGGTGCCAAGAGAGCCCAGTTCAGAAAGAAAAGAAAATTCGAATTGGGTCGTCAGGGTGCTAACACCAAGATCGGTACCAAGAGAATCCACACTGTCAGAACCAGAGGTGGTAACCAGAAGTTCAGAGCTTTGAGAATTGAGACTGGTAACTTCTCTTGGGCCTCTGAGGGTATCACCAGAAAGACCAGAATCACTGGTGTTTCTTACCACCCATCTAACAACGAGTTGGTTAGAACCAACACTTTGACCAAGTCTGCTATCGTCCAGATCGATGCCACTCCATTCAGACAGTGGTACGAGACCCACTACGGTCAGACACTCGGTAAGAAGGTTCAGAAGACCGAAGAGGAGGAGGATGCTAAGAAGTCCAGAAAGGTTGAGAGAAAGTTGGCTTCCAGATCTTCTTCTGCCAAGATTGAGCACGCTGTTAACGCTCAGTTCGGTGCTGGTAGATTGTACGCCTGTATCTCTTCCAGACCAGGCCAGTCCGGTAGATGTGACGGTTACATCTTGGAGGGTGAGGAATTGGCTTTCTACTTGCGTAGATTGACTGCTAAGAAGTAAATCTACAACACAAAGGTATAATATTTTGTTTAAATAGGTTTCATGTGTCATCAATTCTAAATCTTTTCACGTTATTTCAGTTGTAGTGTAAATCCAAATACAAGGTATTAAAGAGCCAGCTACTTTGAAGACATTACTTCTAGGGCAAGTAAGGCTTTTCTCATTGTGTAAGAGACAAGATACTACGATATAGAAATTTCATCAAGAAACCCATCCATTGACTATATAACAAAATCTATAGGAAACTTATCAAAGTAATGTTAATACTAATTCTCCAATGGGATAGACCTCCAACACTAAAGAACAAACAATTGAAAAGACGATCAGCAAAGGCAATATTTTATCTGCAAATGAACACCCACGTATGAGTGCCATCAGTACAGGTCTGTGTTATTTTCTTTCATCAGAGAATATCAATTGTTGTTCCCGTCGTGTCATCAGAAGAGGCTGTGAAAACATACTGTTATAGTAGCACAGGAAATGGACTTCCCTTTGTTTATGGAGGTTTGTAAGAGTGTACAAGTTTTCGTCGAGGAGCTGAAAATTTTATAAGGGGGGAAATTTCGCGAAGTGCCTATGAGTAGTGTTAGGGCAACCTCTTTGTGACTACTGAAATGGCTACTAATTAGTTGTAATTACAAGAGATTAGACATTAGAATTAAAAGATTGTCATATGAACAGAATTAGGCGGGAAAAAGGTATTAGAAAGAGAAATTATTAGGGTGGGGTTCATTAGTTCTTCTCCTCAGTGGCAACTGGGGCTTCAACCTCTTCATTAGAAGAAGCAGCAGGGGAAGCCTTCTCAACGTCATCCTCGATGGACTCGTTAGAAGTAGCTGGAGCAGCCTTGGTGGAGCTCAAAGCGTCTGGCTTGTAGAATCTCAAGTCAATTCTACCGGCAAGGTAAAGAATGTTGACAAAAGTCTCAAGGGCACCGAACATGACGTACATGACAACTGGGTCAAAGATCCATGATTGGGCCTTGTGGTACTGGTCAATGAAAGTAGAGACACATCTGAACATGTCACCGAAGAACAAGAAGAAAGTAGTAAGGGAGATGATGAAGATAGAGCCAATGTGGTGGAGCTCCTTAGCGTGCTCACCTTGCTCGTTGACAGTCTCATGGTGGTAAGCAGAGGACTGAATAACTCTAACGGCGTGAGCCTTTTCCTGTGGGACAGCAGCGTTGTTCTCAGCAGCGGCATTCTTTGGAACGAAGTAGTTCCAAGCGAAGGAAGTGATCCAAGTTGGCTGGTAAGTTAAAACCTGTTTGTCAGAAGCGGTAGCTGGAATGAAAGAGGCACCGAAGACAAGGATAACGGAGATCAAAGAATAGATCAAAATCAACACCGAAGAGGCACGGATGACTTTCTTTGTCATCTCGAAATGGTCCTCAGAGAGCAAGTAATCGATCTGAACCGCGGCGGCAACGATGGTCATGGTGACAACACCAACGACCAAAGCGTAAATGACGTACATCAAACCCATGAACAATTTAGAAGAACCAATGAGTGGGTGCTTCCAAGTGAAGTATCTCTGGGCAAGGATCAAGTTCAAAGATGGCAAGAACACTGTGCAAATGACAAGGAAAATGGTAGAAGTTAAACCGACATCCAATCTAGTCAAGTTCTTAGCCCAAACGATTCTAAGAATGAAACCGATGGTACGGAAAAGGGAATAGAAAGCCAAACCGAGTGTAACGAAGAATTTATGACCACGAGACAAGTTCTTAACGAACAACAATGTGTAAACGATGGTGAAGATGGCGAAAATGGCAACAAAGATAGCAGATGGGGCGATATCCTTAGAAGTTGGGTAATCACCAAAGATAGCTGGCTGGTAATCCTCAACAAGTTTGAGCAAGCGTTCTGGGATGGCAACCTCTGGAGCAGAGACACCGGTGAAGAAAGAACCGATGAGAGACTTAGCCTTGTGCATCAAAACTTTAGCACCAGAACCGTAAGCAGCACCGTTACTGAGGATCTTGAAGACACCGAGCAACTGAGAATCGGTGAAGACTGTGTTCATCTTGGACAAGAGCAGAGAAACCAAAGTGGTACCCTCGGTGTAGAGCTCAGTGTTGTTAGTGGCAGCGGCGGTCTTGAAAATGGTAGAAGTAGCATTGGAAAGATCGGACATGAGAGAAACAAGTTGAACTGGGGTGAAAGTCTGCAAGAGGCCGTTAACGGTAGAAGAGTTAGAAGCCAAGAGACCGGAAACCTGTGTAACGTTCAACTGGGAGATGATGGATGGGACATCGATGGATGAAACGTTGACACCAGCTGTCTGGAGGGTCTCAATGGTGGAAATAATCTCGGTGGAGTTCATGCCCTTGAGCAATGAGGCAATGGTGTCCGTAGACAAACCGCTTGCAAGAGAAGCGAGAGCAGAACTAGACATCTTGTGTTTTGCTTAGTCTTTCTAGCACAAAGAGATGGTAAAGGAAAAACGAAGGTGGAAATGGTGCTCTTTTTTTACAGAGAGGTCAGAGAAAAAAAAATGTCTGTGTGACGGACGCTCTCATGCGTGTGTGTGTATGTATGGCACATAAAAGTGCATCACTAAAGACCTGGGCTCGTGTTTTGGAATGCCGGCGAACAGCGACCAACACACAAAAGTCGATGAGGGTGACATCTTTGCTTATAAAAGATAACTGTTGTGGCTATGTAATTGACTAATACATGTTCACCAGCGCCACTAATTGAATGAATCTTTCAAAGGTGAATGAGATCTACCGCTTCCCCCTTGAAAAAAAATTAAAGAGTGCGACCGGGGCAAAGCGAAAAAGATCAGCTCCCAGCTCCTCTCGTCGAGGGCGATCACAAAGGCACCGAGGCTCTGGCCAGTAAAAAGGGCCATGCCCTGTTGGTATGTGGGTTTCAGGGTGCCGTTCATTCGTTCGGTCGTTTGTAGTTGTTTGAAAAGTCTCGCCATTTCTATATATTTTGTGACAGATGCGGGCCTGTACGTGGGGACAATGGGGCTCCTACCCCCCTATACGTGGACCCTTAACGAAAGATCGTGCACCTCATATACACAAACGGTTGGCCTGTTGAGCTCCCGCTTCCGAGCTGTCCACACACTAGCACCTGAAAAAGGGCTTTTGACCGTTTTGGGGCAAAAACCTGAATCCCTTAAAAGACCTGCAAAGCTGCTGCTCGTGTGCGTTTCGGTTGGGCTCTCGCGAAAGCTCAACAAATTTTGTTCTCCTTCGTCCTTTGTCCTTTGTCCTTTGTGTAGTGTGTTTATATGGATGACTGGTGGTGTGTCTATCTGTTCATCTATTCATCGAACCACCTGTTCTGCCCGTACCAGCATGGCTTTGTTTTTTTGAGTTCGGCTTCGGGTTCCCCTCCTTTCTATCCGTTGTTGTTGGCTTCCCAAGGGCGGAACTCCGGTAGTGTGGTGCGTACCGTTTTACAAATTTCCGCGCTTTTCGCGCGAACTCGTTTGATGTCCAGCGATTCGCGACTTCGCGAATTTATTTGGCACGTGACTTGTTGATGTTTTTTTGTCCTGCGAGCTTAACGGTGGTGAATACTCTCTGATATTCACTTATTAAAACGACGATTCAACGCATAAAACAATGTCCGATAAAGTGCTCGAACAGGCACAGTCCCATTTGCAAAACATCCCACTCGAGCTTGTATCACAAGGTGCCGAATCGTTAATCTTCACCACATCGGTACATCCATATCTCCCATCATCAAATCCACCAAAAGTTGCCAACACAACCAAATACGTGATCAAATACCGTCCCCCAAAGACGTATAGACACCCTCAACTCGATGCACAATTGACAAAACATAGAACTTTGGCAGAGGCAAGACTATTACAAAGATTGTATACATTAGAAGGTGTCAACACTCCGAGTCTATTATGCTGTGATCCAAGAAATGGTGTCCTGTGGATGGAATACATCGGTGAGGAGATGGAACTCGGTACAAGTAGTTTGAAAAACTTTTTGTGGCTTGGTGAAAAACTTGAAACTCCACTCACACAGGAGATTGAAGATGTGTTGAAGAAAGTTGGTACTATGATTGGTAAATTGCACATCAATGGAGTTGTTCATGGTGATTTGACCTCATCTAATGTCATGTTGCAAAAACAAGGAGATCAATGGACACCTGTGTTGATCGATTTTGGACTCGGTTCACAGAGTAATTTGGTTGAAGATAAGGCCGTTGATATGTATGTCCTTGAAAGAGCCATCCTAAGTACACATCCAACACATGCGGATAAGTACAACGAATGGTTAATGGAAGGTTATAGGGTCGCATATGGTAAGGATAAAGGTAAACTTAAGGAAGTTATCAAGAGATATGAAGATGTGAGAATGAGAGGAAGAAAGAGAAGCATGATTGGTTAATAACCCTACAATGTATATCATAACAATGCATTTCATTATATATGTAGATACCAGCCTATGACGTTTCATTTATCTACACCATCAGACATTGATGTCTTTCTATGTGGTGTAAGCAATCCGTTCTCCATATAACCAGGAGCCAACCTCACAACGCTATCTTCCCATTTCTTAAACTCTGTCACCTCGTTATTACCATACTCTTTCAAACAACTCTTGACATGGTCGCACTCTTTGATCCAAGCTCGGAGATTGTCTTCGGATACTTGTGTCTGTGGTAATTGTGGTGGCAAGGGTGTGAAGTTGTACGAAAGACGTACGGGACGTGGTGGGAATAACGTTGAGGTGAGTGGTATTTGTGACAAGATCGGGTGACTATCGTTCATCTCTGTGTTTAATGGCTGCTTTCTCAAAAGGAAGAAAGGTAGTTGAAGGAGGTTTCAAAGATTGGTGATTGCTGGAGACACCCGGACACCACAACATTCGCAACATATTCCGAACTTGTTGATCTGGCTTCTATGTATTGATTTATCTCCACACCAGATAACTATGAAACTCCAATTATTCACACTGATACCGTTGCTTTCACTGGCAATTGCGCATGGCTCACATGACGCGGAGACAGACCTTAAAGAAGCCGTTCCAGAAGGGATGACATGGGAGCAATGGCATATGAAGCAAGAACATGGACTCGATGAATACGACGCTGAGTTCTTCTTCAGATTGCACGATATGAAGAACAAGGGATACATGGATGCAAATGACATCTTGAACACGTATGGATTGTTCAGAGACGAAGTTGTTGGTAAAGGTGATGGTTTGGGAGCTCATGACGATTCCGAGGTGATTAGTGCAGACACGAAAAAGGAGATTGTTAAGAAGATCTTGACTTTGATGGATGCCAATGACGATGATAAGGTCACCAAAGAGGAATACTTGAAGTTTGCCGGTAACGGTGGCCAATTCCCAGATTTACAAGTTGGTGTTGGCCATCATGGAGACTTTGAGCATGAGTATGAGGTTCATCATTGGAACAAGTTCCACAGGGATAACGATCCTGATGTCAAAGTTGTTCATAAAGAGGACATAGAGCACGAGCTTTTGCATCATGAACACGAAATTGAACACGAATTGAACGTTCCAGGCTTGATGAAGCTCACCGATGCTCAGTTTGAAAAACAGATCAAGCTTGAAGCCATCCCAACAAAGTATAGATCAGCTTGACTACAAGAAAAACAATGCATGTCGTTACGTTTCATTATAGCTGTTAATCATCTATCAAGAATCCCATGTAGTACTTCCTGTAGATCTGCCAAATCATAAAGGTGGATACTCCCGGATACAGCTGCCTCATCACTTTTGACTTTAACACATCTGATACCCAATTTTTCAATCGTCTTAACATCAACAACAATCTCACAGTCGTCAATGTACACCAAATGGGTTATAACATCGACATGTCTCAACTTCTTATGAACATCACCAAACGAATAACAAGCAGCCCGATACACGGCATTGATGAAATCCAATGCTGTCATACCAAAAGTTTCACGATCGTGATTACCATTCAATAGCATCACTTTATGAGCACTTTTGTTCTGTTCAATGGCATTTCCGATCCCTTGTAGAATTAGCACTGGGATGATACTGGTCATCAAAGAGCCAATGGAGAAGATGATCATGTTTGCCTGTTGGAGACATTTGAGTGTTCGTGAGTTCGCTTTTGGATGGATCTCCTCGCCGTATGGGTTTATGTAGAAGATTCTGGAGATTGGTGATTTCAGGGGGGAGTTTACCGTTTTGGAGAAGCGGAGTTGGGATATGAGGAGATCTGGGTGTTGGTATGGGATGTCTTCGTGCAACAAAGAGTATATATTTGAAGAAGTTGTTGCAGCGGAGTCGTAGATGTTCAAAGAAGTAGTGGAACTGTGTACTTGTGTTGGCGATTCGTTTGGATGGGAGATCTGTGATTGCCCAGTGATGATCTCGTCGTTCTGAAGTTGTGCAGAGATGTGGTAAGTGTAATTGGTGTTGAGACAAGGCACTATCTGGACGTTTGGGTCGACACGGGTGATTCTGAGGATGAGCTCAATGGCACTATCCAGCGAGCCAACAAAGAGACGAGCACCGGTGAGTAGCATGTTCCCAATGCTGGCAAGCTCGAAGTGGAAGTTCGTCGCCGGTGTACGGGACTTCTTCAGAAGCTCCATGTGCACGTGGATGAGGAAAGCCCTGACCATCTCCTTACAGTGGATCTCGATGGCTTGCCACACGGGGTGAACACCCTCGACGATCTGTGTCCACTCCTGCTTGGCCTCGTCCGGGTCCTCGCTCAGCCGGTAGCTGAGCAGGTTCTTGAGCCCTTCATCGGTGATGAGTCTCGTGATTCTGGAACGGATGTCACCAATCGCTGGCCCGCCCAAGACACGCAGAATCTCCGAAGTGGACCCCCCGTTATCCGAGATGGGCAGCACGTAGGCCACTTCCTGTGAGAGTGATTGTAACAGCGACACAAGCGAGTTCGTCGCGGTGCCTCCAGAGATGACAACTACGGGGCGGCTCATAATAATCGTTGTTTACACTCTTTCTCCTGGTTCTTTGTTGGTGTTGATAATTTGTTTGTGTGTGGAGAGAAAGACGCGAATCCTTTTAAAACGCTGCTACGACGGCCTTATCGCTTGACATTTACACAAACAGTACAAACTACAACAAAGACTAATTAACTACTATGAAAGCACTGCCCAAAAACCTGTAAAACCCTTAGCAAATCCTCCACTTTATACGTTTGGAGCAGCCTTTTCTCACTGTGGCAACGGTCGGTGATCTGCCGGGTAAATCACCTAATGCGGAAACACTCCGGACCGGCACCAGAGGACGCGTAGGCAACACATCAAAATGTTTCCAGAGAAAGACTCATACTTTTGCATGTATTCTTTCCACAAACAAATACAGAGAACGAACACACACACAGAACAAAGCATCAATGTCACCCAAGCCGAAGGAGTCCTTCCGTGAGCAGATGCGAACATTCCCTTGGTCGCAGGTGCTCGTCATCGCCCTTGTTCGTTTCGCAGAGCCCATCACCTTCACATCGCTGTTCCCATACTGCTATTTCATGGTGCGTGACTTCGGCATCGCACGCACAGAGGCAGAGGTCTCCGTTTACTCAGGTTACCTCTCTTCTGTTTTTGCCTTTTGTCAAATGGTGATGAGTTTCCAATGGGGTAAGTTCTCCGACGGTAGACTCGGCCGTAAACCGACCATCATGATCGGACTTACAGGTTCCATCGTTTCTTCATTACTTCTCGGATTCGCCAATAGTTATTGGGTGGCCCTTTTCGCTAGAGCAGTGCTTGGGTCATTGAACGGTAACGTCGCTGTTATCCGTACCATGTTGGGAGAAGTCGCAACGGAGAAGAAGCATCAGGCCCTAGCATTCAGTGTGATGCCTATGATCTGGCAGTTTGGTTCCATCATTGGTCCGATCATTGGTGGTTATCTCTCTGGTAACGAGACAAGTGTCGATTTCTTGAGACCGCTCGTTACGAAGCATCCATACGCGTTGCCTAACATCACAGTGGCATTGTTCGTGTTTGGTAGTATGCTCGTGATGTTGTTCTTCTTGGAAGAGACCCATTACAAACACAAATATCGTCATGATTACTTCGTGGAATTTGGTGATCTTGTCAAGAAATCGTTGTTTGGAATCGAACCTAAAGAGAGACCTTGGAGTGCCTCGAGAAAGACTTTACAATCGAAGTTTAAAACCCAACCGGCTCAACAGACGATCGATGAAGAATCCCCATTGTTAGAGGACTCTGCAAGTCTCAACAGCGATACCACTGCAGATATCCAACCACGTCCTCTCTATGTACACCCTCGTCGTCGTGGTTCAAACTCCTCAGATAACTCTGTTCGTTCCCTAGGTCCCATCTTGTCTCGTCGTCAAAGTATGGCCCTTGTTAGAGCTTACTCTATGCATGAAGAAGGAGATGACGATAACGCAACAGTTAGAGAACTTCTCACACCAGCTATTTTCTATGCCGTTGTTTGCTCTTTCATCATGGCACTTCACGGTACCGTGTTTGAAGAGTTCATTCCAGTCTTCCTCGCTTATGACGTTGCTAGAGATGAATCTGGACAATTGGCTTCCAAATTCCCATTCAAGATAACCGGTGGTCTTGGTTACTCTTCAGAGGACACAGGTGCACTGTTATCTTCCACTGGTATGCTTGGTGTTTTCCTCATTGTGGTGGTGTTCCCTTACGTTGATCGTAATTATGATTCGCTCGTCACTTACAAAAGATCCATCGCCATCTTCCCAATCATCTACTTTGTTGTCCCTTACGTGACTTTCTTGGCTGATCATCCAACGTTGTCGCATATGATGGTCTATTCAATTACTTGTCTGAAGACACTTGCAGGTTCCATGGCCAATCCACAGATCTTGCTCATCGTGCATAACTGTTCCCCACCAAAGCATAGAGCCATGATTAATGGTGCCACAATCTCAGTGAATGCCTTGGCCAGATGTATCGGTCCGCTCATTTGGGGTTACTTGATGACATGGGGTCAAGCTGCAAACATCTCTTGGTTGCCTTGGTGGAGTGTTGTGTTGTTGACTTTATTGGCGATGTATCAGAGTAAGTTCTTGAGAGATTCCAACGATGAGGAACCAGAGGAAGAATCATGATCATATACCCCCATACCCCCCTCTAATTCTATTTATTCATTTTAACGTTCTTGTCAGTTCTTTTGCATAAATTCACAATATAAATAAGAGTATAATCAAAACTATTGTAAAAGCACTTAAAGGCGTGTTGTGTGCCCGTAACAAGGCCTTTGGCGTTATCTCTAGGTAGCAACTCTGTATGATCACATCGGTGATTGATCGGCAATTGGACAAATAAAGGGTGTTATCCAGATGTAATCATATGGAGAAGACTGATAAACACCCATACAAACCAATCACACAGAAATAAACGCGCTTTCCAAACCCAGAAACACACCACAACTAAAGTCCGCGCACGTGACTGTCCACACTGTCTCCCCAGTTTGTTTACATTTTGCCGAATCGGGGCGCGGAACATTCGCGCGTTTCCCGGCCAACCGCCCCCGATCAAAACAAAAAAGCGTGAGGAAAAACCCACAACACAAAGACCAACTTCCTAAACACATAAACACACACACACCAGCAGCACAAGCCCGCCGGGACACAGCACGCACGCACGCAGTTATGAGCTTGAAGAACTTGACTAAGGCCAAATTGGTCGACATGGCGCAGACCTTGAACTTGGAGTGAGTAACCCCCCATTTTGTTGTTGTTGTTGTTGTTGTTGTTGGAGACGCGACTTCGCGTTGTTGTTTTCGTCTCGAGGGCACCAACTACAACGTAACCGTGTCAACGAAGTGTTCGTTGATGATCTATTCGAGACAAGTTTTCGTGAACTAACAACGTTTTGATAGTGACAATGGAACCAAGATCGTCTTGGAGGAGAGACTTCAAGCGCACTTTGATAACCATCCAGAGTTGGAGGAGAATTCCGAGTTCGCCAAGTTCGTTGCTTTCAGAAAGAGAACTTCCCCAGTGAAGTCCACCCAGATCGACGAGATCACCCCATCCGTTGATGAGGACGATGACAAGCCAGCTTCCTCCCCAGGTAGATTGTTCAACCTGGGCCAGCGTTTCAAAGCGCATTTCTCTTCCCCATTGAAGGCCGCCGCTTCCGAGACCGAGGACGGTGAGGACTCTGATGACGACGGTTCCGAAGTTGAAGTGCTCTCCAAGGATGATGAACTGATTGACGACGGGGAGGAAGCCGAACCAAAACCATCTTTGATTGAAGGTGCTAAGGAATGGTTCTCTGAGCAAGGTGAAAAGGTTACCGACTGGTATTACGATGGTTCCGACTGGGTTGTTGACAAGAGCAACGCAACCAAGAAATTCTTGAGTACCGCCGAGACTGTCAACCTCTTGACCACTGCTGTCGAAGGTGGTGTTCTTTTGCAGAACCAGATCCCACTTATCCCATTGAAACAGGTTCCTTACCTTGACCAGAAGATCCTCGCCAAGTATACCCAGTACATTAACCTCGATGCTAAGGTCCCAGACCTTTGTAAATTCTTTGACTTGAAGGTTGCCCTTGTCTTCTTGACTTGGATTGCTGTCTCCATCTTGATTCCATTTGTTGGTTCTTTCTACTTCAACTTCATCGGTAAGAAGCAGAAGAAGGTTAAGAACGACCCATTGGTTTTCAACTTGGTCAAGTTGCTCTTGGCTTACGTCTTCCTTTCTGGTGCTGTTTCCTTCGAGGACATCAAGAACAACGCTGAGGTCTGGGCTGATGAGCAGGGTATCCTTCAGACTGCTACCCTTTGCCAGAAGTTCAGAGCTCACGCTTTCCACAACTCTCTGACTTTGAAGCTTGTCTTGGGTAACTTGCCATTCGTTAACGGTTTCGTTGGTGTTCTCGTTGCCTTGTACATTGCTGCTATCTAAGCGTTGATGAGAAGAACTACTACTACGATACTTGTACTATAAGCTCCTTCATGTGTTGATGATGGATACTAACCTGAAGATGAAGAAGACGATTTCGATCCATACTAATTCCCCCCGTCCCCCTTTTTTGTCACCTCTCTTTTATTTTGTCCTCAAACTATTTTTCTTTCTTTCTTTATTTCACTTCTATCTGGCAACTACATTGTGTGATCCTCCCAAATCTTTTCCCCCTTTGTTGTTCTGTTGTTCTTTTGTATTTGATGAACATTTGAAACTTTGTACGGGCGAGTGAGCTTATCTCTATATAGATCTCTCCCACTTGCCACGTGATCTTTGATTGACTGTTGCTGGACAGTAACGAGACAATTTGTGTATTATTAAACAGCGTATCAGTAACTGTTTGTTGTAGCTACAGTGATTTCGGTCTTATGTGTTTGCGCGTTCGGTTATCGTGGCCGGGTGTTGGCGATCAGATAAGGATGCACCTCAATTCATGTCAAGCACAAAAACAGTACCAGTCATTTCATTGCCAATTGATCATAGTTTTGCTAGTATCTACACCATAACTCATGTATCTATAGTTCCAGACATATGGATCGAATGTGTTTAATGCTATGAATTGGTTTCAAGGTGTACCCGCGTCGAACGCCACCATGGAATCGGTATCACCGGGCAACGGTTGTGCTGCGCTAGGGATCTAATCTGATCTACAACAATATGTTTTTTTTTTAAATGACATGACATTTGGAGAATATGCTCGTTTCCCAATAAGAAACACGAAATAAATTAACCAAAAGGGAGAAAAGAAAACAAATCAAACAATCCAAAATTATAGATCAAGTGATTTATTTTGGAGCCTCCTTGAAAGAGATAGCAGCCTCCTCACCCATGGCAGAGATGATAGTAACGAGCAAGTCCTTACCCTCATCGAAAGCAGCCTGGATCTGCTCACCGAGCTCACCCTCTGGGGCACGGACATCATCCTTGGTGTCACCATCCTGGGTCATCAAGTTGAGGTAACCGTCATCAATGTCCAACAACTGGTACTCCTGTCTTCTGACGAATGGGACCTCCATGTTGTGGGTGGATGGGGACAAATCCTCCATCTTCTTCTGGGTGAAGATATCGGTGGCAACCAAGTGGACCTTGGCGTGACCGTGCTTACCGGTCTTAGAGGTAGACATGTCAATGATCTTACATGGTCTGGACTTGATAACAACGAAACCGTTCTTTCTCAAAGCAGAACACTGCATTGGGTAAGTCAAGGAGGAACCGGCATCAGCCTGCTCGAAAACGTGCTGTAGAGGTGTGTTAGTACAGTCTCTCTATGTTTTAAAGACAGTGTATAGGACTCAAACCGTTGGAAACATGACTACACACACACACACACAGCATATCCAACTATAGATGGAGCCAGATGCAACACAGTGGAATCATCCCCACAGAGCAGCTGACAAGGCCAACCATAGATGAGATGATGGTTGTGAGTGTGATTTCATGTGTCATGAAAAGGTAAACACACAATCGATGGTGGGTTTCGCCACGTCACAGAGCGTTGGGTTGTTTGCTCTTTCAGGGAAGAAAAGCTCCGAATTGATGGAGAAAAAGAGAGAGTGTGTGTCCTATGCAACTGAACTGTCCGAATCATTGCAAACGTACATCTTCTTCAGCCATTTTGTGAGTGATTGTGTGGTGCTAAGTTCCAAACGTCAAAGTGGTCGAGAAAGAGAAAAGTTTCAACGGCAAAAAATTGTTTCTCCCGTTTGAAAATTTTGCTTGTTGCGAACTTCTCAGCACGCGCACGCGTAAATCTCAGCACTAAGCCACCGAGGACAGCTAACGAATCGCGACGAAGTGAAATGTCATAAACATCGGTTTACTTAGATCTGCGTGTGATGGTGTAATGTGATTGATGGTTGCTGGTTTATGTCAGTACTTCCACTCCATGATATCTTGGCTGTCGGCTGCTCTGAAGAACCCTTCGCCAATGCTCATCTCTGTTCAGCCAGTCAGGATCGCGATATATATCCTTCTGACACATTCATATAACCGTAAGCTTACACTCGTAGATATAGATCAATGCCATTACCACAATATCCTCTATTGCAAGCGACCATTGTCCGTTTGTCTTGTTGTGTTCCAGTACATACTTCCACGCCTTCCCCAGACCCAGACCAAGACTCTCGGATCAATGTGTCAAAATCTTTTATATAGCAAATGCGATCTGATGTTCCTGCACCTATGATCACATGGTTTGATGCCTCTTTTGTTTATCCTGTGTATCCATCGCTTTTGACCTTCTTAGCATATTGTCAATGCAGTCAATCAGCTCCATTACCTTGTGTTGAAGTGAGCAAAAAAAATCTGATCTTACCCCACACTCTTATCCTAATCTCATGATGATCTCAACTTTTTTTAAATGGATCTTTTGGACTTACTGAGTACCTTTCAAATCACCAAGGTTTGAAATTAGTGGTCCTCTCACCAACATCCCCATCGTATCGTCATCTAATGCCCTCTCTTTCAAAACGCTTAAAAACTCCCATTTCCACTTCATATCTTCTTCCATCAATTCAATTTGTCTCTTATGCAATGCCAATTGATCCCTTTGTAATTGAAGCCAATCAGATGGTGTCAATTGTGCGTCAAATGATAGTTGACCGTATTGTTGATTATAAGGGGTACCCATGTCCGTCCCCGGTGTATAGGTGATTGATCCTTGAGAAGTTCTGGAAAGTGTTGAAGGGGTTTGTACGGAATGCAGGGATGGACCTAGCATGGATGTACTGATGTTACTCATTGATGATGAATTGGAATGATGAGGTGTCTCTTCATCATCTTCATCTTCGTCGTCATCATCGTCATCATCATCGTTGTCATAGACAACAACGCCATCACCAGCTTTTGTCTGAATGTCTTGTTCAATTTTAGAACACAAATCTCGGACCTGTCTGCTCAAAGTCGATCTCTTCTTCTTATCTTTATAGAAATGTAACAATCTTTGAAACCGATATTTCCAACTCTTAACTGACATATCATCACCTTCCAAGTTAATGTCCTTCTTCAACCCATTCATGACCAAATCCCAAACTGCAGATCTTTTGCGATAGTTGATCGTGTATGGCTTATACAACAATGCATTCTTCAACAAAGAACGATCCATCTCCTCGGTGAAACTCATTCTTCTCTTCTTGGCCCTTGCTGACATCTCGTTTGCAGGTCTGAAAATGAAGTCTGTCTTTAGTGGATAGAACTCCTGTGGTACCGAGGAACGAGTCAATCTCTCAGTAGGCTTCTGCACTGTGAACTCGACTTGTCCCATTGGCTCTTGAACGGAAGGTTTAATCGTTGAAGGTCCATCATCAAGGAGACAGTCACGTAAACGGGGGTCCACTGGGGTGTTCTGTGGCGGGCGGCTATAACCCCTGTTGTAATTCGGTTCAATCATCCTGGACATTGCACAGAGCAACTGCTCTTTGCCCTTTGCTGCTTATAAAAAGCCTTTCAAGGAGTGTTTCTAAGGAGAAATGGCGGGGTTAAATGATCTGAT
This sequence comes from Petasospora amylophila, assembly GCA_030557155.1. NCBI lineage: Eukaryota > Fungi > Ascomycota > Saccharomycetes > Phaffomycetales > Wickerhamomycetaceae > Petasospora > Petasospora amylophila. The sequence goes on along the minus strand of JAKTVK010000199.1, from coordinate 777,187 downwards.
TTGATCGTGGGATCGCGCACACTATATATACAACAAGCACTAATACATGGATTAAATTATATATCACGTCTTTAGCGACCTCAACAGTGCCAAATCGTCTTCCACTTCGTCCGGTTTCAAGTCGTCTGGGGGTTGGTACCCTTTCATGATTTTGTTCATGGCATTAGAGTCCTTGTCTCCTCTTCCACCTCTCGTTGTAGTAGTTGTTGTTGTACCTCTTGGCTTCCTCTCCACTCCTGAATTGGACTCAGAATCGGACTGTTCTCCACGTAAGCCAGCGAGTTCCAGGCTCAGTAGACCGCCACGAGACGTTGGTTCGTCTCCAACAACGGCTGCAAACTCCTCATTGGTCAGGATTGGTGCGTACCCATCGAGTAACGAACTGAGAAGCTTGATCTCTGCTGCGGGTGGCACACTCGCAGTCCTTGTAGGAGGTGACACCTTCCCATTGCCTCTGGCACCGCCTCTTGGACCTCCTCTCCAACCTCCCCTGCCACGACGGGCCCTACCTCTTCTCCATCCTCCCCCTCTGGATGCCGAACCTGACATGGCTTTAGAACCTGAACTGGAAGCACCTGTATCCGTTTCCGAACTCTCACCATTCGAAGTGTTCTGCATGGAGACATCGTTGTTCTCATTTGCTTGTGGGATGATAATCTCATCTTCTCCAACGTTGTCTTTACCAACAAACCCAGCATATAACTTGGTACCACGAGAAGACCCAATATCACTCATATCACGATCCAAATTCTCCAATAGAGATCTCTGTTTGATGAAGAACTGTTTCAACTTCTCCAATCGGCGATCCAGTTGTTCCGTTGCGTCTTTATAAACTTTGGATGAATCATGGAAATAGGTCTTCAAATTGTCATTACGTTGGAAACGACGCCAATGTCTTAGACGAACCAACTCCAAGTCCCTTGACTCGATGATGTCTTGTTCAAGGTCAAGTAAATCCGGATCCATTGAATCCTCGAGGGTAGCCACCACTTGTGAACCAAAATTGCGTGGTTTGGACAACTTCTCCAACCGTGTTGTCAAAAGCATCTTTTCATAGTTATAAACGTGTAAACGATTCTCCTCTTTCCAATTATGAAGCTTCCCATAAGTGTCAAACATCTCAACACGACGTTTCTCCCTATTATTACCATTTGAAAAAATGAGGTCGGCATTAGAGTAAGGGATGTTCAGTGGGAAAAACCCATTAAACTCCGGTAATGAATCATCCTCGTCATCGGTATTGGCAATAGCAACGTCATCATCTCTGTGCTCTTTTTTAATCTGTGGTGTAGTCTCCCCAACTCTTATGGAACTCTCTGTGTACTGAACTTTTGGCTCTGCGTTCTTCTCTGTACGTCTATTGATCAGCACCAGCTGACTGGTTTCATCTTCAACGTTGACGTTACTAGACACGGAGCCGACACGTTCACTGACACTCATCCTGGACGAGGTGAATGATGGTCTATGGTTATTATTGAAAGAACCTCTATGCTGGGAGTTGAAAGAGCCTCTGTGTTGTTGACCGGAGAAGGAAGGTGCACGTTTGATTCCCACCAGCGCATCTGCTAATTTCCCATCTTGTGGTTGTATGAAAGTCGATGTGGGAGAGTGTGCCTCAATGGATGGGAAGTTACCATAACTTGGATAAGCGCCTCCACCGATGGGTTGTGCACTACCAGTGCCTTGTTGAGGGCCGAGATAGTAAACGTTGGCCTGCGAAGCCCTGTTCTTGCGTTTTTGTGCCATGATTAAACGAGATTAACGAGTTAGTCTCTGTTGATAGAGTAATACTATGACAATTATTAGTGGTGTTAATGTGGTGGTTTTATGGTTAAAAAATGCCGGTTAACGGGTAACAAAGAGAGAGAGAGGTTATGTGTCCCAAGTTAGATTTTCGGCGCTGACGCTTTGAATTCACGAATGCAGGTGGTTCACTGGGGGAACGCGAAGATCATTCTCTACACTGAACTAATCTATATATATAGTGTATAGTTAGGCTGTATGAATGTATACATATCTCCATATCACATCCAACTTGAAGTAACTCGATAACTCAACAATTGAAGATACAGGCTACAGATGCTTAAATGCAGGGCTAAACTTTTATCGTGGAACATAGATTACCCTCTGAGATCAAGACAATAACCACAATGATTACTTATATACACTATATATACACTGTATAGCTACTTATATACACTATATACACTACATTAGTAGATATATACACCCAAACCTCTACAAACATCGTTATAACCCAGAGACATAGACACAGATGGATCGCGAACAATTAGATTTATGCGGAGAGCCATTGGTTACCCGGCATTTAATACTTATGTTGTGTACATAGATAGATACATAGATACACAGATGTATAGACTTACGAATAGAGCTATAGACTATATAAATGTACTAAAGTACTTGTGATTTGTTGACCAGTGGTGCCAGCCATTTGGGAGTTCCGGACTTATATCACGTGACTGCAGCACCCCCGGAACTACCCGATTCGGGCGCTTATCGGTTTTGTTGCCGTTTGCTTCAACGGCCGTTTTTAACAGCAACACCTTTTTTACTCCTTTATACTTCTTTCAAATGCTAAGAGCTTTACACACAATGTCCAAATATCCAGCACGTCAACACGCTCTTAACGTGAAGAAACACCTTCAGACCAAGTTCAAAGACTTGTCGAACCATGCCATCTTTGTCTCGGGTTCCATCAACGAACATTACATGTATTCAGATTCTGGTAAACCTTTTAGACAAGAACGTTATTTCTACTATCTCTCGGGTTCAAACATCCCAGGTTCTCATGTCTTTTACGATTTGAACAAAGAAGAGCTTGTCTTATTCTTACCAGAGATCGATTACGATGATGTCATGTGGTCAGGTATGCCTTTATCCATTGAAGATGCGGAAAAGAAATTTGATGTTGATAAAGTTGTTTATGAGTCTGAGATTGACACATATTTGACCAAATACGATATCAATCTCACAACTCATATCTCCGATGTCAATAAGAAATATTCCAATTTCTTACGTCAAAATGATAAGAATTTCTTCTATGCATTGGATGAATCTCGTCTCATTAAAGACGATTACGAGATTGAACTCCTCAGAAAAGCTGCAAAAATCACGGATAATTCCCATACAGCAGTGATGTCTGCCCTACCAATTGAGACTAACGAGACCCATATCCATGCGGAGTTTGTTTATCATTCTATTCGTCAAGGTTCTAAACATCAGGCTTATGATCCAATTTGTTGTTCCGGTCCAAATTGTGGTACTTTGCACTATGTGAAAAATGATGATTCAATGGAAGGTAAACATAGTGTCTTAATTGATGCCGGTGCCGAGTGGGAAAACTATTGTGCAGATGTTACAAGATGTTTCCCAATTAGTGGTGAATGGACTAAAGAACATTTGCAGATTTATGAATCTGTTAGATTGATGCAAAGTGAAACTCTGGCAATGATTAAACCTGGCGCTCATTGGGATGAAATCCATTTGAAAGCTCATAAAGTATTGATTGATAAGTTTTTGGAATTTGGGTTGTTTAAAGGTGACAAAGACGAGATCTTTGAGAGTAATGTTAGTACCGCTTTCTTCCCTCATGGATTAGGACATTTACTCGGTTTGGATACCCATGACGTTGGTGGACATGCTAATTATAACGATCCAGATCCAAAACTGAGATATTTGAGACTTCGTCGTGATTTACAAAAAGGTATGGTTATCACCGATGAACCGGGTATTTATTTCTCACCATATTTGATTGAATTGGCTTTGAAAGATCCAAACCAGGCTAAGTTTATCCAGAAGGACGTTGTTGATAAGTACATGTACGTTGGAGGTGTTAGAATTGAGGATGATATCTTGGTCACAGAAGATGGCCATGAGAACTTGACCGGTATCACTAGTGACCCATATGAAGTTGCCAAGATTGTCCAAAAAGGATTGGCTAAAGACAGATCTATGTTCCACAATGTTGTTTAAGCTGTAATATATTCATGATGTTGTTGTCTTCCTGATTCAGGATAAAAGATCATTGATCTGATTAGTTTGCCCCGGAATCTACGCGATTGAATAGATAACGCCTTCACAGCCGCGTGGCTCCTGAAACATAAGCAGAACCTCCTCATGTCTTTATTTATCAAATACACACAAAGTAATGAATAACATCAAAGATAAAAGACACAAGACGAAGATATACAAGACATAAGGATAAACCGCAACCATGGTCATAACCCGCTATCGCCGCATAAACCCGTGACTCGGAGCCATTCGCGGTCATGGAGGCAATGACCTAATTGGGACGTGACCCATAGTTAACAGGGGTTACCCGGTGCAACATCTGGATTTTTCTTCCCTGGGTATAAAAAAACCGCCAAAAGACTCGCCTCTCTCTCCGCTTTTCCTTTTCCAACAAACAGAAACGATAAAACAAAGATGTTCAGACTTCAGACAAGACTCGTTAATAAGGCTTTGAGACCAGTTGCCCAACAGACAAGGGCATACCATCCAAAAGTCATTGACCATTACCAAAACCCACGTAACGTTGGATCCCTTGACAAGACACTTTCAAATGTCGGTACAGGTTTAGTTGGTGCCCCAGCTTGTGGTGATGTGATGAGATTACAAATCCAAGTTGACGATAAGACAGGTGTTATCCAAGACGTTAAATTCAAGACATTTGGTTGTGGTTCTGCCATTGCCTCGTCGTCATATGTTACGGAACTCGTGAGGGGTAAGACCATCGATGAGGCTGCAAAGATCAAGAATAAAGAGATTGCACAGGAGTTGAGTTTACCTCCTGTTAAACTCCATTGTTCCATGTTGGCTGAAGATGCTGTTAAGGCTGCTATCAAGGATTACAAGGCTAAGAGATTTAGAGAAGAGGCTGCTTAAACGGTCATTCATCCACACACGATGAAAGAGATCAGAGGGAAGAGCACAATGATGATGATGAGCATATCCAAGTTCTATGCATTCACTACACAGAAGAAGAAGAAGATGGAGCGGTCCGATGCCTGGCCAAAGACCGGAGACAATGACTCTATCGTGCAACAACGGCACTCTTTATCTATATTCTTTGATTCGACAGTTTACATTTTTCAAGGGGATTTCAGTTTTTTACGTTTTGCGGTTTTGTTGATTTTGTTTAGGTTTTTGATTATCTTATGGAATGTACACTGGCACATTATATACGTGTTTTGTATCGATTAATCGTAGTTGTATTACACATCGTGGGCCCCACGCGCACGAGGGCCCCCCACCTGTAATCTCGCACCTCTGTATTAAACACCCAGAATTACATTCCTCTGTTGCTGATCGACGGACTGATGCTATGTACATAATCTCATTCAATCAACAGTCAATGTAATCTCTTTCTATTGTGTGTCGATTGAACCCGGCTTGTACCATTGTCCTTGTTCTACCTCTTACTAATGCGTAGAACTCCGATTGGCTCGGCTGGCCCGCTCTCATCGCTGCTTCTTTAATAAAATTTATGGTGTCCGGGTGTCCTCGCTACGGCCGAAGCATTGCCGGCTCCCCTTTGTTTCGTGCGCTCTTTATTAAGCGTAGGTAGCTAGGCAGGGAACACTGTGCCGGCCGGTGGCCGGATACCGGCTGGGCTGCGCTGGGCTGGGGAGCTGCTAGGCAGACGTCGTTATAGGAACTTGGCTGTAGACAGCTATATATAATGCTTTCGTTACGTGGGGAGAGAGAGCATTATACGCTGCTTATAACAAACACACAATTGTAGCATCTCTGAAATAGTTGTAATGGATCCATGCAATCTGTCACTATTAATGAGATATATAGATTGTGCCGAAGTAAAGAGTATCGGTATCGCCCTTAACACCGTTCCGTCCGAAGCTGTGAAAAGTCGAAGCTCATGGCTGGCTGGCGCGCGTAGAACTCCTTTGTAACTGATCGATGCCCAATTCAAACAATTGATTAAAGGAGACCAAACGCCAAGCATCCGCCATCTCCGGGGGAAGCCATAGAAACTACATAATTGAATTGGCATTCCAAGTGCAAGTGGTTTCCTATTTGTTTCAACAGACGCGCCTTCTCACCACAGCTCTTAACAGCTCACCTCCACTAAATTACATCATCGGCCGTAACGAGACAGGCAGTCTTTTTCGAAAATTGGCACCATTAAAGTAAACAATTCCCATCAAAGCTTTTAACGGCGCCACCCATCAACAACAACAACAACACCTCAGATGCTAAACACAGACCCTTCCGACATCGATGTCGACTGGTTCTACAAAGGTAGGCGTAAAAGCAAACGCTCAACGTCTTCTTCTCACACCAACAAAGACCGCATTAGGGAGAAGGAGACTCTCTCTAAGCCATCATCAGCTACTACTACCACGGCGGCTAATGACAAGATCACACAGCATAAAGTGCCATTGACCACAGAGCCATTGACCCAGTCTTCAAGGCAAGCGGTCGCCCATACGCCAACGCTTTCGCCAGCTTCCTCTGTTGGATCAACTACGTCCACTGCTCCATCAACGGCTCCAACAGACGCCACTACCCCTTCCCCATCATCACAGGCTTCTACTGGGAGATCTCTCCTCTCCAAAGCGCTACGGCCTCGCTCTAACTCGGACTCTAGGGCAAAGTCCACCAGCACTGCAACTAGTCAAGCGCCACCACAGGCAACACCACAAGCTAACTCGGCTTTAACACGTTCCAACTCTTTGACATCATCACAGACAAAGCCAAAGAAAGGCTCATCTTTGCTCAGCGTCTTCTCCAAGAAGAAGTCAGCACCACCGTCTCCACAGCCAATTGGTATCCCGACTTCTGCGAGTTCCTCCGTTCAATCTTCACCTGCAACGATGCCAGCATTGGGTTCTTCGATTGAATCACTCTCCCCACGTGCAGACTTCTTGAGTAAGACCTTGTTCCCAACTCCAGAGACCAACAGAGTCGTTTTGAACAAGAACCCAAACAGATCGAGTGTTCCGATCAAACAACTCACCGACGTTCGTCTGAGACGTGTTACATTCGCATTGGATAAACTACCAGATGATCCACCACAGCAGATCCCATCTCGGAGACCGAAAAAGGGAAACATCACCGTTGTCGATGATTTGATTGCCGAGCCATTGAAGCTATCCATTGGTATCACCAATGAGGCTAAAGCTGAACCGAAAGTTTACGACGAGGCTGCGTTACGTATCGCTAGAGAACAACAGAGACGCTCTTTGGAAGAAGCTGAGAAACATGCACAAGAGGCACATAAAGCCGCTCAAAGAATCGCTGCAGAGGTTATGAATTATAAGAATAAGCAATCCAAGTTTTTCAACATGAAAGAAGATGAGTTGGAAGAGACTATCAAGTCCGGTATGTCAGAATTAGAAATTGATAAACCGATTCATTTGCATGAACAACACTTTGAAGATGAGATCATCCATGCTGATGACGAAGAAGAGCATGAGATCTCACTGGAACAGATCTATACTCGTTGTTGTCACCTTCGTGAAATTCTTCCAATCCCAGCAACGTTGAAACAACTTAAGAACAAGACATCTCCACTTCAAACTTTAAAACTTCTCAACCCAAAGCCAACACTCATTGATGTTTACTCCTTCAGTGATTTCATTGCCATCGTTCCAATCAAGAATGTGATCTTTGATAACGTCACCATGTCCACAGAGATGCTCAAGATCATCTTATCATCGCTTGTTCGCTCCACAACCATTCAAAGACTCTCACTACGTAACGTGCCTATCGATGAAACAGGTTGGAAGTTGTTGTGCAAATTCCTTTCAAGAAACCACAGTATCATCAAGTTGGATGTCTCACAGCAGAAAATCAAACAAGAATTACCACTCAATCAACACCGTTCAGAGATGGATTGGTCATTGTTCGTTGATACATTGATCTTGAGAGGTGGAATCGAAGAATTGATCTTGAATGGGTGTAGATTACCTGTTCCAGTGTTTGGTCGTTTGATCGATGAAGGTGTTTCAAGGGCTACCAAACGACTTGGTGTTTCTCAAATTGATATGACTTTGGAACATGTCAAAATTTTGGCAAATTGGATTTCAAGGGAACATTCCACTTGTGAAGGTTTGGATATCGGTTATAACGATTTGAGCATGGGTGACAAATTGAAACCGTTGATTAAAAAAGTCCCGTATGCTAATCAATTGCAGTGTATCTCATTGAATTCAACCAATTTGGTCAATGTGGAGGATGTTGCATTAATGGTGAGATCGTTGTCCAAACTTCCAAATCTCAGATTCTTGGACTTGAGTAATTTGAGTCCAATCTTCCCAGGTATCTTACCATATTTGAACAAGTACTTACCCCGTTTCCCAAATTTGAACAGAATCCATTTAGACGGTAACGAGTTTTCCACAAAGAGTTTCAGTATCTTGGCTGAGATTTTCCCAAAATGTGAAAACTTGGTTCATGTCTCCATCACTGGTATCTCTACAATCAGTTACGCTGCAAGTGCCGCTTTGTACAGTGCTGCTAAGGCTTGTAAGAAACTTGTCAACTTCGATTTGGACTATGATTTGATCGATGAGAAGATCAGCTCTAGAATTGCTGTTTGTTTGATGAGAAACATGCAAACTACACTACATGATAACAATGAGCATAACGATACACATGATGACATCTTGTTCGATGGTTCATTGATTGCTGAGACTGCGTCTAAGTTACTCGATAAGATTACAACTTCAAGTGATCTCGATAAGGATGACTTCTCCAAGAAGTTCTTGAAGAAGCAGTTCCTTGACAAGATCTCGAATGCCCGTAAGAAGATTAACAAGACCATGGATGAATTGATGTACAAGAGAGACCATGAAGGTAAGTTGACCCTTGAAGAGAAAGAAGACTTACTCCGTTTCTACTTCTTGGATACCTCTCTTGCCAACATTTTGGAGATCTTTGAAAACCTTCCAGATGATGCTTCTTCTTCCCCTACCGCAAATACAACTCCTGCACAATTACCAGTTAGTGCACCACTTGTTCAACCTCCTGCTGATATCCAACCACATCAAATGGCTTTGGAAGTCAACGAAGGTAAAGCGACACCAATTGATGCTGTCACAGGAAGACCTATCTTCCTCCGTTCTTTATCTCAAACTTCGGTTCAGGCCAAGAAGCAAGAAGAAGAGGAAGGTGAGTTCCATAGATGGGGTTTCTTTGTTCAACAACAACGCCAAATGCTTCCAAGAGATGTTCCTCCAGAACATGAACAGAAGAAAGATGGTTTCTTTGTTCCACAATTGCCATCTGGTACTGAGTTGAGAGATGCAGTTATCAAGGCAAAAGGTATTGAGAGCATTTCAAGTTTGATTGATAATGTCAACCAAAAGAGATTTGATTTGGAGAATATCTATCCTGTTATCAAAGAAGACAAGGCCGATGGTGCTGGTGATGATGACAGTTTGCAAAGTGACGTTGATGCTGATGATATTCAAGAAGTTGATGAGGCTTATGACAAACTGTTGAATGATCTGTCCAGGGTGAGATCAAATAAGTGATGTGCATGATGTATGAAATGAATTTATGATGATTACACAACGTTTGTGTTTTATATATATATAAAAAAAGTTATGAATGAGCACAGCAATGATTGTATTAACCCTACAAGTGATGTATCGTAAAGACATAATTATATTAAACAAAAGGGTATGCAAGTAATCATTCCAGCGATCATAAGGTATGCAAAACATCAAATAACAAAACAACATTAGACCAGCCACTCCAGTGGCAACAAAGGTGAATATAATGGTACAGAAATCTCAAAAGCGATATTCAAAAACATGCAAATGGGAAAAGATTAGGGAAAATCATCAATATGAAGGGAGGCATCAACACAAGAACTTGTAAGCTCTGTACCAGATTGGCTTGGTGGCCAAAGTGGCCTTCTCCTCGGCGATCTCCTGTTGGAGAAGCTCAAGGTCCGAGTGTGCTTTACCGGCATCGAGTGGGATCTCGGTCAATGGCAAGAACTCCCAGAACTTTCTAACGTAGAGCTTTCTACCAATGTATAAGACCAAGACGACAATAGCACCGAGGTAGTTCTGGAAGAAATCGGTTGCGTTTGGACTTTTACCCAATGGGAACAATGCCAACCAGAACTGAGCGACGAGGAAGAGGATCAACACGATCAATGCGAGGACAGAACCCCAGAAGCCTGAGTGGGAGCGGAAAGAAAGCTCGTCGAGGGAACGACCTTGGGCCTTCATGGCGAGTCTGAATCTGATGTGACACAACAAGATGGAGATCCAGGTGAAGGCAATGGCAAGACCACAGATGGACATCAACCAACTGAAGACAGTGCTCTCGTGGTCAGAAGCAGCGAGGTAACACAAGAGACCTGTGAGCATGTTGAGGAGGATACCAAAGATTGGACGACCCATACGGTCGATGTAGTTGAAAATGGATGGAGCAAGACCCTGGGCAGCAAGGGAAGAGATGGTTCTTGAACAACCGTAGACAGCGGAGTTACCAACAGACATGACGGAGACAAGAATGACGGCGTTCATGACAGATGGGAGACCCTTGATACCACCATTCTTGATAGCGATGACGAATGGAGAAGCAGCGGCATCGACAGAGGATGAACCGAGAAGTCTGTCATCATCTGCAGAGACGAGGAGAGAGACCAAAGTCAAAGCACCGAGGTAGAAGAGAACAATTCTCCAGAAAACCTGTTTAATGGCAGAAGGCAAGGTCTTTCTTGGGTTCTTGGCCTCGGAAGCTGCAAGACCGATCAACTCAGAACCACCAACGGAGTAAGTAGCTGTAACAAAGACGGAGCAAACACCTTTGAAACCGTTAGCGAAGGCACCTGGGTTGTGGTAGTACTTACCTCCGACGAAACCACCTTCTGGTCCACCACCACAGACAAGAACAACACCAAGGATGATGAAGCCAGTGATGGCAATGACCTTGATCAGAGAGAAGATGTACTCAGCTTCACCGTAACCTCTGACACCAAACAAGTTGATAGAGACAATGGCAACGTAAAAGATAGAGACCCAGGCAACTGGATTGATCTCATCGTTCCAAAATTGAATAGTCATAGAAGCAGCGATAATTTCCAATGGCAAGACAACAAGCCACAAGAAGACATAGTTCCAACCGATAGCGAAACCCCAAGATGGGTCGATGAATCTGGAACCGTGAGCAGAAAAAGCACCGTTAATAGGGTATGTACATTGCACTTCAGCCAAAGCGTGGATAACACAGAAAATGAGGACACCAACGATAGCATATGCAATTGGAAGAGAAGCGGCACCACCGGTGTACAAAGCGGAACCTGAACCAACAAAGAGACCGGTACCAACAGAACCACCAATGGCGATCATCTGCATGTGTCTTGACTTAAGGGACTTATGGAGCGGTGTGTTCTCGAGGATGATGGCATTACGTTCAGCCTCTGACATGTCTGGTGTGAATTTGGATTCATCAACGGTTGGCTCAAGACGTTTGAAAGAGTCAACAAAGGATTGGAACAAACCGGTGGACTTTGTACTGGCTTCATCACTTGGGTTGGTGTAGTAGTCACCGGAGTTTGTGGAATTTATGGACGTGGACTTCTCCGCAGAGAGGTCCTGTTCGGACTTCATATGTGTGCTCATGACGAACGTGTATGTGGGGAGATATTAGAAACAACACAAAGATCGGGGGATGTTGAGGGAGAGGACAAAGAAGCTTAAATACGTATGTGAAAAAAAAAAGTATTACTCATTCACAGATTCGTCACCAGCTGGTCGTCGGGGGTCGGGGGTGGGTCTCGAGATGCCTCGTCGTTTCTTTTTATTGCCGTGCCTCGTGCCGTTTGCCGTTGAGACTTTTTCCAGGGCTCGAGCTACTTTCTATTTCTTGGTGTGAATGGTGGTATTGTGTATTATGTACTGAAGGTCCAGGGACATTGTTGACAGTTTGAAAGGGGTTTCCAGGGCACTTTCCCGTTCATGTAGGAGAACTGTCGGCATTGTTCAAATTATGTGTCAAATTTTTGGGCAGGGCCGCCTTCCGCGTCTGCGCAGTTCGGCAAAGCTCGGAGGGCCCTGCTTACGTAATTAGCCGAGCCTTTTGTTAGCGGTGCTTATGTAAGCCAATAACCGAGGGGCCTATTCATAATAGTCTCATCATTAATATCCGAGATCTTAATGGCCATATGCTTAGCTTTATATTTAGTTTTGGCTTGGAATATGTAGAAGCTGGGCAATTGAATTGATTAGATGAAGACTACAATCAGATATTAACAAGACGAAACTAATAGCATATTGATAACAATAAACTAAATAATTTACTCCTCGTCAGCAGCAGCCTGCTCAGCCTGGAAAGCGGCGATCTTGGCAGCAACTCTAGCCTTCTTCTCCTCCTTGGTGAGCTTCTTGGTCTTGAACTGCTTACCCCAAGCGGCGAAGTCCTTCTTGGAGAACTTGTTCTCAACTGGCTTGAAGGATGGGTCCTCTCTGATCTTCTCGTGAGCAGTGAGGTAAAGCTCCTCAACAGCATCGGCGTCGATGTCGTCAGCCAAGTAACCCTTGAACAAGGTTCTGAATCTCTCCTCATCATCATCAGCCAACTCCTCCATGTACTCAGAAACGTGACCACCCATGATGTACTTTCTCAAGACATCGGCGTCAAGCTCCTCAGACTCGATATCCCAACCTGGGAATCTGTTTGGAGAGTGTGGGATGTAAAGACCACCGTCGGAAGCACCCTTAAGAGCACCGAAGACACGGGCACCGGTGGTGGTTCTGGTCAAACCAACATCCAAGAAGACCTTGAATGGTCTTGGACCATCCTCAACGGCCTCGGTGAGCTCGAACTCACCCTCAACCTCCTCAACACCAGTGTAGGTCTCGTCCAAACCGAGCTTCTGCAAAGCTCTTCTGGCAACCAACAAACCGGTAGCGTAAGCAGCAGACCAGTTAGTCAAACCGTGCTGGATACCGTATCTTGGAAGCTCGTGAGAGTAAGCAGCGGTCAAGACGAAGTCACCGGTGATCTGGGAAGAGACGATCTGACAGATGATGTCCTTGTTGGTGATTCTAACGACAAGTCTGTACTTTGGAGTGTTGTACTTAGCCTTGTGCTGAGCGACCAATCTCTTTCTCTGGTAGTAGTCGGTCTTACCCTCTCTTCTTCTTCTGAATGGGGTCTGGAAACGGGAGTGGTAGGCAGAGGTCTTCTGCTCCTTCTTTTGGAAAGCCATCTTGATGTGATTTGGTATTCGGGGTGGGGGATATCTCTTCAAACCGGTGTGGTAAACGAAGTGTGTCGCAATTGAGGTTGTGGAAATTTTTCACCCACCCACACTGCTCGCGCCCGCTTCGCGGGTTGAAAGTTTTCGCGGGACTGCAAAAAAAAAAGAGCGGAGAAGATGATGGTTGCGGGTTTGCGCGAATGTATCACGTGATATACATTAGGGCAACCTCAAACCTGGGGAAAGTCTGTCGGCAGTGTCGGAGCGAGCGAGCGCGCGAGATCAGGAGAAAGCCGAGCTGACGGCACACACAGCCTCCAGGCGATGTTTCGCTTGCGTCAAAAAGCTGACTGTGAAACAATGGAAGCACTGCCAGATCAAGCGAGTTTACTCTAATTTAGCGTATCGGTCCATAGCCCATAGAAAAAAAGGAGATCTCTGGCTGCTTTGACGCTTGTTGGCAGCCAAGACTTTTCTCCGAACACAGCCCCCCAGACTGCGAGATAGTAGCGATCCTCGGACCTATTTCAAAACAAAACCTGTTGATTATCCTGTTTATAACACCGTCACACTGTCTATCTTACAACTCCGCCTTTATCTGTGTTGTTTCCCGATCCTCACTCAGCCACTTTAGTCGTGCAAAACAATGAACACTTGAAAAGCCTTATAAAAGTTGACACATTTACCCGCATTTATCCACCCTCTTATCTTTCAACACAGAACAACCACATCAATCGCCACCCGAACTCCATCTACACACAATGCCTTTAACACGCACCACCATCATCATTAGTGACCTTTCTCGTGATCAATGTCTCACGGTGCCAAAGAGGATCCGTGCAGATATCGACGCGCTGATCACAGAGTTCAACCTTGATAAGGGACTCATCGAACAGTGGAGCGAACTCGCATTCCTTTCCCGTCTCGTCATCATCATTGACAACGAGCAGAACGCCTCTGCTGTGTATCAGTACTTGAAAGAGAAGCACCCTGACCTTAAGATCCGTCTCCAGGAGTCCATCATCCGCAGACACAAGAGTTTTGATGCCACACTCACCACCCCGGTTTCCCCAAAGCAAGAACTATACGAGGAGAAAGAACCGGCAAAGAGTGATGAAGAAGAAGAAGATGCAGGTCCATATTTCCGCAAGAGAACAAACACCAAAGTCTTGTTTGATGGTTTGCATTTGAATACCAACATTGCCCATGAGAATGGCACCATTAGCCCAATGTCCCCAACTATCACTTTAGACACAGTTGACCAATGAATTATTGGTCATCTACATCAAAAGCATATTTTCATTTCTATTTTCTGTTTTACACATCTTCTAGGGAGTTATTTGTTTGCATATATGGAATTATTAGGATTGCTTTGTAGCTTCATGAAAGCCATGAACGGTGGTAATTAGTACACTCTCTATAAGTGGGGTTAATCATCAAAACATTTGTTTATGGTTACTATGTACATTTTAAATTGATTGCCTATGAAGCTGGAGCAGCAGCCTCTTGGACAATCTCGTAATCACCATTGTCAAGCTTCTTGATAACACCCTGAGACATCAAAGAGTCAAAGAGGTCCTGAGGAACCCAACCACCAGTGACAGCAAATGGAACAGTACTCAACTCTTCGTAGTACTTCTCGAGCTCCTTGGTGTGTCTCTCGAACTTGTCCTGTTCAAGAGCAATTGGGAACTCTGGAACGGTGACGAACTTGTGCTCGGCAAACTGTGGCCATTGCAACATGAGTTCATAGATTTTTCTATCAACGAGAGCAACTTCATTAGCGGTTCTTCTCTCAATGGCCGCGAGGTATGGGCCTCTCAATCTCTTAAAGACTGGGGAACCTTCGGATCCAAGCTTGGTGAAGATCTTACCAAAGTTCAAATCCCACATAACCTCATTTCTAGTACGGGCAACGGCGAAGTCGTAGTAGTACTTATCAGTTTCTTCCATCTCTTTGTACTTCTCCTCATCGATCTCAAACTCGTAAACTTTTGGACCATCCTCGTAAGCGACAAATCTTGGAGTGCTTTGGAACATCAATGGCTTGATGGTGGCACCTTCAAAGTCCAAGAAAACGTGTTCACCGGTCTTCTTACAAATCAAAACATTCAATGGATCCAAGTCGGTGTGGGCCAAACGTGGGGAGAACAAAGCATCAACGTTCTTGACACTTGGAGACTTGACATCGATCATAACTGGAGCAAGCTTCTGCAAGTTGGTGAAAGTCTCAATCTGTTGCTTCAATTCCTCCTTGGATTCACGAACACCAGTGGCATCGGCTTCAACAAGGGCCAACTTAGTTCTACTGTTCTCCAACTCAATCTCAGCAACGGAGGAAACGATATCCAAAGGCTTGTTAGCATCCCAAGGACCGATCAATGACTCAAACTGGTTCTTTCTCAAAAGTGGCTTGTTTCTCCAGAAGACTCTCTCAGTGGATGGACCAATGAACCAACGACCTTTCAAAGCCTCATCGGTCTCACCTTCATAAGGCTCTTTCAAACCATCCTTACTTCTAGCATCACTAGTCAAATACAAGGAACCGAATTGGTTGAACTCAATTTCAGCAAGCTTGGCTTGGAACTCAGAGATTGGATCGATGACAAGCCCGAGGATCTCCTTATGCTTAGGATCAGTACGTGGGGTCATTGGGGCCCATTGTCTCATCAATGTGTCACCTTCGATGAACTCCATCAAGATGAATGCAGATCCAACTGGGTTACCTTTATCGGAGGCATAGGCATAAACTTTTGGAACGTTAACACCAAGCTTCAAATCGGCGAAATCCATAGTGGCAACCTCGGACTGGATACGTTTTGTAATGGCATATTCGGTATCGAGTGGGTATGGGATTCTGAGGATGAAGTCTCTACCGGAGTTAGTCTCAACTTTGTAAATTCTGTTGTGCTTACCCTCGTGGACGGAGATAAGCTGTTTGATGTGCATCTCCTCATTTGGGTTGAGGGATCCAGTGGATGAAACGGACAAGTTGTGTGGGAAAGTGGTGTAATTCATGTCAGAGGTCTTTGGTGGGACAACGCCCTCGGACTCGACTCTACCTTGTTCATAGATATCTTTCAAAACGGACTGCAAACCTGTAAGGGAGAATTTGGTGTGTCTCTTACGCTTCTCTGCAGCATCGTTCTTCAACCAAGTACCCCAAGTGTACTGGAAGATGACGTCTCTCTTCTCATCGTTCTCATCGGAGAGGTTGGTGAAGACCTCTTTCGGCTCACTTGAGATCGAACGCACAGCGGACCAGTTGGCGACACGTGGAGCTCGCACGGCTGCTGTTCTCAGCAGCTGTGGAGCAACCACAGCTCTGCTTAGCGAAAACATCTTTCTTGTCTGTATGTGCTTGTTGATGCGCTGATTTGGAAAGAACTTTGTGTGGTTGTGAACTTTTCACTTTTCGGCCGATGATCGGCGAACCTGTCGAAACCTCATCGCGACATCAAAAAAACAAAACAAATCGTGGGGTCGATAACGTAAACACACCATCTAATGGAGTTATAAAGGCTATAAATATAGTGAAAATGTCAAATTTGAAACAGCAGTTATCTCAGTTGATTGGTAAATTACACAGCTGAATTTTCCCCGTGAAATTTGGACCATTTCTAACACGGCGGCAACAAAGATTCCGCTGTGGCGGCTACTGAAAGGCTCCAGCACAAGAAGCTTGCCGCCAACGATTTGGTGGCGCTTAGAAGCTCCGTGACGTCTGTTTTGCCCATTGCAGAGCGTCATGAAAGACTTTTGAGAACGGTTGATGTCAACGGTCTCACAGAGCTCAGCTTGCAACTCGAAGTTTGTGGTATGTTCTTTGCTTGATAGTTAAGAAGAGATCAAAACTAACGTGTACACACAGCGGTTAACTTGTGGAACTCCGCGTCATTGGCCATCAAAGGTGAGCCTGTTGATACGAGAAAGTTGTTCTGCTCTCTTAAGTTCTTTGCGTGCTTGCTCTTCTCGATCAATGAGTCCATCGCTCCGTCGTTGAAGGAGAAGTTCAGAAGCTTGAATTGTCTGTACAGAGCTTTGAGAACCGCAGTTGATGAGGAGGAGATCCAGATCGCTGGAAAGATCCAAGAACATGCAGATCGTGTTTTCAAGTCATTGGAGTCTGTTTCGTCCGGACTTGAGAAGGAGGTTTTCAACGAGTTCCAGAAAGTGAAGGCCCAGTTGTTCATCACCAAGATGCAGTTGTCCATAGTGGAAGACGACGTTCAAATGGCCAAGTTTTATGAAGAGAGGGCCGAGGTTCTTGGTGTTACCATGGATGATGAGAACACAGGGACGATATCAGAAACCGTGAGAGTCATTTACAACTCGTCTCTTTTGTTGTACAAAAAGGAGCAGTATGATGATGCCATTCATTTCTTGAAGAAAGCTATGTCAGTGGCCTTGAACTTCAGTGAGACACCCGACTCAATTGATATCAAAAGATCTGTTTGCTCGTTGCTTTCCCGCTGTTGTCTCCTGTTGAAGACGGAGGAATCACTCGAACTCGCTGCGAACACTGTGCAAGCCATGGAAGATCTCCCATCTAACCAATCTGTGGAACCATTTGAGTTGGCAATTGAATTAGCCAAAATCCGTGGATCAACACTTGATATCGAGACCATCATTATGAGGATGATTATGGCTGTTAACATTGCAGAAAATTTCAAACCAGTCTTGGGTATCATCAACGACTATGCCAACACCAATCCGTCCTCAGCAATCAAGTGCTACGAGTACGCTTTCACAAATAAACTTGAGCCCGATAGGGACCATGAGGGACTTGAACTGTTGTTTGTTGCGATGGTGAACGCCTATATCAAGGATAAAACCACTCCGGTTGACATCAAATGCAAAAGTTTATCCGTTTTCCTTGATAGCGCTGAGAGGATCTTTGTTAAGAGTGTTTCTAAGAAATGTTCCTCATCATCTATTACGTTGCTTTGGACTGCAGGTAAAAGTGCAATGAAATCAGGTGATTTCAGCGATGCCGTCCCATGGCTCCAACTTGCACTTCATCGTATCCTTCAGATCAATGAAATTGATAAGGCTAAATTCCAAAGAGCTTTACAAAATTGTTATATTAGTCTTGAAGATTACAACAAGGTTACAGATGTCTATAATTCAATGACTGAGGATGCTAAAGATTGTTTGATCTCACAATACAACATGTTCAAAGTGTTCATTGCACTTGGTGAAGAAGAGAAGTCAATGTCTTGTTTGCAAAGAATTGTTGGTTACGATGACAAGAATTTGATCCCATTACTCTCGTTGTGTGCTATCAACTGTCAATCTAATACAAGGGTTGCCATTGAGTCGATGCTTCAACTTTTCAAAAAAATCAACGGTGGTTTGAATTCAGAGATCTCTATTGCCAGCACGCTTAGATGTGTTATTGAACTTATATTGAAAGAGAATAACGACACTTTCAAAGACCAGTACGTTGAGACTTTGTTAACCTTATTCCAAGAAGCACACAGATTTGCCGAAAACAATCCCAAAGCGTTTAGTATTGATGAGTTGAAATGGTTTGGTGCAGAGAGTTTTAACACTGCTAGGGATTGTCTTTTAAATGGTGATTTTTTCTATGGTGACTTGTTTGCCGAATGTTCTAACAAGTTGGTTCAATTAATCACTGATGATATAAGTTTGAATGATTCTATGACAATGAAACTTTGGAGTTTCCGAGCAGGTTTGATTTCAATAATGTGTCAAAGTAAGATTCCAAATCTTGATCATAATGTTCTTTGGAATAACATTCGAACGAGATCTTTAAACTTACGAATGATGATTGATGAGTTAATGATTATCTGTGGGCAGCATCTGGAATATCTGAATTTGAAACTGGATTGGGAGAAATGTCTCCTTGATTGCATGCTTTTCCAATATCAATCCGAAGTCGAGTTGTGTAATTTGAGTGCCATTGAATCCATCATCAAAGAATCACAACGGTTTAAGACTGTGGAATTTGATTCAACGTTGGTTAACATTGTCATTGACCCGAGATATTCTAGTCGTTTGAAAATCGTTGTTCTTTCCCATGTCATTGAAAGAAACATCTCCGACCCAGAAACCCCATCCACTACATTATCTCGATGGGTTCGTCTTTTACTTAAACATGGAGACACTTCCATCACTACAGTTCTTAATAGGATTGTTGCACGTTTATCTACACAACAGGAGGATAATAAGTTCCCTGCACATGAAGTTGAATGGATGTCTACACAGTGTTGGAATCGTGGTGTTGGTATATTTCTCGATGGTGATCGAACACAAGGTACAATATGGTGTACACATGCTATGAAATTATCCAAACATGTCAATGAAAGATTTGAAAACACTTTGCACAAGATGTGGTTGGAGCTTTACACATCACCTCTACCTTCCCAATAATCCGAAATTTTCTTGTCCCAACCTTGACCAAACTTCACTTGATTCAACAATTTCAATATAGAATCATGTTCACTTTCATGTGTAAACACCTTGGCAACTGTATATAAACACCATTCCGCATACCATGGATTTCTCTTCAGATTTGTCTGTATCAACCCACAAACGATTTTGGCATAATGAGCTACGGGGTGGGACCGGACTTTAACATCCATAGGTTTATGTGATAGCAAAAGTACCAATGCTGTGTCTAAGAGCAAATGTGTGTGCAATTGCTGTGATGAAGGGATAAGGATTGTGGGGAATGGAGAATTGGAGAAACGGAGTGGTGATGAATGAATTGTTGTTGATAGTTTTGTTGCATTGTTGAATGCCGTGAGGAAATCTGCTTGGTGAATGGATAACAGTGGTAATAAGTTGTGTGGTGTTGACTTTGAGGTCTCCGGGATGACTAGTATCTGGGAGACTGTCAGTTGGAGAAGTGTGAAATGGAATGATACTGCTGGTATTGTTGTGTGGAGGTGTGATACAACGTGTTGATGAAGGTTATGACGATAGAGAAACAGTGTTAGAAACAAAACGGTGTAGTCATCTTGTTGGTCTAATTCATCAAGAGATTTTTTGAAAAAAGTCAATGGGGAAGTGTATGATTTAGTTCTTAATGATGTTAATGCATACACCGCATACATCAATGCCTTGTTAGATTGCATTATCGAAGGTATTTCTTCGACAAACATTGTGTCATCGATATCCATAGTTGGGGCGATGTTTGTAATGTACTCTTCCAAGAGCATCAAATGTTCATCATCTCTCATAATCAATGGTGAATTGCCCATATGAACTTTATGACCACGTAGATAATCAACAAATCTGGGGACCAAGCAATTCAACTCGTGCAATTCGTCATTGGTCAAACCTCTATTGTCAGATTCAGATCTCATCATTGGGACACTCAGTTGTGGAGGTGAGAACCCATTTATGGAGCTGTGTGTATCTGATGTCTGGTTGTTGGATAAAGAGTATGAGAATAGGTCTGTTGATAGTCTGCGATGTTGTCCTATCAACGGTGATGGCAATTGAGCATATGTGAAAGGCTGGGTATATGCTGGTAACAATTGTTGTTGTACATATGGTTGTTGTTGTTGGGGATGACTGTTACGTCTCGAGGATCTCTTTAGCTTCGGAACAGGCCATTCACACACTTCATTCTTAGCGATACAACCATGACAAATTGGTTTATGTTCATCACATTTCTTATGTTTACGACGACAATTGAGACAACCTGTTCTAACCCTTTTCCTTGTGAGATCTTTAGATTCAGGTTTGATCTGGGCCATATGAGCGACGGACATCTCTCTCTCTCTCTCTCTCTCTCTGTGTGTGTCTGTCTATGTGTCAATTGGTGTATCAATTGGTGTATCAATTGGAGTATAAGTGTATGAGTGTTTGTATAAAAGTAAAGGTATGGAAGAAAGGAGATTTTATGACAGGACGGAAGGAGCCGGGTGCGTCTATTAATGCACCCCGGACTCGGAGCCCAAAACGCGGAGTAAATGCTCGTTGGAATCATTACAGTCATTTCATTCATACAACTATGTAATTATACATGTAAAATGGCTCGGCCCAATGGTCGTTCTCTTTAAAGGACCCCATGCAAAGGGTATAATTAGCGAGAGTCTCTGCGAGCCTAGGCCATACATACAAACTTCTTATATACTAAGGATATAAAGATATAACATAGATGGATATAGATATAGACATACATAGATATTTTATATAACTGTCATATAAGAATGAATGACCGAATGAACTTATCCATAAACAAAGAATGGATGACTCCGGGGTAATCGTCGCGTAGATCCGAGCACCCGGGCAAAATAGGAGCTCGGCAAAATAGCCTAAAACGCGGGGCAGCGCCTAGGTCCATCAGGTCATGTGACCTGGGTCACGTGACTATGTATATATGGTCATATGACCATATACATCTTTGTATAGAACATGTATTATATCTTCTGCTTCTTAGAGGTCATACCGAGCTCTTTAAGTCTTTCACACCAAGCACCTTGTTCCAATAAAGCCAATGGTTGTGTCCACTCAGGTGACACCAATTCAAACCACCATTCAATAAACTGCATATACTCAGCCATTGAATATTTCAACTTATCCACCGGTTTAAACTGTGCAAATGTCCATTCTGCACATTCGTCACTGAAGAACAACGGTGCATATGTCGATATCGTTGATAACAACGATAGTATTAATGAACCCGTTGCGGGGCCAACTCCACGTAACGTTGTGATCTGTTTCATTGCTATCTTTATTGTAGATAAGTACATGGCTTTATCTGGGGTTTTCAATGTTAATATGGTCTTGAATGCTTGAGATGAGGTAGATATAACCGAGTCTTCGGAGTTTTGTGCAATCAATTTAGGTAACGTTGGTCTAAATTTACCCTTTTGAAGTTTCCAATCCATGAGTTTTACCAGTTCATCTTTTGTGATATGGACTTTACCATCCTCCTTATAACGTTTCTTTAACGTATGGGGCAACTCATTACGCCATTTATCAAGTTCTTCAAGCTTATCGTTCCTGGCAATCTGTTTGGTTAAGTACTCGTAGTTGTCGTTGCGTGATTGGACCAATCTGTTGATCAGATCCTCTTCTTTTTCTTCCTCAGACTTTCTCTTCATTATCAATTGACCTCTGTTTGATCTTACTGTCTACCTCTGTTTACCCCTGTTTATAGTTTGTTGCTCTTTATAGGTCATAGGTGTGGTCTCGGCCCATTCGCGAAAGAAAAGACCATACAACCATCTTTTCTACCTCTATAAACCTCCATAAAGAGAAGACAAAGCTATAAAGAGAAGGAAGATGCTCAGCCAGCCAATCAACATCCCCCAGTGGCTTGAGGAGAACTCGCACCTGCTACAGCCACCGGTCAACAACTTCTGTTTGCACCGTGGTGGCTTCACGGTGATGATTGTCGGTGGTCCCAACGAGAGAACTGATTACCACGTGAACCAAACACCGGAGTATTTCTACCAGTACAAAGGCTCAATGACGTTGAAAGTCGTTGACGACGGTGAGTTCAGAGATATAACTATAGGTGAAGGTGAGAGCTTCCTGTTGCCTGGTAACACCCCTCATAACCCTGTGAGATACGCTGACACCGTTGGCATCGTTGTTGAACAAGATAGACCAACAGGTGTTTTGGACCAGATCAGATGGTACTGTTCCAATTGCAAGGAGATTGTCCATAACATTGAATTCTACTGCTCGGACCTGGGTACACAGGTTAAAGAGGCCATCCTCAGTTTCGATGGGGACTTGGAGGCTAGAACTTGTAAGTGTGGGACTCTTAATTATTCAAAGCCATAGGGCTCAGCCTATAGCTTTTATTTATACACGACCTTATGACATATGACATATATATATATATATCCTTGAATATCCTGAATATCCTTACTTCGTAAGGATATAGTCCTTAGACCACTGTCTCAACCTCGACATCAACACACCATAAGCGTTATGGTAGTTGATGTTATGATTAGAATCCGGGTAGATCATCAGATCGAAATTGGTCACAGAAGCCAAGTTCAACTCATCAACCAGTTTCAAAGTGTTTTGGATATGGACGTTATCATCACCTGTGCCGTGCATAATGGCAAATCTCTTCACATTCTTGAATGCATCGACGTTGACAATCCTGGATTGTTTATAACCTTCGACGTTATCCTTCGGTTGGTCCATGTATCTCTCTGTATAAATAGAATCATACATCATCCAATCAGTGACAGGTGCCACTGCCATACCATACTTGAAAGTCTCACCTTGGTCATATTCCAAGGTCTTTAGCGTCGTGAACCCACCATAACTCCAACCCCAAATGGCAACTTTCTCCTCATCGATATAGTCTCTTGACTTAATCCATAACTGGGTCATCTCCGTTATATCCCTTGGTCCCCAATAGCCAATGTTTCTCTTAGCCCAAGACCTATACTTCCAACCTTGACCACCGGTGCCCCTCGGGTCTATGTATAGTATAACGGCATCCAAATCATCACACAAGTCATCTTCAAACCCTTCGTGTAGTACCACATTTAGCTTACGGTAACCTGGACCACCATACACAGACACTAACAATGGGTGTCTTTTCGTTGGGTCAAAGTTTTCGGGCACCATCTCAATGACATCCACAGTTTCACCATCTGACAACTGCACTGTGTGATATGAACGACGTGTTCCCATAAAGTCAACACTCCGTTTAGTCATTGTGTTGTTCATAGTGGTATCCATCAACGTCATCATTGGGTACGTGGGGCCCGAGTTATAATCAAAGATGAATCGACCACCGGGTGACACAATACACTCGTGATAGCCAGGGGTGGTTATATCTGATACTGAGTAAATCTGCTTTGTCAATATGTCAATTGCAAACAGATGTTTATCGAAATGACTTTGTCGATTGGCACTGAAGTATAATAGATTTGTGTCATTATCATATGACAATATGTTCAACACTTCCCAATCACCGGATGTTAACACCATGGGTTTATCAGTGAAGTATGCAATATGGTTATAACCATTTGATTCGATGATATCGACAAACCCTCCGGGCACCTTAAGCATAGGTGTATACTCAATCCAACCGTTATAATCACTAGCATTGATCGAGTGTATCACATGGGATGAATGGTTATTCCATAGTCTATAATCGAGTGTCTTGGATTCACGATCAGTTTCACGTATTATCAGGGAGTCATTGATCCATATAGCACCATAACATATCCATTCTTTGCCAAGTTGGGAGTCTGTTCGGTCAACTTCGTGTAATTCCTTGGTGTCGGTGTGGTACTCGTAAAGACTTAAAGTAGGATTTGGTAAACCCGGCTTCGGGTACTTGATCTTCTCGATCTGTGGGTAAACACCATCACTGAACTTCTCCAACAACAACTCATCAACACCTGTTTCGTTAAACTTGAGAAATGCCAGTTGTTTATCATCATCACTCCACCAAATGGCGTTGTCTGACGATAGTACTTCCTCTTCATAGACCCAATCTGTCTTACCGTTGAGTACATCACCACCGTCATTGGTAACACGATCCACTTGATGAGTGTCAACATCAAACACAAACAGATCACCATCCTGGACAAATGACACATATCTATAAGTATTAGACCACGAGGCATGCATCAATCTCTCTTCACTAATCTTTGTAAACTGTTGTTTTGCCACGTCCAACAGGTAATAATGAGCCATCTTCGAGTGTCTGAACATCTTTTCATAGTTTGTAAGTACCAAGGCATATGAACCATCACCAGGTATCATTGCAGATATGATCTCCTCTTTACCTCCATCTTCGAATGTATCACCTTTGTACAACACTTTTTTGTAATGAGGATCTGCCAGTTTCTTCAAGACGTACTCATCACCTTCCTTCATGAAATGGAGGCCTTCATCACTTTCATTCATTGGTTTGACAAACATGATTGTGTCTAATGACATCTGTTCTTTGTACGTCAACTGTGGCATCTCTTCACGCTCGGGTCTCACCGGTACTTCTGTTAATGTGACAAGTTGTGTAGTTGGAACCATTGAGCTTAACAGGTCATCCAGTGCGTTCCTTGTGGTAGTAGCATTTGTTGTGTTTGTAGTATTAGACACCTTCCTGACGTAAGTAACACCTCGATAACTCAACAACCAAGTCGAATATAAGATCAATACCAGCACCACTAAGCTCACAACAACGACTCTTTTAAGTCTTTTAACAGGCCTCAGTGCCATAAAACTTGTATCTGATTCGAAATCTGTGTACTCAGGGGAAGTTTGACCAACGTCATTGACAATGTGTAACAGTCTCGAGGCTTCAGAGTCCGTCGAAGAACGTGTTGACCCTAAGGATTGTAACTCCAAGTCTTCTGTCATCTTTATCCTTCTTTGTCCTTCTTTATAAGACTCATAGACTTCTAGAGTTGCTTAAGCAATATGTCTACGTATCTTCTCCGTTTTCCCATACGGGAACACCCGCGTAAACACTGGGGGGATCATATACACGTGACTATCACGTGATTATCACGTGAAGTAGTGGCCTTACCGAGGTGTTCGGGTGTTTTCTTTATACCTATGTATTATTAGCATTTTATGGTGTAAATGGTTGGTTTAAAGACATAGATATGTGTAGTATTCTATGTACTATCACATAACCACTAGAATGAAAGGATTCGAGGTGTTTCTGGTGGAGCCACATTTTTCAGAGATGTTTACTTACAATTTGAAAGTTCAATACTTAAGTAATGACCTCATTTCTGGGTGTAATTTTGTATTTTTTTGTGTAAAAACTGTGGAGTCCTTGGGAATATGGAGTATATACATTGTATAGCTTACTGTGTGTTTATTCTATAGAAAAAATGGTTAGCTAGTCAATATTGATACAGGATAAGTACCGGATTACGTAATCATACAACCATACAACTATAAAGAGAAGATAAAGATAATACATTAAAGACATAAATCATACAAAGATAAAGACAAATATAAAGTATATAAAGATAAATATATAAAGATAAAGACAAAGAAATATATAAAGATAAAGATAAAGAAGGTGTAAAGGTGTTTTCGCGGAGTTACCGCATTCAGCCATCAAACGAACTTTTGAAACCTCTTTGTCTTTCTTATAGACAAGTCAGCACAAAGCTCCAATTGAGGTTCTTACACATAAGCAGAGCCTTAAAGCTCAAAAAGAAGGGCCAAATGGGGAAACAAGAAGAGGCCATCGAGATGGTTAACTCGTCACAGTTTGACATTGAACAAGGACCATCAGACTCCGTGGAAGCCTCGCTACTACGCTCCAAGTTCGATGAGATTACAAAGACAAGGTCATTTACTTTGGGAGGTAAGAAGAAGAAGATAGCCATCATTTTAGGTGTCATCATCACAATGTGGATCTGTGGTACTATGCTGTTTGTCACCGGTGGTGCCGATGGTGTTATCGACTATTACAAGAGCAGAATGGGAACCGTTGGTGGAGATGCCGAGGCTGCTGGTGTTCCAAGTGTTGAAGCTGAGCCTCCAAAAGACATTCCAACAGTTGAAGTTGAAGGTGAACAGTACGATGATGACGATGCTGAGCCTCCAAAGGAACATCAGGACATGACTCCAACAGTGGAAGATAAACCTGAAGGGGAACAGTATAATGATGACGATGAACCAATGGTTCATCAGGATGATAAACCTGATGATCAGACTGAAGACAAGACTGAAGACAAGACTGATAAGGACGAAGACAAGGACAAAGCACCAATTGGCATGAAAGACCTGGGATTACTCCGTGTCTTCTCCAATCCAATCTACTTCACCCATACCACAGAGAAAGACGAAGGTTTGTACTACTACGCCGAGAGGAACAACTTCGTTGCACGTAAAGTGGACGATCCAAGCTTTTCCCAGTTGTTAGTTGAACAATTCAGTTTCCAATACGGTGATGATGAATATCACCTAGCAACATTCCAACCAAACCATGAGATGACATGGGCTATTATGTCTACAGACCGTGAATCTTTATACAGACATTCGTCATTGTCACATTATTGGTTATATGACATCAAAGAGAACATCGTGACACCGTTGATGTCTGTTGATGGAGAGTTAACCAAAATTTCATTTGCCAAATGGTCTCCTAATTATAACTACATCTCCCTTGTTAAGGACAACGACTTATACATAATGCCATTACAAGGTTCTTTGGAAAGGGTTACCACAGATGGTAACGAGAGAATGTTTAATGCCAAACCGGACTGGGTTTATGAAGAAGAGGTTTTGGCCACTGAGGACGCCTTGTGGTGGTCACCTGATGAGTCTAAAGTCGTCTTTATGAAGACAGATGAAGAAGATGTCCCCGAATATACCATTGACTTTTATGTGCAAACAAGTGAAGGAGGTGCCACCAAATATCCATACACAGATAGGATCATCTACCCTAAACCCGGTTTCAAGAACCCAGAGGTGTCATTACACGTCTATGACGTTGAATCTAAGACTCTTACCGAAATAGGCAGAGAAGATTCTAAATTGGGTAAAGAGTTTGTCATTTACGAAGTGTTTTGGGTCGATTCCGATTATCTGTTGATAAAGGAAACAGATAGAGAATCAAATATCCTCAACGTCAGGATGTTTAATGCCCAAACAACAGATTCCAAAATCGTTCACGAAGTGGATGCAGTGAAGGAGTATGGTGGTTGGATTGAGAAGTTTAATGCCCCCTTGATCATCCCAGCTAAAGAAGGAGAGTCTAGTACCGGTTACGTTGATACCTATGTCGTTGACGGTTATAACCATCTGGTTTACTTCTCATCCCCTCAGAGTAAACCTGAACCATTAACTAAAGGTGATTGGGAAGTTACAAATGCTCCATTAGCTTATGATGCTGACAAAAGACTCGTCTACTTCCATGCTTCCAAAACCCCAATTGATCAACACATCTACTCCATTAACCTTGACACAAAGGAGATTAAGGCCCTGACAGATGATTCCCAGAGTGGGTTCAACAGTGCCATGTTTTCACCAGGTGGTAAATTCGCATATATGACACAACAGAAGGCATTGGAAATGGAATCCACAACCATTGTGCGTATGGAAGACCTCAAGACATTGGTACCAATGTCTATAAACACACTGTGGCTCACGTCAAAGGACAAATTCATGTTCCCTAAACGTTCTTTCCATAGAGTCGATGTCGATGAGTACGATGATGGTTCCAAAGTAACACTTGACGTGTTGGAATACTTACCACCAAACTTTGACTCTAAGAAGAAATACCCATTGCTTGTGCATTACTACGCTGGTCCTGGTTCACACACTTGTAAAGCAAACATTGGCTATGAGTTTAAAGACGTTGTGAGCTCTTCGTTGGATGCCGTTGTCTTGTACATTGAACCTAGGGGAACAGGTGGTGCAGGTTGGAAACATAGATCCTGGGCTAATAAGAAGATTGGGTATTGGGAACCACGTGATATCGTCACCGTCACACAAAAATGGATCGCAAAGGGGTTCATTGATACCGAGAAGACTGCTTGTTGGGGTTGGAGTTATGGTGGGTTCACCACGTTGAAAACCATGGAATATGACCAAGGTGAGACTTTCAAGTATGGTATGGCCGTTGCACCAGTGACCAATTGGTTATTGTATGACTCTATTTACACAGAGAGATACATGGATTTGCCAGAGAACAACGAAAAGGGTTATGAGATCTCACAGATTAAAGACGTCGAGGCTCTCGGTAAAGTTAAAAGGTTCCTTGTGATGCACGGCACAGCAGATGATAACGTCCATATACAAAACACCTATTCTTTGCTGGATCTTTTGAACTTGAAACGTGTGGAGAACTATGACGTTCAGGTTTTCCCAGACTCTGAACATTCCATTTTGTACCATAATGCCAACCCTGTTGTCTACGATAAGCTGATCTCCTGGTTGAAAGACGCCTTTGAAGGTGACTATGACAAGATTGGTCAATGATTAATACATGTTTTTGATTTATACATTCAGTAAGAATTCATATAGATGAGAGTTTATAGTGATTACATAAGAGATTACGTCAGCATTTAATGCTTACATAATAGATTACATAATGGCTTACATAAGCGCTTAGTAAGCACTATGAGGACATATCCTATAACACCGCGCACACAAAGGAACAAACGCCACCAACAACCACTTGGAAAAAGCACAAACAAAACAATGCTCCAGGAGGTTCTAGAAAGGTATGACGGGCCAATTCTCGTTGAGAGACTTGCGCATTTGGCACTGCGTAACGACGATGCAACTGCTCATGAAGCTGCTTTCCAAGCACTCAAACACCTTGACCAGACGTCAATGTACTCTCCATTGATTGAACAACTGTTGAACAAGGCATCGAAGACGTCTGCTCATCAACTCTCCCGGTACACGGACCCCGGTTGGCCCACTGCGTTACAAGAACGGAAGACCCAGTTACTTAGAGAACTCAACGCTGAGAACTTATACCACGAGAGAGACGTCTCCGTTAACATCCGCATTGCTACGATTTATTGCTACAACAGGCTCTACTCGGAGGCCGTACAGGCCCTAAACACTTCGGCTATTGCGACACCGACGTGTCGACTCGCTGAACACGCTGCCCAAGTTGGTATCTTACAAGGCAACCATGCCCTCGTGGCTGCACAGGAGAAACGAATCTCTGTGTTTTTGTCGACTGCTCTGTCAAATGAGGCATATACAAAGAGAATGACCGAGCAGGAGATTAAGTCCTATTGGAGAACTAGGTTCCTTATCCTTTTTGCCAATTTCCTCAAACAGAACTTCGATGAAGTGGCTAATGGTGCTTATGAACTTGCTAATGCCGACCCTTTACAAACAGCTGATGGTCAAAAGATCAGTGCTCTCGACATCCTTCATAACTCTGATTTCAACAAGTTTATCCATAAAGACGAAGTGACATTGGCCATCATCATCTCAATACTGTTGAACAGACCTTCAAATGAACTCATAGATGTGCTTGGTGAGCCAGATTTCGTTTCCTTAATGGGGACGAAAATCCCCGAGGTTCGTCAACTCTTTACGGCATTGAACAATGCAGATTACAAAAAAGTGTCCTTGATCCTCGAGAGAGTGAGTCCAGATGCAGAGGCCAGTTTCCTGTTGAGTAAAGTATGGGGTGACGTGAGGTTGAAGTTGAGACGTAAGAGTTATTTACTCTATCTCTCTTTAGTCCACAGGGTCACCATTGAACACTTGGCGAAGAAGTTGAATGTGGAACCGTCTCGTTTGGTCAGAGAGTTAAAGGACTTGATCCGTGATGAGAAACTCGACTTTGAGGTGACGAGCGATGACCAAATCTTACAGATCCGAACCGTTGATAAGAAGGCTCTTTACTACGCAAGACTTGAGAAACTCTCAGAGGAGACAGATAAGATTGAGAGTACATTATCTACAAGATTAGAACAAGATGCAAAGAAGGATGGCACAAGATCACCAAAGCCAAATGTCGGTCCTTCAAATCTTTCAAGAATCGCTAGAGAATGCACCAAGACTCCACCTGGTGATGACTCTGGGGACTCCGAGATGTCTTAATGAAGTAAATGCATGAATATATATACAGACTAAAACACTTCCAACACCTCATCTTCCAATGGTGTTGTAACTCCAAACTCTGCAATGTTTTCAATGTCAACAATCTCCTTGGCAGCTTCGACGGTTAAGTTTGTATAAGTGTCAACACCCACTGCGATGTCATCCTCGACTCTAATACCAATGTTTCTGAAATGTTTTGGGTATTTGAGGTCATCTGGAACGTAGATACCCGGTTCCACGGTGACGACTTGTCCAGCTCTCAACTTGGCACCTCTCGAGTATCCCGGAGTATCATGAACGTCCAACCCCAAATTATGACCAATGTAATGAGGATACAGCCTCGAAACTTCCATTGAGTTCAAATCACCCATACCACAGTTCTTCAATTCCCTTTTGAAATAACTGATACTCAAATCGTGTAAATCTTGTAACGAGACACCGCTGCTCTCAGTACAATGCTCAATACAAGCTTTTTCAACGTTCAACACGGCTTGGTATAACTCGGCCTGAGGCTTTGTAAACTTTCCGGAATTTGGCCATGTTCTTGAGATATCGGCACAATACCCACCAAGGGAACCAGCTGCATCCACAAGTGTCATCTCGTCTTGGTACATGACATCATCGTTCCTGGTGTAATGGATACACAGGGAATTTGTACCCGAGCCGACAACGGGGATATAGGCCGATTTATCACAACCTCCACTGATAAATCTGTACTCTAAGAAAGCTTTCAAAGTTCTCTCCGTCTTGAATCTCTTTGCATATGCCTGGTTATATGCCCTACCTGAGATTTGACCTGCCCGTCTCATGATCTTCAACTCTGAATCGGATTTTATGGCTCTCATCTCAGTGATCAATGGTGATAATGGCTTAACAGGTTTCCCCGAGGTGTTAGCATTGATGACCCCTTCAACGGTAGAGTACTTAGAGTTACCACCAATGCTGAAGAAGTTGTTGAATACGCTTGAAACGGATCTCTTTGAGCTCTTCGGAAGGTCAATGTACACGTGCTTGTTTCTCTTAATCAACTTCTCCAAATACGTACCAACTCTATAAGTATCCTCACTCTCATCGGCATTGAAGATCTCCCTGGCACCTTCCACTCCCGTCTTGGGACCTTCCCACATCTCAGCATGTCTGTCTTTTGGAGGCACAATCATATGGAACAACACGTTATCCAAATTATCATCGGGTTTCTCTATAACAATGACAGAATCCGGTTCGTTCCATCCCGAGAGGTAATACAAGTCATTGTTCTGTTGGAAAGCATGGAAGACGCTCCCCGACGCATACTGAACGGTGTTACCAACCACAACGGCAATTGATGAGGATGGAAGTTTATTCGCTAATCTGATTCGTCTATCGAAGTATTCCAATGCTGTGATCCCCGGTGTTAGTTCTCCAGGTTTAAGCATGAATGGACGTGTCTCGAAGAGTGGTTGGCCTGCGGTGAACGGTGGTTCGGGTCTCGTGCTGAGTGGGCGTGTCAGTGGCAGCCGCAGTGTTCGAACAGTGGATCTGAGCATCTTTATCCTTGGTAATGTTCTTTTATGGAGATGATCTGGAGAAATGGTCTGGGTTCTTGTCTCCGGTCGACGTCATTGGAAAAAAGCTTACGAGACCGCGAAGTTTCGGACTCCAAAATCCGGGGTTAAAGAGCTATATAAAAGCTATACAAGAAGCTATACAAGAAGCTATACAATAAGCTATACAATAAGCATTACTCCATAAGAGAAGAGAGCATAGCAGCACTTGTCTTGCGTAGTTTCCTTCTTGGACGGGTGATCACTGGGTTGCTGGAGGCAAAAGTCTCGGGAATGGAACTGTTGATGATGGTTTCATCAGTGCTAGATCTTGTTCTTTTAGCGAAAGAAAACCCAGTGGATGATTGGGATTCTTCAATTTTCAAATCATTCATATCCTTGGCGAAACCTTCATTATCACTGGAGTTTATGACATCTGAATCTTCTTGGTAATTATCATCAAGGAAATTCAATTCATCATCAATGGACAAACACTTCCCCTTTGACACTTCAAATAACAATTTCTTAGCCTTTTTAGTCTTTGTGGTGAATGACTTGAGAACTGCATTGGTAAGACCTTGTGGAAGGAAAGTCCATGTGTATAAACCTTGATGGAGCAACTCACCATCAACTTCGATCCCACTCATATCAACATTAACCGTGGAACGACATCTGTATTTCGGGTCACTCTTATAATTCCCAATCATAACAATAGACATCTTACAAGCCAACGAAATGGTTTTACGAGTGATATCCTCATCCTTACCAACGAAGAACCCAAGAGATTGATGGATCTCAGAGACGCTCTTCGGAGACATCATCTCAACGATACGATACAATTTTCTAAGGTTCATCACATATGACAAGTCATCATGCAAAGGGATACCACCCAATATTTCCGAGCGACAACTGTAACATGAAGGGAAAGTGGTGGAACCGGTAATACCATAACAAACGGTGTGGACTCTAGCGTTACAAGTAGAACATTGAATCAAGTTACAATAGCTCAACTCTTCAGTGGATCCACACTCACATCTAGAAGCACCGATTGCCTGTGTTGGGATGAGTGAGTTTTGTTCTGGACCTTTAAGGTAATCCATCAACACCCTAGAGGTTTGTGAGATCTCTTGTGTTGCAGTTGGATGTACAGATGGACTTTTGGCTGGTTTCAATGGAGCAGCGAAGGGGTCAATATCAATCATCTCGTCATCCTCAATCTCATCTTGGTCACCTTCATCTTCTTCATCGATGGCGTTAGTCATGATCTTCAAGTTGATACTGTTGAGAAAGTTAGTAAACGTGGATGTAAAAGAATACGATTCAAAGTGTTTGAAGCGCACTTGTGACGACCTGTGGAGAGTGAACCGGCATTGAACTTCTCAAAACGGGATTTCTTGGTCTTGAAGATAGCAGGTGGAGCCAGCGAGGCATCTTTGAAACCCGGTGGTTGATACTTCTGTGGAGTGGAATCGTTGAACAACAATCTCATAGTGAGGAACTTCTCCTCTGGCAAGGGACCAAGCCCCTGCGTAATGATAATGAGTCTTCTCATAACGTGTTGAAGGGTCTGTCTAGCGCTCAAGAGTGTAACCACCTGTTTGGCACCGTCGTTCACCACCTCCAATTTGATCTTGTTATCAGTGTAATCAAAGGAAAAAGTATAAACTTCGTGGAGTTCTTCGGGCTTAGACTCATCGAGGAATATCCCCAAGACCAAGGCCTTAAGATAGTTTTTACGGAGAGCATCAACGACTCCTTGGTCGATCCAATCGAGGAACGCGTCAACTTGTGGCGATTTTCCTCTGGTTAAAGTCTTGATTTTGAGTGCATCGCTCTTCATCGATGGGTCGTTGGCATCGTAGTCATCTTCAAACTTCCGCGGGATGAACCGCTGGTCAACGAAGCTATCATCAGGGAACAAGCCACGAAGGAAAGCGACACAACCGAAGGACATTCCCAACATTGTATGGATCAACTTCTGACTCTGTCCTTGGTCGACCGGGGTCTTCGTCGTGGTCTTAGTGGCACACAATGACATCCTCAAGTTAACCGCCGTGGTGGGTGTCCTGTTAAAACGCGTTGTTTGGTGGTGCTTTGTTGGTGTTGAAGGAAGGAATACGCGTCTCCCCACAGTATTTGTATCAGACGCGTAAATCTCTACAATTAAACAAAAGGAATAAGTAAACAAAAGAGATAACAAAAGAGATAAACAATAGAAGACAGAAAAGAACTATAAATAAGAGATAAACAGAATGATTGTACAATGAAAGCATTCTATTAGAAGATCTCTACCCCTTACTAAAAACGTGCGCGGCCACGTTCTGTTTACACATGGGCTTCTCCTCAAGCCAACCAGCCAGGGAAAAAGCAGTGCCGTTTCAGAACCAGGATCTGCCATACAAAATGAAAGATTTAGCATGTGTCATTCTGTGAGCACGTGTTGGTCTCCTTTCAACAGGCACACACCAAGGCGTTATGCCTCTTTATAATGGATAGGGGACCCCCAATGGGTTGTTGTAGTCATGTGCTTGTATATATATATCAACATACGATGTCTTACAAAGAAGCTATAGGTGTGCTCGCCGATTACAAAGAGGCTTCCAATATCAACAAGACAACAATCTCGACGTTTGCCTTCTTGGTCACTGTGTCTCTGCTTTACTCCAATGAGAAGTCCAAATCGTTCCTCGTGTTCATCTGGGCCTGTTTCTTGAAACCGTTTACTTCCAGGAAAGTTCACAATGACCACCAGAACAACCTCGAAGGGTTCTATAAGACCCAGGCAAAGATCTACGACACCACGAGAGAGGTCTTACTCCAAGGCCGTGACGATGCTTTGAAATTGGCATATTCCCATGCTGTGGCCTCTAGCAAAGCCAAGAAACTCGTCTGGGTCGATATCGGTGGTGGCACTGGGTTAAACATCGAGAAGATGGATAAGAACGTTGCCAACTTGGATGACCACTTCGAAGCCATCTTCTTGATTGACCTCTCGACCTCGTTGTGTGAAGTTGCAAGGGAAAGAGTGTTGAAGAACGGTTGGAAGAACGTTCATGTCATTTGTGGTGATGCTTGTGATTTTGAGATTCCTTATCCATATGCCGATTTGATTACTTTCTCATACTCGTTGTCAATGATCCCATTGTACCATTCCGCAATTGATCATGCCGAGAAGTTGTTAAACCCGGATAGCGGTGTCATCTGCGCCGTTGATTTCGGTGTTCAATCAGAATCAAACTCCATCGGGAGAACCAATACCCTTGGTGGCTTATCCAATCGTCATGTCCCTTGGGTTTTCAGAACTTTTTGGAGAGTTTGGTTCGAATTGGATAAAGTGTTCTTGGACCCTTCAAGAAGGGAGTATTTGGAGTACAAGTTCGGTACCGTGAAGTCTGTCAATTGCTATAACATGACTCTGGGGAAGATCCCATACTACATTTGGCTTGGTGTTAACAAACAAGACGATGCTCAGCTCTGTTACAGACTCAATTCCTTAGCCACTGAGTCTCCATATCTGGCTCCAATTGACCCCAAAAGAACACAACCCTCGAGTATCCAGAACACCCCGGTTTCAAAAGCATTGGAAGCCGCATTGGAAAACTCCAAAAAGGGCTTGCCATACCCTTCTTTGTTCTACCAGAGACAAACATGGAGAGTCTACTATGATGAATTGTCAGATGACTACGAATGTTTCAAGAACCAATACATCTACGCATTCACATGGGAAGACCCAAGGGAGGATGCAAACATCTTGAAATTGACTTCAAACGACACAGTTTTAGCTATCACTTCCGCGGGTGATAACATCTTGTCTTATGCAACTTTACCAAATGCACCAAGAAGAATCCATGGTGTTGACTTAAACCCATGTCAAGGTCATCTCGTTGAGTTGAAACTTGCCTGTTTAACAGCCTTGACACATGAACAGACTTGGAAGATGTTTGGTGATGGTAAGATTGACAATTTCAGAGAGATCTTGATCAATAAACTTTCCCCATACATGTCTTCAAATGCCTTCCAATATTGGATGGAAAAGGGTGAAAAGGCGTTCAACATCAATGGTAATGGTTTGTACGATACCGGTTCTACAAGATGGGCTTTGAGATTGGCTAAGTACGTGTTTGCAATTACCGGGTTGTCTGAAACTGTTGAAGAACTTGTCAAGGCCAAGACTTTAAACGAACAGAGGGAGATTTGGGATAATAACATCCGTCCCGTGTTATACTCTGCCATCGTTGGTAAGTTATTTGTGGGTAATCAGGTTTTCTTATGGAAGGCCCTTGGAGTTCCTGCTAACCAAGCCGGTATGATGGACACATCGATCTTACAATACATCATTGACACTTTGGATCCTGTGATTGGGAACTCATTGCTATCGACTGATAACTACTTCTATTACTTGACTTTGAAAGGTAAGTATGCACCATCCAATTGTCCAGATTACTTGACAAAGCAAGGTTTCAAAGTGCTCTCGAGAAAGCAGAACTCTCCATTGGAAGGTATCAGATTACACACAGATTATTTGAACAACGTTCTTCGCAGACTCTCCGAAAAGACCATCACCGTTGCTGTCATCATGGATCACATGGATTGGTTTGACCCCGAGGGGGACGAGGTCAACGATGAGATCGATGCCCTTTTCGGTGCTTTGTGTGAAGGTGGACGTGTCATGCTCAGATCTGCGGCACAGGTGCCTTGGTACATTAAGAACTTTGAATTGAGAGGATTTGAGTGTAAACCAGCTGCTACAAGACATTCGGGTAAGATGATTGATAGAGTCAACATGTACGCCTCGACTTGGATCTGCAAGAAGTCCAGCATGGGTGGACGCAAGATGAGCACTATCACTCTTTAGACTAGTAGGTCCTCTTACTATATATACCCATTTGAATAGATTGATTCACTTTCTAATTAGAATGCTAATATAGAATGTTAATATAGAATGTTGATATAGAATGACGGAAATGTGGGGAACGTCGGAAGTTCCAAATCGTGGTGTCCGGGTTTCTTTCCTGTGTTGAAACTTAATGGCAGCAATTTCTCGCCACGATTATCACCGCTTCATAAAGCAAGCACAAACAAACAGAAGCAGGTCTTTGAAAGAAGTCCACTGCCATCATCAAATTAAGACAAAGACACACACGAAAATGACCGAAGTCGCTAACATCCGTTCTCCCGTTCCTCGCAGGGAAGATACCAGTGGTACAACTTCAAACAACGAGTTGGAGAGCACACCATCACAACTCAAATCACCGGCAATGTCTGTGGTGTCAGATGACCAGGACGTTACATCGTCTAATGCACAACACTATCTCTCCATTTCACGTCCACTCTCACGTGCAAGTGTCACCTCTGGCCTCTCCGTCACGGCCACCAAGGATGGTGTCGAGGGTAAAACGGTTAAAAGACAGGGAATTCCAGGGTATCCACTCAATTTGATGAATAAGATGTATTCCAACTACGTCACGAGATCCATTGTGCCTCCCGATTCTGATACAGATGAAGAAGCTATTGACAGAGTGTCCGTTGAGAGTTTGAAGAGCGTTAGTATGTCCAGCATGATCCCACACTATAGCCAACCGGAGACCCCACGCGACGTTAGTGACAGTGAGGTGTACGGCGAAGACACCGTGGAGTTTGATAGGGAGTCCAAGACGGACTATGAGAAGTTTTTGCAAAGATCAGATGACAATTGATATGGTTTTATTGGGGGGTTGAGAGATAATGATGGGGTTAACATGCTATGTTTTTTTTTATTTCAAATGGTTTTCTATTATTTTACGGTTCGGTTCTTATTTTTCAGCTCATGATTG
The DNA here is from genome assembly GCA_030557155.1 of Petasospora amylophila. NCBI lineage: Eukaryota > Fungi > Ascomycota > Saccharomycetes > Phaffomycetales > Wickerhamomycetaceae > Petasospora > Petasospora amylophila. Next base: position 739,145 of record JAKTVK010000199.1, on the reverse strand, counting down.
TCTTTACGAAGTGCAGGAGTTACTTCTGCTGGGTTTTGAATGTATGGTCTCTTTAAACTACGGTTCATAATTCATCACTATGTACATTTCGTAGGTGTATCTATTAGGCAGAGTTGGCAGCATGGGCAGCGATGGTGGCACTGTCAACGACAGTCACGCTCACAGGTGTCAATTCTAAGTCTTCTGTGGCATCAACAGCTGATATACTTCCATCACCTTGGTAATGGGCTTTAAAGAAAGCGTAATGCAGAACCAAATCCTCAATGTTTCTCATCTTTGGATCATTGGCAAAATCTGGATCTATGAAGAAGAACACGGGCATATCAACCTCTTCACCGGCAGCTAATCTCTGCTCTTCAAAACAGAAACATTGGATCTTGTTGAAATAAGGCGATGCCTCACCTGGAGTAATAGAATACGTGGCCATGCCAACGATGTCTCTATCACCTTTATTTCTAGCCTTGTAGAAAGCAAGTGCAGTTTCACCAGGTAAGACACGAACCTCACGTTGTTGTGGTACAAATCTCCATGGGAGGATATCCGAAACCTCGGAGGTGAACGAAACACGGATACGTTTATCCATATCAACTGGGACAAGTTTATCATCTGTGAATTTTCTCTTATCTGTCACTGGACGACCACCGAATCCTGTACGTGCACAAAGCGTTCTATAGAGAACAACGGCAGCGTACGAGAGACCGAGGAACAGCACACCAACGGAAAGCGAGTAGTTGATGGTTGTCTTGTTCTTATAGTCCTGGTCCTTGGCACGATGGAAGTTTCGCAACTCGGCGATCTCGGCACGTGTAAGCTTGTCGAGTGGAGAGGAGGACTCTCTCTTTGGTTGTTCTTGAAGAAGGCGATGTGTGAGGGAGAACCGTCTCACCGTCGGCAGCACGAACCTGCTCGCAGCGACGCAACGTGTAAGTGTCTTCGATACAACACTTCTCTGGAGTCCAAGCATCGCCAAAGCTGTAGAGAGAAGAGAGAAGAGAGAAGAAAGTGTCGGGCTTCGGTTAAAGGTATATCGCATGTCTCGAAAGCGTTTTCGCGTGCTGCTTATGTAATCTGGTAAGGGGCAACAACCATATAAACAACCCTACAATGTAAAATGGTTATAATACATAGATTATATAAATAGAGGTCAAGGATTGATTGGAATGAAGTTGCCAACGATACAACTTGGGATGTTGTATCTGTCCCTTCTGATAGTGAACGAGAAACAACAAGTTTTCCTCTTTCTACCGTCCCTGGTTCTTAAATTACAACTTGTCAACACAGCTTTTTGACCTTTATCGAAAGCGATAGCACCGTATTTCTCCCAGAAGTTGACTGCACTCTCTTCACTCATCAACTCGTAGATTGCGAGTTTACCATCTCTCAAATCATCAGCATTCACTTCAACCAACGAGGCAAATTCTTTGTTACCTCTATAGATCTCACCTGTACGTCTCCATAAACACGCAGGGATCGCCATCGACGTGAAGACACGATCATAATCCAATAACATTCTTTCGAAATTCTCCTCGACTAAGATCAGATCGACATCTTTCAAAGTACGTGCAATGGCTCTGAATGCCGGTCTGAAAATGGATAAAGGTTTGAGAATCCGTTGTTTCGACGAGACATTCATGTAATTGTCCATGTATACTTGTAAGCGTGCATAGCCTTTAGCATAGTTGTATGGTTGTAAAAGACCTGCTTCTAATTTGGCACTGATGACTTGTTTTAAACGTTCTTCTGGTGAGATCTCAGTTGAAGGATCCGCCGCGGTGAGGAAGAACTTGTCTCTTGCTGAGTCTGAGATTTGCTGCTGTTGTTCCTGGCGCAGTTGTTGCTGTTGTTGTTGCTGGAGGAGAAGTTGTTGTTGTTGTAACTGTTGTTGTTGGAGTTGTTGTTGTGCCTGGTGTTGAGCCTGTGCTTGCTGTTGCAAATTGCTGTTCCCGTTATTGTTTTGAGCCAAGTTGGTGGAGGAGAGACCCGGGATGGCAAAGTTGAAGTTTGTCATCGAAGGCGAGTTTAACATCGAGAGATTTGTAAGCGATAAGTTGGTCAAAGAGTGAGAGGCACTCAGGTTGGACTGTTGATTGAGGTTTGGTGTGTTGAACAATGAAGTGTTGTTACCACTGTTATTGGGCATTTGTTCTCCATTACCCATTAGTTCTGGATCATCAAGCATAGATAAGAACTCATTCAGAGAACTAAATTCTGATCCGGCATGTTCACTGAAGAAAAACGGCTGTTGATTCAAGAACAAAGGATTGATTTTTGTATCCTTCTTCTCTTGTTGTACAGATGGTTGTTGTCTCTGTTGTGGAACATCAGATGAGAATCCCAATTGTCTCTCCAAATGCTGAGGAACGGGTTGTACTTCCAAATTCTCCAAAGTTGGTGTTATACTGGCAGCAGTGGGCGGTGTTGTACCATCTTTAATCTCCACTTTCTTACGTTGTCTTTGACTAACGGGTTCATCATGACATAGATGACCAATGTCTCTTTTAACACAACGGGTACACGGACGTTTATCATCGCAGATCATGTGCGAACGACGACAATAGACACATGCAATGACAACTTTCTTCCGTTTTTTCCTCTTGGGAGCCTCATCTTCCGAGGTTTTTGGTGGATCATCAACCTTGTTGCTGGTGCTCGGGGAGTTTGTCTCAGTGTAAGGAGCATCGGGAGCGTCGAGCTGTCCCGGGGCAGCGTTAGAAGACATCACGATTCTGTTTGAGACTTAGAAAGTTCAGCTCCGTGTTGAACGGTATGGTCTGTTGATTATAACCCTCAAAGGATGTCTTGTTGTAGTTCCCCGGGGCCTTTTGCTTTGGGGTCGAGGGATGAAACCGGGAAGGCTTTTTTCTTTCGCGGCCTGTGGAGAAACGCGGTTGGCGCACTCAACCGCCGGGGCCGGGGTTCGGATGTGTTCTTCCGGGCTCCGGGGGCTAAACATTTCCTAAAAAGGATGTACGGGATTCCGTCAATTAAGCATAAAGTCGTCAAATTTGATTATAAATGTTTTGATTGGCATTGTGAGTTTGTATGACCTCACGGAGATGATACAATATAGAGGAGCTGATATCCGGGGTAAGAAGAGAAGAGAACGGCTGGCGGATATTTCCCCGGGGCACAGACGCTCGTGTGCGGGGGAGAAATCACTGCTTGAACAATGCAATTTCTTCAAGGGTTTCGAGAGTCGCATTGGCAAAGATCTTTCCTTGTTTATCAGACTTCTTGACAAGTCCCTGGATGACACGTGCATTGGGTCCAATGTTCAAGAATTGAACCGAGTCATGGTCTTTCAACACCGTGTTGGTACAATTGACGAATTCCACCGTTGAAGAGAAGTCTTCAATGAATTTCTCCAAGGCATCACCATGTGTATAAGCGAGATTACCATCCAAGTTGGATGCAATTGGCACTTCGAGTTCAAGAGCTCTGTCGATATCGTATTGTTTCATTAGATCCCTGAATTTACCCTTGGCTTCCTCCAATTGCTTGTTGTGGAATGGCAATTTCACATCGAGTCTTGTGGCTTTAGCTCTGACTTCTTTCTTAACATATTCTGTAAACTCAAAGAGTTGTTGAACCTCTCCACTAACCACACATTGAGTTGGGGCATTATGATTAGCAACACCAAGGGAATCCCATCTTGACACAGCCTCCTTGATAAATTGGTAAGCATCTTCCTTGAAGATGAACGCGTACATTCCATAATCTTTACTCCGATCAACGGCACCTTCCATGAACAGCCCTCTTCTATGTGCAATATCCACTGCGGCATCTCTGGGTAACACCCCATTCAACACCAATGCCGTCAACTCCCCTAGAGAGTGACCCATGATATATGTCGCATCGAGTGTGATGCCTCTTTTCTCTAACAGTTCCACGATGAGTAGAGTGGTATAGACGACCGATGGCTGGAGATAAGACGATCTCATGAAGTAATCTTTGGGCGTTGTTGGGTCAAACAATGACTGTGCCAGTTTGTGGGGGATGTAGATGCTAGACTGACGGTGTGAAGGAGCCAATGACGCGAGCAAAGCCGGAGAAATTAGACGGCCTTGTCCCGGAACAGTAAGAACACGGGTGATCCCTGATATCTGGCGTTTGATCATCTTCTGTACTTCTCTCTCTGTAGAAAGAGTCGAAAGGGTTCATGGTGCGGGTGCAGGTTTATTGTTTGGGGTTGAAAACGTTCGATCGCGCGGGAAACTCGAAGCTTTGGCGGATTTAGCTTTGCCTTATATAATAAGAGGGGGCAATCATTTCTATTTCCGCCGGGTTTTATCAGTTCAATTGAACTTGAAAAGCCTTACAATTAAGGAGAATCTCCACTGGTGTTTCCCCGCCTTTCCTATTGGTTGCTTAATGTGGGATCTGCTTTAAGCGCACCGTTTCGCGCGGTGACTCGTTCACCGCTTTCTCTCTCGCCGATTCTTTTCGGGCAAATTTTTCTCTTTCTCCACAAAGATCCACAACTCTTTTGTAGTCAATTTCCAAACCGAAATCCATTAATTCGTATAAAAAACACAATGGCCACAGATACAAGACGTGAGTACACTCTCTGATCTCCTTTTTCTGTGCTCTATCTGTGCAATTGGCTTGTTCTATAGTGGATAGGTTTATCTTATCTAACGACCAAGTCATATACACTTCTCCACAGATACACATCAATCATGGGATCTTGACCTTGTGGAAACAATATATATACAATCAGATGACTAACACACACAGCCCTCCCATTCATGTACCAGTTTCTCTCCGGTGCCGTCGCCGGTGTCTCTGAGATTCTTGTGATGTACCCACTCGATGTCGTCAAGACTCGTATCCAATTGCAAGTCGGTACCGGTGCCCAAGCCGAGTACAACGGTGTTGTTGACTGTTTCACCAAGATCATCAAGAACGAAGGTCCATCCCGTTTGTACAAAGGTATCACTGCCCCAATTCTCATGGAGGCTCCAAAGAGAGCTACCAAATTCGCTGCTAATGACGAATTCACCAAATTTTACAAGAAATTCTTTGGTGTCCAACAGATGACACAACCACTCAGTATCCTCTCTGGTGCCTCTGCCGGTGCCGTTGAGAGTTTTGTCGTTGTGCCCTTTGAATTGATCAAGATCCGTGTCCAAGACAAGAACTCCCCATACAAATCCGTTCCTGATGCTTTCTTTAAAACCATCAAGAACGAAGGTCCATTGGCTTTGTACAACGGGTTGGAGGCCACTTTGTGGAGACACATCGTTTGGAATGCCGGTTACTTCGGTATCATCTTCCAAGTTAGAAACCTTTTGCCAAAAGCCGAGACTTCTTCCCAGAAAACTATGAACGATTTGGCCGCTGGTGCCATTGGTGGTACTTTCGGTACCATCTTCAACACTCCATTCGATGTCGTCAAGTCCCGTATCCAAAACACGGTGCTTAAGCCAGGTGAAGTTAGAAAATACAACTGGGCTTTCCCATCCCTTGTCACCATCGCTAAGGAGGAAGGTTTCGCCGCTTTGTATAAAGGTTTCTTGCCAAAGGTTTTGAGATTGGGTCCAGGTGGTGGTATCCTCCTCGTGGTCTTCACTGCCACTATGGACTTCTTCAGAGGTATCCATTACAAGGATGAGAAGAAGTAATCTACTCATCATATAAAAAATTCATCTTTTCTTCTTTCTATTGTTTGCTTCGGTGCTTGGTTATATCTCAATTATTTATTGGAGTTTGGTTGGCTTTTCGAATAGCTCTTTATCCACACAGGTCGTTACATACACACATCCTTGTAGACTACGCATCAAAAGTGACTTTGAGATATTCATTTTCTAAACACATTCAAAGATGTATGGTCTACCAGCCCTTGCCCAACCCACACGAACCACCTGCAAGAGTGGTCATGACATCAGTTGGACAAAAGAGCATTAAGATGAGCACCACGCCGGCGAAGGCGAAATTGATCTCACCGAGGACTTGACGCTTGTCCCACCGTGAGAATCGGCACGAGACTAAGCAACACGGTATGATAGTCCTGGTTGTCCGCACTAAAGAAAGGAAAAAAAAAACAGAAGTGTATGAGAGAAAAGGGAAACCAGAAGATTTAAAAAGTTTTTCACTACGTCTCCGCGAATAAAACGACTTCGCGGAAAATGTGGGGTTACCCGCTTTCTGCGATATGGAGTGGCGCGGTATTTCCGTAGGGCAACATAAACAACTTTCTTCTACACATTTTATTGACATTTCTGAAGCTATACAAAAGGGAAGATGAGTACATCATCGACTGAGTCTGCCGTTGTTGTTGTACGCTTCTCTACGGGCCAATACCCGGATCTTACGCTTCCCCCTGTTCCCCTTACACAACTGACCTTATCATGGCTACGTAAGACTGTACGTTCCAAATTACCCAACTTGACTAAACGTCGTCTACGATTCATCAACTCGGGACGTGTCATCTCTGATTCTACGAATCTCACGGAGGAATACCATCGTCTCACACGTTTCAACAGGGCTACCGATGAAGATGAGGAAGAAGAGACCAAATTTTACATCCATTGTCTCATTGGTGATGATCTCACCACCGAAGAGCTTCAAAAAGAAAGTGAATTGGATAACCAGGTACAACAACCGTCAACTACACCTGCACCTGTTGGATTTGATCGTCTTGCGAGTGCGGGTTTCTCCCAAGAGGAGATCAACGCTTTAAGAAGACAATTTCAACAGTTATATGGTGATTTACCACAAGGTGATAACACCGATACGAGGCAATTAGAAGAGAGATGGATCGATTCATCTGTGAATAATGAGGTTGATGAGTTCAATGGGTTGAACGTTGGTAGTTCGAGTCTTGGTGGTAATGAGGATGTTTTAATTGGGTTACTCACTGGGTATTTGCTTGGGGTAATAGCATTGTTCTTGATTAAAGATGATGGTCTATTCAGCAAGAAACAAAGGATGGCTGTGTTTATGGGCTTTTTGTTGAATTTCTCATTCTCTTTGCTCAGACAATGGGCAACTTGATACAAGGGAGGAATAAATAATGATATCTAATGAAAATACGGCAATGGTCATGTGATAATGGTATGTATAAGCACTATGTAGAAGAATTATGAATATATATTTTTACTCCAACTTCTTTTTGTTCTCGTTCAAGTACACACGCAACTCTTCGAACCCTTGATCCATGATCTTCTCAACAGGCTCATCGAACAAGTATGGCAAAGCTGGCACAATGGAGAGACCCAAGCCGATAGGCCCCCACATCTTGACAAATTGGTTCTTGATGTTCTTCTCGGCATATTTGGTGGCCTGCTTAACGGCAGTGTGAATGGTGAACGCTGGAAGACCCATAGAGGCAATACTCTGGAACAAACCCCTTTTCAAACCGACAAGCTTCCAATCCAAGTTATCGGCAGCTGCGAGTTTAGCATCCTCATTGACCGCTGGCAAAGGGTCCCATGGCTTCAATCCCGGGACGTAACGACCTTCTTGGCGCAACTTGGCCTTCCAGGCCTCCAAAGTGACATCACCGAGAACATAGGTCCAAGAGATACCGTAACAGGCCTTGACGAGGGTCGGACTCACCGCTGGACGGAAGGATTCACCGATGTCAGAGGTGTAAGCAACGTAACGGTGGGAGGCAAGAAGGATCGTTCTAAGACGGTTGGCATAAGCGGCGTAACGGACGTTAGACTCTGTGGAGTCGCCACTGAGTGTGTTTGGGAACTGTGACTCCTGGATCTTATCGGTGCTTCTGTCGGACATTGTCTGTGGTGAACTTATAAAAACTGAGAGATCAATTGATTGATGCGGAGAAAGAATATTGGCCAGTTTGCTGTTGTCGTTCGCCCGCGTTTCAAGATGTACTGGGCTGGCTGTATAAGAAGCTTGGCCGAAATCGGGGCTTTACTAGGCGGTGCGCCTATTTATACGGAGCACCGAATCAACCAATGGAATGATCTCCGAGCCATAGCTGAATTTCTAGCCGAATACACAGATTCAATTGTTCTCAGTTGTGTCTCGTATAAGAGCTATGTGTCAAAAGCTGTCGGCACCGAGATAGCCGATACTTCCCGAGCTCTTCTTCTACAAATCTGTATTACTCAATGCATTCCAAACGCTCCATGAGCTCTCTATATTACACGATGTGATGACCACATTTCCATTTTTATGTGTATGACCTCCTACTACCCATACACCAACCTTCATTAAACACTCATCATTCGGGGACATTCTTCAACGACGCATCAAAAGGTAGATGTTCTCCTGCTTCAAAGAGCTGAGGTTTCTGTAACCACCTTCCAGACAGAGCAAAAGACCACCGAAGGAGACGTAAACGGCAATCTTATCATCCTTGGCCTCTTCGAACTTGTACACGGTACCGTACATCACGTAGTCGTAATCGTCTGCAAGACTCTTGTCGCCGGCTTTTGGCGGTCTCCATGAGGCAGACGCCTGGTCCTTAGAGCCATCCAGTGACAGGGAAGATGCCAATGTGATGGTAACGGAGTCGTTGACTTTAACTGGGAAGAGATCTGAGTTTATGTCAAGGGTGATCTTGATGTCCGAGGACGTTGTGGAGGCACCAACAATACGCGCAACCTTGTTGTAACGGGCAGTGTCAACCTCGGAGATGTTGAAGATGTCGTCAAAGAGTGTGGAGGACATTTCTTTAGTGATCAAAACAAAACAAAAACAAAGTCTTAAAGTGTTTCTTCTCTTCATCTTACCAAAATTTTTGAGAGTGGAAGCGCTGACGTTCGCGAAATCGCGAAATCGTTCGATGAGTAAGCCGTGTCCTAAAGGGGTAAATTCCGAGGGTAGTCTCTGTCGGGCATCTTCCAATTATGTTTAATTAACTTAATTTTGGCTTATTGTATATGAATATTAGTGGATATTTCAGTTCTTTATTCTCTGGAGAACACAATGGAACCAATTGATCTGTGTAGATAACCAATGGTGCCGACGCCGTGGACAGGAAATGGCCGTTAAGCCCTCAGAAAATTGTGGCGAGAGATGCGTTGGTGCAGAAATGATTCACCGTTAAAAGCTGCTTTGAAAGCTTTCCTGTCTCCACAAAGCTCTAAAAGCAGACAACCAAATGCCAATCGAGCTCTATAGCGACAAGAGCAAGGGCCTCGTTGCCCTCTCCAACAACTTGAAGCTTTCTATTGCGGCACAGGCTTATAAGCAGAAGCTTGATACCGATGCCGGTGAGTTCTTATATATACATCCCCCACTCCTACAGTACTAACTCTCTACTAGACAAGCCATCACTCGTACTCAAGGCCAACGGTGTTGAGATCACCGAGGCCAACGCTATTGTGAAGTATCTCGCTGGCGACTTTGCCTCTTCCAAGGAGATCGAGTTCGAAGAAGACGTTCTCTATTCAGCTCTCAAGAAGACTGATGTCTCCGCACTTGAGAAGCTTCCAACCACCGAACTCACTGCCATTTCCCCAGCCTCTATCATCCTCTTCTCCTCCGCGTATGCTCTTTCCAAGTCCTCATTCCCAGAGTTTGCTTCCTTGCCAGCAGTCGCTGCCGGTATCGCTGAGGCCACCAAGATCACATCCGTTGAACGTGCAAAGCCAACCAACACCGGTGCCACGTCTATCAAGGCCGGTTTCGAAGTTCAGAAACAATCCGATGAGATCCTCCCAGACCCTTCCAAGAGAAACATCTTGATCACCTCCGCGTTGCCATACGTTAACAACGTTCCACATTTGGGTAACATCGTCGGTTCAGTTCTCTCTGCTGATATCTACGCCCGTTACGCAAAGGCTAGAAACTACAACACTTTATTCGTGTGTGGTACCGATGAATACGGTACCGCTACCGAGACTAAAGCCCTCGAGGAAGGTGTTACACCAAGAGAGTTGTGTGATAAGTATAACAAGATCCATGCCGAGGTTTACAAGTGGTTCCAAATTGGATTCGATTATTTTGGAAGAACTACAACTGAACAACAAACTGAGATTGCCCAGGATATCTTCTTGAAATTGGAGAAGAATGGATTCCTTGAAGAGCAATCCATGGATCAGTTGTACTGTCCAGAGCATAAAGGTTTCCTCGCTGATAGATTTGTCGAAGGTACCTGTCCAAAGTGTCAGTATGAAGACGCTAGAGGTGATCAGTGTGATAAGTGTGGTACTTTGCTTAACCCATTGGAATTGATTAACCCAAGATGTAAGATTGATGATGCTACACCGGTTCAAACCACATCTGACCACGTTTTCCTCTCTTTGGATAAGCTCGAGCCAGAGTTGATCGAATGGTACAAGGCCGCATCTGAGAAGGGTGATTGGTCTAAGAACTCCAAGAACATCACAAACTCATGGTTGAAGGAAGGTCTTCACCCAAGATGTATCACCAGAGATTTGAAATGGGGTACTCCTGTTCCAAGTGAGAAGTACAAAGACAAGGTGCTGTACGTTTGGTTCGATGCCTGTATCGGTTATGTCTCCATCACCGCAAACTACACCAAGTCTTGGGAGAAGTGGTGGAAGAATCCAGAGAATGTTTCTTTGTACCAGTTCATGGGTAAGGATAACGTTCCATTCCACACCGTGATCTTCCCATCTACTCAGATCGGTACCAGGGAGCCATGGACACAGTTGCACCATTTGAACACCACGGAATACTTGCAATACGAAGGTGGTAAGTTCTCCAAGTCCCGTGGTGTTGGTGTCTTTGGTAACAACGCCCAGGATTCCGGTATCCCACCATCCGTTTGGAGATATTACTTGGCTTCTGTTCGTCCAGAGACCTCTGACTCTCAATTCTCTTGGGATGACTTCCAATCTAGAAACAACAACGAGTTGTTGGCTAACTTGGGTAACTTCGTTAACAGAATTGTCAAGTACGTCAATGCTAAATACAACGGTGTGATTCCAAAGTTCAACCCAGAGCTCATCAAGAACTACGATGGTCTCACCGGTGACTTGAACTCCTTGTTGAAACAGTACGTTGCCGAGATGGAGGCTGTCCATGAACGTCGTGGTCTCGAGGTTGCCATGAACTTGTCTGCTCGTGGTAACCAGTTCTTGCAAGAGAACAAGCTCGACAACTCTTTGTACAACAACACACCAGATCTTGCCGATGCTGTCGTTGGTGTCGGTTTGAACATTGTTTACTACGTTGGTTCGCTCATTTACCCATACATGCCTGAAACCACGGAGATCATCAACAGAATGCTTAGAGCTCCTCAGTTGTCCATTAAGGATGACTTCTCCATCGTTCTTGAAGGTGGCCACTGCATCGGCGGCGCTGAGTACTTGTTCAAGAGAATCGACGACGACAAGGTTGCCCAGTTGAGAGCCAAGTACGGTGGTAAGCAGGAGTAATCTGTTTGTATAGTTTTGTTATTGTGAAGTTATTTGTCATTTATAGTGGTAGTGCCCCGACCGAAAAAAAATTGGAGGTCCTCTTTACATCGCGCATCTCTCTATATATATACGCTTTTATAACTACAAAACAAAGGCATAGAGGCAATTCCATAGATATGCTCAGGTTTATAAAGCTGCGACCTCTACAGGCCCGGTGCTTCTCCCAGATACATCCACACCAGGCACAGCTCAAGAAGCTGGTCAAACAAGTCGCCTCATCCAAAGACCCTCGAGACATCAAGAGACTCGCCAAGGAGTCAAGGAAGAACGTAAAGAATGATAAAGTGTTACGGAAGACACGGAAGCCCGAGACTGCTCTGACGAGACAGCACGCAGCCAGTGTCCTTACCAAACTCACAGGACAAGAAGTCGACATGAATACACTTGGGCCCTTGAGTAATGATGACATCAAGTATTTCCCATTTGCTTCTCGTCAAGTGTTATATACGCTACTGGGTGTAACGGAGAACCAGTTGATGGATTCCATGAGAGTTGACACCACCGTGCAACGGTTTTTGAAAAGGGAACAGTTTGAGAAAGCGCTGATGACTGCAAAGCTCGCAAGGGATAAAGGTTCCGTTGCATTGAATAACATCATGAAGTGGTACCTTCAAAGGGAAAAAGTGAATGATGCCATCGATTTGTACACATGGAGAAAGAAGTGGGGTGTCCCAGTCACGGATCGTACCCCCACAGTGCTGTTTGATGGTTGCTCCAATATTAGAAAGGCTAATGGTCCAGGACTTACGGTGAATCAAGTGAGGAAGCTGAGAGGGATGTTACTTTCTCTGTCTAAGAAGCCTGATTTTAAGTTGAATAGAACACATATTAACAGTTGTTTGTCTGCCATGATGAACTGTGAAGATCAATCGATTGCTTTGGAATTGTTTGACCAGTGGTACAAGAATGAAGAAGAGGGTTTTAAAGGTATCAAACCAAATCAGCAAACTTATACCATCTTGTTGAAAAGTCTATATCTCAATCCAGATGATAAGTTTGTGTTATCAGCCTCGGACATGCTTATTGAGAGAGCTTCTACGTTGTCTGAACAGCAGAAAGATCGTGAGTTGTATGAATCCTTTGTCTTTGTTTTCTTGAAGCAAAAGAATAAAGAAATCTATGAGAAGGCTTTCCAGCTGGTTCCTAAGTTCTTCCGTCTCGATTCAGTTGCAACTGTCATAGAGAGCTCCAAGATCACAGAGAATCATTCAGTTGATGCCATCAAACCATTACAGGAGAAGTTTCTCCCATCCATTGGACTTGCAGATGCACTTGTCTCCAAGTATACGATGCATGGTGACATTGAAACTGCTCTTGCCGTTTGTCGAGAGTTCTTTGATACATACCCAAAGTCTATTGACCTTCCGTTCCTTCACAGATATCTCCAGACTTTATCACAAGCTAATATCAAAGATTCAGGAGAGCAGGCGATCGCCATTTACAATCACATCGTGGAAAATCCGAGACTTTATAATAAAAACCTTGAACCGACACACATCACTCGTCTTCGTGTCTTTTTGAACATTTACTCACAGTCACTCAAGTGTATGAAGTTGGAAGGTCGTCTTGTTATCGGTAAAGACAATGACCACATCTTTAAGCTTGCAGATGATTTCTTGGAGAAGAATCGTTCACATGCTACTGCATTTGAGGTTTACGGTTATACAAAGGCCATTAGAAGATTGGCATTGACAAAAGACCAGAGATCCCAAGTTTTGCTAAGGATCAATAGGGCCAAGTTCAAGTTCAACAATGAGAAAAAGGACCAGTTTGTTAATAACCGTGAGCACACCAAATTTGCTAGAAAGATCTTGGAGACTGAAGCCATTATTAAGAAGAAGCACGATACAAAGTCTTATTATAAGAGCTTGGAAAAGGCAAAGTCTGATGAGGCTGTTCATAGTTGAGACCCTTAATGAATACATGTACAAAGTCATTATATGTAACACTGATAGAGAGCATCGATCATAGAAATCAGACAAAGAGGTTACCCGTCCCTCGGCATAACAATGTTGGCAAAAAAAATAAAGATGTTCCGGTACGGGGAATCGAACCCCGGTCTGCTCGGTGAGAGCGAACTGTGCTAGCCACTACACCATGCCGGATTAACGAGAATTGTTACAGGCACAGTTTCCCGTTTCGAACACGTTTCGCCAATCGGCGAAAGAATTTTGGTTAGGGCCGCAGTAACTTTTCACGTGCCACTGTAAAATGCTAATTTGCGCCACTTTGGCGCAGCCCACTGGCGCAGAATTCTCGGCCAGACGCGCTCCAGTTTGGAAAATTAGGGGGTGGAGGAGACATAGCACTGTCAACAAAAACTGGACAATTCTCTTTCTCCCTTTCTTCTTCACCTCTTTGTGTTTGTTCTAACGAATAATGAGCAGCACAGAGGAGTTCAAGACGCTCAGGGGCGGCTTCCAGGTCGACACGGAGTCCCCGTTGTCCCAGTCAGACGGTGAAAGGGACATCGCCATCAGACCTCTCAACGACGAGGATGACACCTCGGTGCTTATGACTTTCCACAACACGAAGCCCTCGCCGTTGATCATCGTGCTCACCATCATCTCCTCCATCTCCGGCTTCATGTTCGGTTACGACACCGGTTACATCTCGTCGGCTCTCGTTGCCATTGGAACAGATTTGGATGGTAAGTCGCTCACTTATGGTGACAAGGAGATTATCACCGCTGCCACTTCGCTTGGTGCTTTGATCTTTGCTGTGTTTGCCGGTGCAATGGCCGATTTCATCGGGAGAAAGCCCGTGATCATGTTCTCCAACGTGATGTTTGTCATTGGTGCTTCTTTACAATGCGCAGCTCACTCCTTTTGGGTCATGACCGTGGGTAGATTCATCATGGGTTGGGGTATCGGTATCGGTTCTTTGGTTGCGCCTCTTTTCATTGGTGAGATTGCTCCTTCGAGATTCAGAGGTCGTCTCACCGTTATCAACGTGTTGTGTATCACAGCTGGTCAGTTGATTGCATACGGTTGTGGTGCCGGTTTGGTTCATGTCAAGCACGGTTGGAGAATTCTTGTCGGTTTGTCTCTCATCCCAGCTGTTACCCAATTCACCGTGTTCCTCTTCCTTCCAGACACCCCAAGATACTACATCATGAAAGGTGAGTTGGAGAAGGCTTCCAAGGTTTTGGCTAGAACTCACTTGGGCGCCACTGAGGAACTGATCAACGATAAAGTTGATGAATTGGCTAGATTGAACAACGCTGTCCCAGGTGACAACGTCTTCCAGCGTACTTGGAACGGTGTCAAATTGCTTCACACTGTTCCATCCAACCTTAGAGCTCTTGTCATTGCCTGTGGTTTACAAGGTATTCAACAGTTCACCGGTTTCAACTCCTTGATGTACTTCTCAGGTACCGTTTTTGAAGCTATCGGTTTCAAAAACTCCACAGCTGTTTCTATCATCATCGCTGCCACTAACTTCCTCTTCACCATTTTTGCATTCTTCATCATTGACAAGGTTGGTAGACGTAACATGTTATTGGTTGCCATCCCAGGTATGGTCATTTCACTCGTGATCTGTGCCATTGGGTTCCATTTCATGGGTATCACATTCGATGGTGGTAGCGCCGTTGTTCCAGGTGATGGCTCCATCTCTGGATGGGGTATCGTTATCATCATCGGTATGATTCTCTACGTTGCTACTTATGCCATTGGTATCGGTAACGTGCCATGGCAACAATCTGAGTTGTTCCCTCAAGATGTTAGAGGCTTTGGTACTTCTTTTGCCACTGCCACTAACTGGTCCGGTTCTTTGGTCATCTCCTCCACTTTCTTGACCATGTTGGAGAACATCACTCCACCAGGTACTTTTGCACTCTTTGCAGCACTTTGTGTCGTGTCTTGGGTCTTTGTCTTCTTCTGTTACCCAGAGTTGTCCAACTTGGAGCTTGAAGAGACCCAACAGATTTTGACTGGTGGTTTCAACATCAAGGCCTCTAAGATCTTGGCTAAGAAGAGAAAGAGAGTCATTGACGTTGAGAACCTCGCTAAGGCTACAGATGAGATTATTGAACACCAAGAGTTGGTCAACTAGTCATCTCCATTTTCATGTTTTGTTGCTATGATCATTATACCACATCCCCTTTTTGATGCTTCTTGTTGCTGTTGTTTGTTTGGATTATAAACTTCTAGATTCGCTATTTAATTCTAATTTCTTACGATAATTTATTTGAGCACTCGATTTGTAGATACAGTTATCATTAAGGAAGTCATATACAAGCTACGTCTGCTTACCTTCAGAGTCTGTTGTAGGAAGCGGTGGTGGAGGAGGAAGACCTAAACCAGGTGGAGCAGGTGGTGGAGGTGTCAATCCCGGAGGAGGTGCTAAGCCAGGTGGAGGTGCTAAGCCAGGTGGTGGTGCTAAGCCAGGTGGTGCTGGAGGAGCGGAAAGACCTGGAGGAGCAGGTGGTGGTGCAAGACCTGGAGGTGGTGCCAGTCCCGGTGGCGGAGGTAGTTTTCCAGATGATGAAGGTGTAGCAAACGGAGAATCTGGTGCTGTATTTCTCTTCTTTGTTGGTTGGTAATGACGGTCATCCTCATGTTCTTGGTTTTGAACATAGTTCTTGGCGTTGATGTCGTTAAGCATGTTGTCAAACTCTTGTTCGACGTTGAGGTTGATATTAGCACCTTCAGTTCTCATCTTACAATCCCTTGCAAAGTGACCAGTGTTCCCACAAAGACGACAAACAATCTGGGCCGTGTAACTGTCACGATTAGGACAGTCCCATCTTTTATGACCACGGATACCACAAATTGAACAAGGTCTATCATCATCCTCTCTAAGGGTACCGTTCAATGCAGCAAGTTCTCTCAACTGTCCTCTTTTCAAATCATTCTGACCTTCCGGTGAGGTGATGGCCTTGTCAACGATGGCTTTACAAGCAGCGATACCGGCTTCAACTTTCTCCTCGTCATCGGCAGTGATCAAACAGTGTAACGGTTCGGCCAAATGCGCCATTCTTGGATCATCTCTCGTGTTTTTACCCTCTTTCACAGAACCTTTACCTCTAATACCGATCTTAGCACCCGTGTCTTCTTGCATCTTTCTCAAAGTGTTACCTCTAGGACCCAATAACAAACCGACAAAGTTGATGTCGGGATACTCCAAAGCTGGGATGAAATACTTCTGTGTCGTGCTCTTAGGTCTTCTGTAGTCTGTAGGGGCAACGTAATTGGGCACAATCCTGGCAGCAATGTCGATCAAATGGTGTCTTTCATCCTCAAGAGACTTCTTATACCTCTGCTCCCTAGTGTTTGTTCTTCTACCTTGCTGATCGTACTGTGGGGGAGGCGAAGGGGACCTGGACATTCTCTGTGGGATCCCCAAGTCATTGTTAGAGATCTTCTGGGTGATCTCCTCGATACGATAGATGATTTGGAAGGCGTCAAGTTGTTCCGGTGTGAGAACACCAGTGATCATCGTAGGGAAGTTGATGGCCATTCTGATCTTGTTCTCCCTCGCACTTCGGCTCCATGGCCCCGATGACGCACGTGCCTCGTCTCTTGTCGGTGACCGTCCTCTTTTCAATGAATAACCAGACATCCTTAAACTTCAGTGATTAAAACGAATATATATGTTAATAGCTTAAAAGAAACCGTTTAAACTGCTTTGACAAGCGGAAAAAAGTTCGCGAAAACTGTGGTTATGAGCCCGTGTGTTATGCTGCCCCTTACCGGTTTCCGCGACCGGGTCTTCCGCCCCGCTCTGGCAAATCAAATCGTACTATAACTTTTAAATAGACACCATCAACAACAGATTAACAACACATTAACAACAACACACACAAATGTCTTCTGGTTACGGCTTCTCAGGGGGAACAGGACGCTGCTTCGTCGTCTGGCAGAGCTTCATGGACTGTTACACGTCCAAGGAGACAGGCCACCCAGTTGAATGTACCCCGCAGGCGGACGATTACTTCGAGTGTCTCCATAGACCAAAAGAGAGAGCCAGAGTCATTGCCATTAGAGAGCAGTACGAACTGAACAAGAAGCAGGAAGGTACCAACACTGCTACCCAGGGTGCTGTCTCGGTGAAGAAGACGATTCCGGAGGCGCTCGGTTTGGTAGATGAGCAATAAGGATCACCGTCGTTCAGCTTTATTTATTTTATTTATTGTCTCCTTTTATACAAGGTGCCACCTATTTATTATCCATACATTTTATCTATCTGGCGATTGCTTTATACATGATCTCCTTGGACAAAGCATCTCGTAGACAAGCCGAGTACTATCTCGTTTTAATGACATACAATATGAAATCATTAGTCCATTGGTATGTATATGATCATCTCTAAATTGTCTTTTACATCAAGCATCCGAGTCATCAAACAAGTCAGCAAATATGTCCTGCTCACAAGACTCGTAGTCGACAGCAGCACCATTATAGACATTCTCAAAGTTGTAATAACTCAATCCTTCAAAGAACGGTTTCAAAGATGTCATAGAACCAACGGACTTAACACCGATCAAGGCCGGTTTTCTCAATCCCTTAGATTCATTAATCTTTGACAAAAGTAAACTCTTCTCTTCTGAACCGTCACCTGTTTTGAACAACTCATCATTCAATGAGATTCTATCAATCAAACTGACAATATCAGCATTTTTGTAAATGGCATTGATGGTATCGATAATGAAGATCCATTCTTGGAAATCTTCAAATTTCAGAACCAACAACAAGTCAAGCAACTTGCAAGCTTGGAAAACTGTACCGATATCAATACTATCAGCAGACTCGGAATGGAGAACATTCAAGAAGAAATGTTGTAAAGCTGTGTAAATGAAAGTCCAATAGTCATACAAATGGATCTCCGAGAACTTCAAGACAATAACTCTCAATAACAAGAAAATCTCTGAGGCAAGAGCACTGGAACCTTTACTCTGACCAAGCAAAGCATCCATCTTGGTGAATAAATCTTTCAATAACACAATGTGTTGATCCTTATCACTCACCAACAACAGGTAAGCGATTCTTCTCAATGTTAACCTCTTCACAAGTTGTTCATTCTCATTCCAATTGAAAATGTTTGTGTTAGATTGTGTAGCCTTAACGATGTATTCGGCAATACGATCCGAAGCGTCATCACCCATCCACTTAGAAAGAATAGAGTTCCACGAAGAAACATCCCAAATCTTAATTGTAAAGAACTGAGAATCGTTAAACACCTCAGAGACGAGGAACTTCATGCTCTTGGAAGATGGGAAGTGTGTGAGAAGGGTATTGAGAAGATCCAAGTGGAACGACATGATGTTCTTTGGGAACTGTTTGGATTTGAATGACGGTGTGACAAGCGTAACAAGCATGGTGGAAACTGTTGAAGACTGTTTATCTGATTCTGAAACAATGTTTTTCAGACGTGGGACAACAAACTTCATAGTGTTGATAATATCTTCTTGGCCAATGATAATTTCTGAAGTTGAACCGATAGTGCTTTCTTCTGGCTTGACTTCTTGCGAAACAGTCTCGTAATCGTTGATATTGGAAGCAACAGCACTCGAGATTTCAGCACTCTTGAAGTTGAGAGAAGTAGGATATATCTTGAGGAACAAATCGCTGATGTCTTTCTTCACCTTCTTCTGAGTACCAAACTTCGAGTGGCTGAGCTTAGTGGAGAACACTGCTATGAACTTGACAACGTTTAACAAAACTGGCTTGAAAGAGTTCACATTATCAGCAACCGACTTCAAGAAACCCATGGTGTCATTGAAAATGTCTTCCATAGAATCATCCTGAAGAGAAGTAGTGTAATTGAACAAGAACTCACCAACCTCAAACATGGTCGGTCTCACAAGTTTTGGATCATGTACAGTCTGGTTCCATAACTTGAAGATGAATGGAATAGTCAACTGTGGTCTGGTGCCATCAAGAACGTGTAGCAGCTTGAACACAACAGAGTCATCCTCCTTGTCAACGTAACAGATCATGGTTTTCAGAACCTCAATCGGCTCAAGCTCATACAAAGTCTCCAACAAGTGTTTCGACTTGTGCTTCAACTTCAAAGACTGGTACTTAATAGATGCATTCTCAGAGTCGGTCGTGGTTCTCAAGACAAGGTCTGATTGCTTCCAGACGTTGAAGCATGTCTTGATAGCATCCCTGAAGCAAGTGGTCAACATACGACGGTTTTCATTGACAAACCCATCTTCTGAAACTCTTCTTCCGGTATCACCATTGAAGACACCAGCAAATGTTGACAAGAAACCAGGATCTTGCTGTGTGCTCTTGGTATTGTTGATCTCAATACTGATAACGTATGTTCTGAATAACGACAACACTTCTTGCAACACTGTCAATAATAATGAAATAGAGATATCATCTTTCGAATCTGGATCTGTACTGTACAAATCATCCACTTTTTTCAAAATAGTAAGGGCAATTGGTTCAACAAACTTGAAAATGTACTCATCTTGGAACTTCAACGAAGCACTCAACAACTCAATCCAAGTACTCAATAGACCAGGGCTGTTAAACCTGTCAAAACTGAGAAGCAAAAAGTCAATCAAGAAGGGCTTACCAGTTGAATCCTCCTTGACAAGAACATCTGTGACCTTGTTATGTGTACTGATCAACAACTTAGTCAACTGTGTCAAATGGTTGAATAACACCACAAACAGAATATCACTCTCATCACCATGGTCTTCATTTTCAACAACTAACTCCTTAGCCAACATGAATATCAAAGTAACGTGGTCTTCGAACCAAGATTCAGAACCATCAAGAAGAAGTTCATACAGTTTCAAGACGGCACCAAATGTCTTTGCATCGAATTTTCTATTCTTGACAAATCTATCCATCTGGAAGAGTGTGAAGTCCTTATAAGTGGAGACATTCTCATCTTTGTACTCGACGGAATTGATGACAGTCAGCTCCTCCTTAAAAAGTGGAAGTAGCTTCTTAGGATCGATGATCAACACCTTGAACAAAGTGGAGATATGATAAGCAAACACGGCGTTATCATCAATATTATCCTTGAAGCTTCCTGTGATGAGCAAGAACAATCTGTTTGTAAATCCTGAGTTGACAGTGTTGATGATCCAATTCTTTATCACGGTGTATACAGAGCCATTTGACTCATCAAGATCATCAAGAATGACATGAAGAGGTCTATCAAGGAAAGATGTGTCAGTGGCATGATTCCATAAGTAGTTGAACACAAGGAGTCTATCACTGAAGTTGGTAATGGTGAGCATGTATGCGGTCACTGCTGCTTCAACATAATACGGGGAGAATGATAGTGTGAGGGAATGGAGTGTCTTTACGGTTTCAACTTGATATCTGTTACCGGAAACTTTTAAAAGATGGCAAAGTTGGAAAATCATTCTCTTGAGTACTTCGATTCTGGTGAATGGAGTTGGGAATTGAACTTTTCCAAACAGCTTTGCAACGTTGATGATGACTGGTCCATCAAAGTCATGTGTCCGTAGAATGTCAACGAGATTGGAGTTGGTATATTTCAACTCTGGAATGGTGTCAATGACGGCACTTAAAAGAGAAATGTAGTCAACAGTTGATGTGGCATTGATGTTTGACAAGACAAGGTTGGAGGTCAGTTCAAGTGTAATGACACTGAGATCAGCTGGTTGGAATGGGAGTTTGAGAACATCAGAGCCAGAATAGTATGCCTGGATGCGTTCTGAGATTTCAGTGGCAGTGATATCGGCAATGGATTCGGAAGCATGTTCAGTTGGCAAATAAGCTCTTTGAGGGATCAATTCCATGATAGTGCTGACAAGCTTGAACCATTCCGAAGTTCCCTGGTTCTTGAGCAACAACGTGATAAGCAACAATGGCAATTGATGAACGATCATCTCTTCATCTTGGACATTGAAGTTCTGTAAGATGAAAAGGACAAATGGTATATCGGCCTTCTCTGTAGACAATTCAGAATATAAATCAGAATATATGGTCAGCGTCTCAACGGCATCAAACAGAGCAGTACCACTCTTCAAAACGTCTTCATACTCATAACTCTTGGACTCAACGGAATTTTGAACAGCACGTAAAGAGGGGATGAATGATTTCGGAATGATCTCTGAACCAATCTCCCAACGATCCATGAGGGCAAGGGAGATCTTTAATGCTTCAATCTTTTGTTCATACACAGGTCTTTGATCATAAGTGCCTTCAAGAAGTTTTAATAAACCATCGAGAAGATGGGAGGAGCCGTTCTCTTGGAAGTATACCAGGTGAAGAGCCGACGTGGTCTCTGGTCCAAGGAGCCATGTCCAGATACGTCTGTTTATGGACATATCCTTCTTGAGGATACCAGAGATAGCGGAGATGATCAATTTCTGTAAGTCCTTACCGGGTGTGAGCTTCTGTGTCACGGTACTGTTGAGTTGGAGTTTTTTGATAAGCAAGTCGAAGAAGCCTCTTTGGATGAGGATATTTGGGGAATTGAGCGCATGCGTGAATGCACGGACGAGAAGACCTGCTTCAGGTGTTATCAATGCGTTCTGTTCAGTGGTGAGTTGTTTGGTAAGCTCCATTTTGTAGTAATCGTCGAGTTCTTGTGTTGTTGGGTCTTCAGGTTCTGCGATGACAACATTGAGATCTGGGAGTCTTTTATTACACCAGACGAGACACCCGAGACGTCTCTCATCACTGGTGATGATGATAAGAAATAATGACTGCCAAAATAGAGGATCATCGTTAAGCTCACTTTTCAAACGGTCAACCAATGACAAAGAGGCGTCAAAGAACTCTGAACGTTCGTCATCCAGAGACGGAATGAGATATGCAAGCAATGGACGCACAATTGTCTTCAATGTAGCCGAGGGCAATGTCAAGATGTACTCTTTGTAAAGGTCTATCACCATTGGCTTGATGCTAATGGAGGCAAATTGCATCAACGGGAGAATGCCAGGAACCCATAGATCGACCTGAGAACTGAGCGCTTCGATTCCAAGCTCTTCAAAGATGTAATTGTAAAGCTCCAAAGTCTTCGAATGGACACCCGAGGGCAAATTCGGGGACAGACATTTCGAGAGCGTGATGGATATGGTAAGTCCGTGTGGAATCCAATGCGGTGTAGTGTGTTTCTGTTGTAGCGCCTTCAACAGCTTAGAGAGGAAAGCGATGTAATCTGCCCACTCTTCGACGGCATCGAACAAAGAAAGCGACTTCTCAATACCGCCGGCGTATTTCTTGTCCTTGGAGTCCATTTTGACACGGCGGATGATTTAAAAGGACTTACCGCTGCTGTTTTGTTGGTAATTCAATACAGAAAGGGCTCCAGCCACCTTTTGTTTACACGTACAACTTCTCGGCCGGTTCGCGACACACATCGCCTATCTGATCTTAGCGAGATCATCGGTTTATACTATAAAGAGGCTTCTACTAAGATTAATGGATGTATTTATTGAAGAGTTTTATTTTATTTTATTTCTCCTTTGGAATGACCTCAGAGATCAATTTGAAAGCTGCGGCGAGTTCTTCATTAGCACAACCGTGTTGAAGTCCCGGATACTTCTCGTGTGTATAATTGGTGAAACCCAACTCCTTTGTGAACAGGTCCCTGACCATTGTGGCAGCCTCGTATGGGACGACAGGGTCAGCGGTTCCGTGGCCGTGGAAGATTGGGGTATCGATGTTAACATCGACCTTCTTCTCTCTGAGTGTCTTATAGAATGGGGTAGCTGGGGAGAAGGCCATGATGGCAGCGAGTTTCTTATCATATGTCGCAGCAGTACCGAGAGCAAGACCACCACCTTGTGAGAAGCCACCGACAACGATACGTTCTGTTGGAATGCCGTAGTCGACTTGTTCCTGGATATACTGAGACACAACTTCGAGCGACTTCAAGTAACCTTTCACGTCATCGTTGTTTGTGTACTCTCCAAAGCGTTGGATATCGAACCAAGAGGGCATTGACATGCCTCCATTGAGCGTCACCGGTTGGTTTGGAGCATTGGGGAACACGAAACTGATATGGTCAAACTCCGAGGACTGACGAGCCATGTCAGCGAAGAACTTCCAGCCACTACCAGAGTCACCGAGACCGTGGATGATGATCACTGCAGCTGTTGGAGGGTTAGTTCTAGAAGCAACACGGACGGCACTGAGCATTGTGGGCGTTGATGGTAGAGAAGATCGAAAAACAGGAAGACATCAAAATGGGGGTTTGGTGGGGTTTAAATGCAACGGCTTGTGGCGCGAAGGGTCTGAGTAATGCTGACAATTTACTTACTTAACAAAGACAACAAAGACAACGAAATATCGATCAATAGACAATCACCAGCAAAATGAGCACTACACCACCATCTCTGCCTCCAAAAGGCCCATTGGAGGCCACACCGGAGACGTCGACCACAAACTCAGCGGCAAGAACACAACCTCCAACGCCACAGGAACGTCAGAAGATACCGCTACCACACTCCTTCAATGTGTTACCGACACGGGAGATCACCAAGTTGCTGGACAACTTGGACGTTCTCAAAGGGTATCTCATAACGCTAATGCAAGACCAGATAGATAAGGATGCAGATGAGCTGGATGCTGTGGTGAAACAGATCGATGGATACATTGGTAATCTTCACTCATTAGAAGCACAGAAGAAAGACACCAACACCAGATTGACACAGATGCATGCCCTGGTTCAACAATGGCAAGCTAAAGAGGCCGAAATGAATCAGTCACTCCAGAAATTCAGTAGAGAGAGCATCTATTCGCTGCTACAAGCTTCATTGAACGAATCCCGCCGTCTCACAGAATCAATACAGGACTCGTTCTTAAGCCATACAGTCAATCACGATGAGGCAGCTATCCAAGAATTCATCAGAACTTACAAGAAAGAACGCACAACATACTACAAGCGCAAGGAGAAACTTAATCGTTTCAACGAGAATCGTATCGGTGGGCTTTCATAAATGCAATGTATTTATAAACGTTTACTGTCCCAGACGTAAACCATCTCATCCCAACCTGTAGTTGCAACCCAACCAGGTTCACCCCATAGACTGTAATCGGCACCAACGACAAACTCTCTATGCTGTCCGAACACTTTACCCATTCCATGCCTTGTCATTCTCCCACCTTGAGGACCTCTTGTAGCAACATCCGTTTGATCTCTCCAAACACGGGCAGTCATATCATAGGAACAACTGAGTAATTCACCACCGTCATGGGGACTCCAAACCAACTTTCTCACGGCAAATTCGTGACCAATGAATTGATTCAATGGTGCAGGACCAGCTTTTGGTGTCACCTGATGTGGTGCATCTTTTGTAGGTACCATACGAAGATCCCAAATCTTGATAAGTTTATCAACACCACCTGTGGCGATGACCGTTGATCTATATTTGTTCCAATCACAAGACAAAGTCTCTGCACCGTTATGGCCGATGAAATCTGATACCTCTGGGTCAGGTAATCTCGTATCCCATATTTGGATGTGTGAATTGGCATTGACAGACATTAGCATGTTAGGATTATGTGGGGAGAAAGTAGCCTGATAAGCACAGTTGTTTTGAAGATGTGGTTTCGTAGTGTTTAACGTCAACAATGATTGTTTACGTTGAGGTGTCCAAAGCTTAATTGTACCATCCCATGACGAGGAGGCAAACATTGTCTTCTCCACGAGGTTCCATGTCGTTGAAAAAACTTCTCTTCCATGTTCACGCCATTGCATGATTGGGAATCGTCCTTTCTCTCCCAAACCGATGTCAAACAACTTGAGAGAACCGTCACCATTGGCAGTGACCACTTGGTTCGCATGAATTTCGGACCATGCCAGGTCAAACAACCCATCCTGAGTATCGAAGAAACAATCATCTGTGATGTTCCCATCTGGTTGGATAGTTAAGATATAGAGACGCCCATTACCGACGAGACCATAGTTAGCAGATGTGGAAACTGCCAATTTGTTGTCGTAAAAAGGAGAGTACTTGACCCCGTACCCGTTGTACCCTTTTGTACGGAATGACAGCATTATACCTGGTAACTTGGAGAATAGATCAACGATGTCACTGGTATAGATGAATAAATGAATAGACGAGCCCCGGGGATTTCCCCGCGGGAAAGATGACAGCCGGGTAACCCTCGCATATCACGTGCGGCCCCGGATCTGAAATATTGGTACGCGCAACACTTTGTTTACCTTTTGCGAGATTCGTTTGTGTGGGTGGGCAAAACCGGGCTGAAGCTTCAAAAATATCAGCAACTTTCGATAACCTTCCATAACCTTCCCTAACAAAAGACACAGCTAACCACTCTTGGGAATCAGAGCGGCTGTCTTTCGTTCTCTTCATCCGCTTTATCAAATCGATCACTCTTTATATACTTGGCTTCTTTTCTTAGCCTCAAGTTGTACATCTACAGAAGAATCAGAGGATGTCCAGTGATCAGCAACAACTGCTTGCTGCTGTTCCGCTCAAGTACACGTACCTCGTCAAGAGCGTCAATGAGCCATACATCTTCGAGTCCCACACTGGGCTCTGGGGGCCAATTGCCCCGGATAACCAGCTTGTGTGGTCTCTTCTCCCACAGCCATCGCATCACAATTACCAAGTGATCGACAACTTTGCCCCGATGAAGAAGTTCTTGAGTGGCGAGGTGGACGAGAGTCTCACCGTGTCGGACTCCAGGGCCAACGAGCACCTGTTGCACCTGAAAATCGACTCCGCTACACAGGAGGGAGGTGTCAAGGAACACTTGAGATTGCTCCATCATTACCAGAAATTCGACTTCAAATCGATCATTGTCGATAGAGTCAAGTTCAAATGTCTTTTCCTCAGCGACACTTCCAATGAGATCAAGTCAGAGCTTCAATCGCAGTTATTGGATCTTGCCAAGTTCTGTAACGTTGAGATCATGATCTCCAACAGAATCGAATACTTCTCCTTGGGTGTCAACAACGAAGGTCCTCGTGATCTCATCAACCAAAACGTGTATATCTACATCCTCGGTGACTCGGACGACACCTCTTTTGCAGAGACAAGACTCAGAATCCTCATGGACAATTGGCTTGGTCTGTTCGTTGACTCCATTGAGTTGCCATTGTCTTTGATTCCATTGATCGGTGGTATGGGGTTCGGCAATTTCAAAGCTGTGGCTAAAGAAACCGGTGTGAACATGTACATTCCAAGCGTTGTCCCAGAACTCTACCATTCTCATAGCAAGCATAACTTGAATTTGGTCTTCTTGTCCGGTATGGAAGCCCAAGTGCTCTTAGCTAAGAAGTTGTTGGTGGATATCAAAGAGACAACTGTGAAGAACATGTTTTACAAGAACATCAAAGTCTCGAAAGCGAAGAAGGATGATATCTTGATGAACAGAAAGAACGATATCAGTGCCATCATGTACAAATATGGTGTCTTCATACAGATGTCTCCGCTTGGATACGATGATCCCGAAATCCATTTCCAGGCTTGCTCTCCTGAGCTTGCAGAGTTGGCCATTGCCGACATGAACATCTTGTCCAATGAAGTTTACACTGCCGACATCTGGTTCCATCGCGGAGAATCTACGGATGATACTTTACTTCCTATCAAATCAAAGATGGATGAGGATGAGTTCAAAGCATTGCTGTGTAAGATCTCCATCGCTGCTAATGTCCTCATCTATGGTCTTTATGAGAGTGGTGCTTTCAAATTGATTGGCTCCCAAGAGGACTGTATCAAGGCTGTCAAATTATTCAAGAGTTCAGCTGCCCAGTTCTATGAACCACACAACGTTAGAATCAGACTCAGCATTGAACTCGGTCTTGCTTATCATGAATTCATCAGTGGTAAGAAGAATGGTAAGATCTCTAAGATCACAAACAGCTCTCAATGTTCTCTGATCGATTTCCAACCATTGAACGAATACAATCTCATCTTGGATCTTGAATCTTCGGATTTCAACGATTTCTTGAACTCATTCCAACAATTGCAACAGGAGTTCCCATCTGAAGTTAAATTTTACATCCCAGAGTCATTCCATAGACAGATCATCGGTACCGGTGGTGCTCTTATTCAATCCATCATGAGAAAATACAACGTCTTTGTGAAGTTCTCTAACTCATATGATCAGAAGAACAACTTGAGAAGTCATGTCAGATACGATAACGTCATCATTAGATGCCCATTTAAGAACTCTTCCAACATCCCATTGGTCAAGAATGAGCTAAACAATCTGCTCATCAACAATGAGAATGTCACTTTCTTCAACACTTATTTCAAGATCTCAAAGAATCAATACCGTTTGTTGAATTTTGATAAGATCCAGGAGATTGAAAAAAAGACTACAACTTTTGTCAAATTCCCATCTGTTGAACCACAAGATTTCGCTGTTGTTGAGATCCTGGGTACAGAAACCCACTCCATCAATGCTGCCAGGTTAATCATTTCAGAATTGGCTGAAAGTTATGAGTTCAGAATCACAGTGTCGAATAAGTTCCATAAGATCATTAATGATAACAACGAGGCTTTCGTTGAGAGGATTAAGGTTCCATTCAAACTGCTTTACAAGTTTGAAATCATGACAACGGATAAGAAGACACCGGAATCTGGTTCATTCCACGCGATCATTCTCAGTTATCCTTCAGATAGTGAATTGTTCTTGGAAGATGCAATTACCCATCTCACAGCCTTCTTGAGAGAGCACGAGTTTATGATCATTGACAGAGGTGAACTCTCCAATAACGACTTGATCATCAACGGTTCTGCAGCAAGATTTGGTGCAAACATGGGTGTTCCAAACTCCTCTTCAAGTTATCAATCTAACACACTGCAATTCCCACACGTTCAGCAGTTGTTCCAACTTCCAACTTTACAACCGCAGCAACGCTTCCCAGTGACACAACCAACGGTTGTGCAACCATTTGTACCAAACGTCCAAACAACAGTACAGAAGAAGCGTCCAAACACCCAGAGAAATCAGAAACACTTCAATGGGAAAGGCTTTTGATTTTTTCCCCTTTTAGATTCTTGCGTATTGAGCTACAATCTTTGCATTATACCTCCATTGCATTTCTATTAACTCTTTTTAACTGCCTGCTTTTCTGCTATGTTTTTTTAATATGATACCCCCATTCACTTCTAGTTATTGCTATTGACGTATGTATGTGTATCCAAATCGGGCAATTTTCCCAATCGGGCTAATTGGCCCGAGGTGGCAAACTTATCGCGGTTTAATACCCCCTCTCGGATCTAAAAACCTCTTGCATTTGCCACTCATCTCCCCTGATTTTCAGTATAAAAAGGAGACAAATAAGGAGAGGATGTCATCCGAGACTGAGAGCGATACTCCGCTTGCCGGGGGATTCATCAAGGACGATCCGGATCTCAAGAAGAAGGGTAAAAGGGTTCCAGCAAAGAGAACCACTCGTTCTAGAGAAGTCAGCTACGTTGAGTCCGAAGATGAAGAAGAAGATATAGGGACTTCTAAGAGGGCCAGAAGATCAAGAAGATCCACTGCTGCCGACACGAAGAGGAAGTTGAAAGGCCTGGACGACGATTACGACGAGTACAATCTCGAGGACGATAAGGACTTTGAAGGTGGAGAACTTGACTCCGAGGATGATGAGGTTATCATAGTATCTTCGAGGGTGTCGAGATCTAGAGGCACCTCTGAAGACCCGATCTCCATATCTGATCTTGAAGTTGAAGCTGAGGAGTTGGAAGAAGCTGAAGAAGTTAAAGACGAGGACTCTGATGCCCCCATTGCACAGACCACAAGAAAGAAGAAACCGACTCGTAAACCTCGTGCCAAGAAGGAGAAGAAACCCAAGATCCCATACCATCAACGTATGACTGCCAAACTGTACGAAATGCACCCGGATCTCGTTGATGTGTTCCCAAATCTCGACTCTGCGGAGAAGATCCCAGTGGAACAAGCTGAACAACCAGATGGGATGAAGATCCAACTATTACCTTTCCAACGTGAGGGTTTGAACTGGTTGGTGAAACAGGAGGCGAGTATTTACAACGGTGGTATCCTTGCCGATGAGATGGGTATGGGTAAGACCATTCAAACGATTGCGCTGTTCTTGAGTGATCGTACAAAGAGACCAAACCTCGTTATTGCACCAACTGTTGCGTTAATGCAATGGAAGAATGAGATCTCGCAGCACGCTGGTGATTCGCTGTCTGTTGGTGTCTTCCATGGTGCTAATCGTTCCGGAGACAGTGAGGAGTTGGCCGAGTACGATGTTCTATTGACCACTTATGCCGTTCTTGAAAGTGTCTTTAGAAAACAACAGTATGGATTCAAGAGGAAAGGTGCCACTGTAAAGGAGAAGAGTGCCTTACACGCAATTGAATTCTACCGAGTCATCTTGGATGAGGCACATAACATCAAGGATCGTCAAAGTAATACAGCTAGAGCTGCAAACGCATTGAAGACTCAGAAAAGATGGTGTCTCTCCGGTACACCATTACAAAACAGAATTGGTGAGATGTACTCATTGATCAAGTTCTTAAACATTGAACCTTTTGGTCATTACTTCTGTACTAAGTGTCCTTGTCGTTCCACGGATTGGGCTTTTAGTGATTGGAGACATTGTGACTATTGTGGACATGTCCCCATGCAGCATACTAATTTCTTCAACCATTTCATGTTGAAGAACATCCAGAAGTATGGTATCGAGGGTGATGGATTGGCCTCATTCGGTAACATCCAATCTCTGTTGAAGAACATCATGCTTAGAAGAACCAAAGTCGAGAGAGCTGATGATTTGGGATTACCTCCACGTGTCGAGGAGATTAGAAGAGATTTCTTCAACGAAGAAGAAAAGGACTTATACCAAAGTTTATACTCAGATTCCAAGAGAAAATTCAACGAATACGTTGCCGAAGGTGTTGTTCTCAATAACTATGCCAACATCTTCACACTCATCACAAGAATGAGACAACTTGCCGACCATCCAGATTTGGTGTTGAAAAGGGTCCATAACAACCGGGACCTAGGTGCCGAAGGGTTAAGCGGTGTCATCGTGTGTCAATTGTGTGATGATGAAGCCGAAGAGCCAATTGAGTCCAAGTGTCATCATAAGTTTTGTCGTATGTGTATTAAAGAGTATGTGGAGAGTTTTGGAGGTAATGAAGAGAAATTGGAATGTCCAGTGTGTCATATCGCACTAAGTATCGATCTCACTGCACCTTCCATTGAAGTTAACGTTGAACAATTCAAGAAAGGTTCCATTGTTAATAGAATCAAGATGGGTGGTGAATGGAGATCCTCGACTAAGATCGAGGCATTGGTTGAAGAGTTGTACAAATTGAGAAGTGATCGACAAACGATCAAATCGATTGTTTTCTCCCAATTCACATCGATGTTGGATTTGGTTGAATGGAGATTGAAAAGAGCCGGTTTCCAAACGGTGAAATTGCAAGGTTCAATGTCTCCAATCCAGAGAGATAACACCATCCGTTACTTCATGGAGAACACTAACGTCGAGGTGTTCCTTGTGTCTTTGAAAGCCGGTGGTGTTGCTTTGAACTTGTGTGAGGCTTCGCAAGTGTTTTTAATGGATCCATGGTGGAACCCATCCGTTGAATGGCAATCCGGTGATAGAGTTCACAGAATTGGTCAGTATAGACCTGTGAAGATTACAAGATTCTGCATAGAGGATAGTATTGAGTCGAGAATCATCGAATTACAGGATAAGAAGGCAAATATGATCCATGCCACTATCAATCATGACGATGCTGCCATTAATAGACTGACACCAGATGATTTGCAGTTCTTATTCATGAACTGATGTTTAACGATTTACTGTGTTTTAGATTTACGATATTGAACGTATAACCACACTGTAGAATATATATAAACTTTTATATGAGATTAATCATCATACTTTGTGAAGAACTCTTCGTGGAATTTGGCCCAACTTTGGATCCACTCCTCACCAGGAGGCAAGAACGTTGTTCTAACGTGGAAAGTACCTTCTTTTTGACCGAAACCTGAGCCTGGAACGACACAAATACCAGTGTTCTCCAATAGACTCAAACAGTAGAATTCATCCGGTTTCAAATTGGCTTCTTGTGCTGCAATCTTGGCAGACTCGGTGAAGATGATCTGTGGGAACAAATACATAGCACCTTGTGGTTTTTGGACAGAGATGTTTGACAACTGTCTGAAATTCTCATACAATGCCTCGGCTTTAGTTCTATAAGAGGCATGGATGGCCTCCCTTTCGGCTTGGTCTTGTTCATAAGAGGCATCGCCTTCTTTTGGAGGGTTTGTCATGAGTTCAATCAAAGCCTGTCCTGTAACCACGGGGCACAAAGAGATGGAGGCCAATTTGGTGAACAGCGCTTTAATCTCTGGGGAGAACCCGACAAGTTCCATGTAACCACCTCTTTGACCACATTCACCAGAGACACCTTTCGAAGTGGAGTGCAACGAACAAAGCTGGACGTTATCGTAGAAAGAACCGTGTTGGCCGTGTTGTAACTCTGAGAGAACGGATTTGAAAGAGTGGAATTCACCATCAAACACGTTTTCCTGGTACACCTCATCGGCAATGACCACCAAGCCTTCTTTAGCGGCAACGGTGAGGATGCCTTTAATGGCATCACGAGTCAAGATGGCACCAGTTGGGTTTCCTGGGTTGATAACAACCAAGATCTTTGGAGTGATACCGAAATTACGGGATTGGAGCACAAGTTGTTCAATCTCCTGTGGATCGGTGGACCAATTGGCCTCCTCGTTGAGGTAATATGGTACAGGTGTAGCCTGTTTCAATGCAATGGCAGCTGTGTACAATGGGTACTGTGGGATTGGGATCAAGACACCGTCTTCACGTCCTCTTAAAAGCACCTCAAAGATGACTTTAACCGCATCGGAGGCACCAGTGGTGAGGAAGATGTTCTGTGGGTCTGCAAAGACACCACCGTCACGAGCAGTGATGAACTTGGCAACTGATTGACGCACCGTTAAGGCACCTTGCGAATGGGAATAGGCACCCACCGAGCCGACACCTTCGAGAAGCTTCTTAGCCCTGGCGATGACGTCCTCCGGGTAAATGCCGGCATCGAGCAAATGAGGGTCCTGGAGACATGCGAGCACTTGACGATAGAAAGTAAGTGGGGGTTGTTTCAACTGTTGTGGGTTACCGATGTTGGCGTTGATGATGGTGTCAAACGGCAAGGACTCTGGGTGAGTGGAGAGCTCATCACGCAATTGCTCGGCTTTGGATGGAATCAACCCTCTCACAGCGTACTCTGCACGGTAAACTGCCTGGTTAGCGTCTTTAAGAAGCAAACGTGGAGCCGGAGAAGTTGTATGGTTGTGTCTCTTGTATGGCAACGGTGTGCTGCTTCTGAGGGATGTCTTGATGGCCGGCATTCTGTTGATGAGGGAGCCACGGGAGACCCCGGCCAAACCTCTTGAACGAAGCAAACAAAGCATCCTTTTTAGCCTTTTTAGAAATTTCAAGTTAGGTGAAGAAGCGTCACGTTTATGGTCATCCCAATGGGAAACACCCGCGCTTTAAATCCTTTCCCGGCGGGTGAGCTTTTCGCGCTTCCTCGGCGGCCGGGAGATAAGCGCACATGATCATTTAAACCGGCTTTTCACCGGCTTTTCATCGGCTTTCTATGAAATCTTTTGGAGATGTTTGTTTATCTTTTGAATGTGTTTATAACTGCTTCGTTTTGTTTATATAAGCGTTCATTCACCCAGCAACTACAAGGGGTTTAATGGGTGGAATCCTAAACTGTGGGTAACTCCGTCTCCTACTCCTTCCTCTAGTGATAGAGATCTCGGTGCCAACTACCCCTTGCGACTATAACCATAATCCACGGCATCGCCAACAAATAATATATTGATTAATTCATCTATACAACAACCTCTCATGCCAAATAGTCATACGACTGATCCTCATTTCTCTGTAAGTACTCTTGATCAACCAACTCATCAATACATTTCTTAATGTCAACAACTTTAGCACTGAATCTTGTATGGGTTTGTTGAATCACCTCGTTCAGCAATGCGGCATGGAACAGCTGTTTTCTTGCCTTCATGATTCTCACAATACATGCTTTCAAATAGAATCTACGATCTTCATTGATCTCACGTTCAGCATCTTCGGACTCCAGTTTAGCCTCTGTGGATTTAACACCTTGAATCAAATTCACTTTGATCTTCTTGGATTTGAATTCATTGACACATGTGAAAGTGGTTCCCGGTTTTTCAACATTTTCAACACCTTCTGGAGATTGAATCAATAACTTAAATTTAAGCATTGGTACCATACAATTGGCAATCTGACTAGAATCTAACCCAGTGATCTCAATCAATTGAGCCATCGTATAAGTGTCTCGATCGTTGAATGGTAACAAAATGGCCATCTGTGACAGAGTTGCAGTCAATGTGAAAGGTGGTCTTCCAGGTTTTTGCAAATTGGCCTTCAAATCACCACGAGACAAATGCCACAGCCATTTCAAAATACGTCCACTGTGTTTATCAGTGTACATCTTAATAAACTTGGTGTGTGTCTCTTCCAAATCCAGTGGGATCTTGAAAGTGTTGGCTGGATTGTAATTAAACTGTGGCCACATAGTCTCAGTCAACACAAATGGTTCAAAATCTCCAACTGGTGCCTTTGGATTCTCAGATTTAGAAACCTCTTCCTTGAATAAAACCTTGAGTTCGGCAGAGGAACGAACATCTTGGAACATCTTGGTGATCTTAGAAGTATATTCCATACTGTTATCCTGTTGCAATCTTTGAATGACAGCTTCTTCAGCCTCTTCGGAAGAAGAAGTACCATGAATGAGTCTCTTGGCCAAAAGACGTCTATAATGGGTTTCAAATGCATCCTTATCGGTCAAAAATTTGAAAATAACCATAATGTCATCAACACTCATATCACTTGTAGCATCTGCATCCTTATTCTTCTTAAGTAAGTTATCACTGTATTTCGCCAACAAATCTGGAGTCTTAGAGTTACCTTTAGTACCAGGAGGTTTAGCAATCGCATTGTTGTTGATGTAATTACGACATGCTGTATCCAACGACTTGACAAATGTGGCGTGGTTTTGGAATGCCGTGTTGACTATCTCTTGATAAGTCTGATAAACATGAATGAGAACCTTCACGTATTGCTTAGGTTCAACTTGGTTGACCTTTTTCTTGGCGACTCCATTGGTTTGCACTGTCTCGTTCATAACGTCATTCTTCAAATTATCGACAGCCTTCATACCTTGTTCTTGAATGTATGCACCAAAGATATCAGCCAACGGTTTCAGAGTCTCTGGGACTCGACTGAACAAACCAAACATCTTGGCAATGTGGTCAATCTGGTTTTGATCTAACAGGGATTGGAACTCATCAGACATAAGTTGCGAATGGGCAACGATCAACACCTGGTTCAACGTCTCCGTTAATGGTCTCTTGCTCGATTCATCCAAGAACAGTGTCTCCCTACTCTCTTCTTCATTCAATCTCTGTTCGGCTTTTCTCATGTAATCAACAACGTTATGGGATGCAAGATACTCAGCAGATTCCTGAGTGTAGAACTGTTTGGTAGCTTCCAAGAATGGTGCCTCAAAGTGCACTTTGTAAGTGTCCAAGTTTGGCTTCTTAAGGTCTTGGATGTCAATACCCAAAAGCACCAATGATTTGAT
Organism: Petasospora amylophila; assembly: GCA_030557155.1. NCBI lineage: Eukaryota > Fungi > Ascomycota > Saccharomycetes > Phaffomycetales > Wickerhamomycetaceae > Petasospora > Petasospora amylophila. Next base: position 704,213 of record JAKTVK010000199.1, on the reverse strand, counting down.
TGCAATAGATAGCTTGCTGGTGTCAACAACTTGGTTTTCCCTTTGCAACTTAATCTGCTCCAAAATCTCGTTGACCAATGTCGTGCTATTTGGCAAAAACATGGCTTCTCTCCATGTTAAAAGAGCCAAAGTGTTAACGTCATAGATATCTCTTCTTCCATCACTGCGCTCCTTCTGCACCCAGTATCTGTTCATGTAATCAAACACATGGTTCAAGTAACCAGCACCGATGGTGTATCTTGTCCAACGCTTGACGTAGAAATCCAAGAACGATTCCGTAGGCTCTTTCTTCAGAGATTGCACATACTCAGTGAGGTAATCCTTAAGCTTGGAGTAGATCTCTGCACCAACCAGAAGCGAGGACTGGGAGTTGTTGTTAGCCTCGAAGTTGGTTGGGGATCTCGACTTGTTAACACAGTAGTTATAAACGGCCGAATACACGTTCATGTACATTGATGGATTGACATCGGAGGAGCCCTCGCCACCTCCAAGGATTCTTTGTAAGCCCGGCTCAACAAACTTCCATGTCGCGCCGAGGTCGTTCGAACGAGGAAGGTCTGTCATGCTAAATGTTGTAATGGAATGGAATGAAGGTGGTATGTGCACTGTCCAGTGGCGTGTGAGTTTTGATTCAAGGGTGTTGTGGTGGGTTTCGGCGGCTAAAAATCACACACACAAGGCGGAAATGGCAAGGATTCAAGGAATTGAATTTCAAGAAAAGCCGGTGGAATTGATGGAACCTTAACAAAGAAATTCTTCCCAAAAACAGATAACGAATGTTTCTGTGAAAGGTTTGCGGTGGCGGTTTTGAATGCCGTGATTGTTTGCGCTCATTGATTTGGGGGAGGTTTCCAAGTTTTAAATGTTTCGCGCACTTTGTTTGTGGTTCGCGCGCTAGCGGGTTAAACAGTGGAGAGCGCTATTCATACGCCATTTACTCAGAATATTTGTACTGTCATCGCCTGATTTTATTACATTTTCAGATTCTCCACACCTGTCTCTTTACAACCATACTACTATTATGAGCTCAAATCGACAAAATATCGCAGCATTTCTTCCAACTCGACAAACTGTCAGAATTTGCTGACAAGCAATTGCCTCGCTGGCGCAATCGGTAGCGCTTACGACTCTTAATCGTACGGTTGTGGGTTCGAGCCCCACGTGGGGCACTTCGCTTTCTTATTTTTTTCCTTTCACGAAATCATAGAATGTTGCCCGTACCATAGATATGACACGGTCACAAGACTCCTTAATACGTCATGATGTCGTCAAACTACAAGATCTGGTATACCTTTAGTCAATATCATGAATATTTAGAAGACAAAAACTATAAGAGGAGAACTTTATAACATAAAACCGGATGTAAAATTGTTTATTTCTTTTTTAAACTCGTTCAACTGCCTCTCAGAAGAATGGGACCCATGCATGCGAAAAACCTGAATAGTGAAAACATTCATTGGGGGGTAATTAGTTCTCCAATTTCTGCTTCTTGGCCTCTGGCTCACCAGAGATGGAGATGTCCTCCACACTGCCGTCATCCTTGGCCCTGATGAGTGGTGTGGCAACCTCAGCGTGGAAGTCTCTGATGATAGAATCAACATCGTCAATGGATAACTGACGAACATCACCAAGCCTTTTAATCTTAGCAGTCACATCCTTAACCTGATCATCGGTCAAATTCAAGTTCAATTGGTCCACTCTTGACTTGATAGCGTTCCAACCGGTCAATCTGTTGGCGAAGTGGATGTATCTGGACAAACCGAAATCGGATGGGTTCAAAATCTCATAAGTAGATGGGTTAGCCAAGATAGCCTTAGCGTGAATACCAGCCTTATGGGTGAAAGCACAGAAACCGGTAATTGGGTTGTTGAATGGAATGTTAACTTGAACGGCCTCGGCAACCAAGTTCTCCAAATCACGGAGCTTGTGCAATTTGTATTTGGACAAAACGTAGTCACGGTCAGCGGCAATCATTCTAGCCATCAACCCACCGAGTGGTGTAATACCGTTTCTCTCACCGATACCCAAAACGGAAACATCAATCAATCTAGCACCACCTTCCAAAGCGGTGTAAGCGTTAGCAATGGCACAACCGGTATCGTTATGGAAATGACATTCAATGTCACAGTGGACAACGGATTTCAAAGTACGCACCAAGTCATAAACTTGTCTTGGGTTAGCACAACCAACGGTATCGGCAATACCGACTCTGTTAACACCGATCTTGTCAACGGTTCTGTAAATGTTAAGCAAATCGACAATGTCAGATCTGAAAGAGTCCTCAGAAGAGAATCTAATCTCAATACCCTTGGACTTGACAAACTCAATAACCTCAATGGCGGACTTGGCAATGTAGTTCATGTCCTTACCGTGGGAATACTGTCTCAAGAACTGGGAGGTACCGATAACGACATCGACACCGTCAACACCGGTCTCAACGGCGACTCTAGCGTCATCCATGTGACATCTGATGTGTGTAAGGATCTTGGCTTTCAAACCCAATTTGCAAATAGCCTCACAGTCGGCTCTAGACTGTTCAGAGGCAACAGGGGAGGTCAACTCGATGTAATCGACACCAAAGTCATCCAAGGCCTTGGCGATCTCAATCTTCTTCTCAGTGGTGAAGAAGGCATTGGCGAATTGTTCACCTTCTCTCAAAGTGGACTCGATAAGCTGGAAGTTGGAAACATTGGACAAGAAATCGGCAGGGTTTGGACCGTATGGATTTTGCTGTACTGGTGCTCTCTTTTCTTCACTCACTTTCTCAAAAGACTCTTCTATTGTGAAAATGTTAGTAATCGGTTGTTCAGTCTAGAACATGGGAACCACTCCGATAACGGGCATAAACACGCCGACGATAGGCAATAACGCCGTATCGTAGAGGACATAGAAATCCCATTGGGGTCCATACCATAGAGGTACACTGGCCCCAATTGATATACACCTCCAAGTATCAAATGACCAGGATTGGTTGGGCTCTTCCCATATATCTATAAGATTGATTACTCACCTTTCTTTTCAACGCCAGCGTTGTTGGCTTGAGCTTTGGCTTCCTCGCAAGTTCCGCACATTGTGTATGATGTTATAAGTTGGACGGTTTTCTCCCTTTGTGTTTGAAAGGCGTAAAGAGTCCTCTTTATACTGTGTGTGTGGTGAGTAATATTCAACCGGAGTTGAAAATGAAATTTTTTCGGTGTGACTGACTTATTAGGCTTCTGTTCCGGTTGCCGGCTGCACCTTTGCGAAACCGGCGGAAAAAAAAAAAAAAAAAAAGCAATGGCTGTATTCCCCGGTTGGGTAAGTTCCGGTACTTTGAATCACGTGATATTCACGTGATATTCACGTGCTGTGGTCGGATCTAATGTATATATGACAAGGGGACTTATATATGTAGGTATAGATAGTTATGATAAAGACACAGGGTTTTTGATGATACAATTGACAATCAAACACGTCACAGGCACTAGAAAAGCCACAGTTATAACGCGTGGGGTACGCGGTACGCGTGCATCTTTCGCGTACTGTTTACATTTTGCCACTGCAATCTCTGAAGATTCTCTGAAGCTGTGTTCTTTTGAAAAGGCCAGATGACCGAGCACAAGGTCCGGCTCCTTAAGGAGTCGTTCCCACAGGCAGATGAAGCGGTGTTGTTGGAGTTGTTGCTGTCTTGTGAAGGTTCGATGAAGACCGCTGAGACGTTACTCTTAGAGTCCTTCCCCAATGGTCCTCAAGTGAAAAGACCTAAAACTGGTGAAAGACAAGGAAATATCAAGTCATTGTTCGGTGTTGCAGACGACACAGCGTTGAAGTCAAACAATACCACTGGTGCTAATAAACCTGTGTATCTGTACACTAAAGAGGATCTTGAAAAGACGGTCCCCTATGCAACAATCCATTATAACTTTCTCCCCACTGAACTTGCAGATTCCATTCTTAAACACATAATGAATGACAATGACAACTTTGTCAACACCGAATTCTATCTCTTTGGGAACAAGTGTGTCTCCAACCATCAGACAAAGCTATATACTTCAGATCCTAAGGAAGGACTCTATTACAACGGTAAAGAGAGTCGTGCAACGACAAAGGACCAGCTCTACACCGATGACATGAAGATCGCACAAGTTCTGATAGAGGACAAGATCAATGCTCTCTGTAATGAGCGTGACCGGTTACCGTTCCAACACACTGGTCTTTGGAAAGGTGATAACGCGGTGTGTAACAAGTTTCACGAGAAATCCAATGATCTGGATTGGCATTCTGATAGATTAACTTACATTGGTCCACATTCAATCGTTGGATCCTTGACTTTGGGGGCAACGAGGGAGTTTAGGATCAGAAAGAACTATCATGATGTTACGGAGGGGAAGTTCAACACCATCTACTCGGTGCCATTACCACATAACACTTTGCTCGTGATGCATGCTGGATTCCAAGAAGAGTACCGTCACTGTGTTTCATCAACCACCGAGATCACACACCATCCAATTTCTGGACCGATGAGGGTTAATTTGACCTATAGACATTACTTGGAGAGTTTCAGAGAGAATCTTCCGATGTGTGATAAGTGTGGATATCAGATGGATCTACGACGAGCTTTCAAAACCCCGGAAGTAAGGGGAAGGTACATCTGGAGATGCACTGGGAATTATCAGAACAAAGAGTGTTCTAGGAGTTACTACGCGGATTTCACCTCTAAGAAGCTTTACTCGTTGAATGCGGAAGATTGTTCCATATGGATCGCCAGGGAGGACAAAGAAGCTCTGAAATGCTTCAAAGAGGAGATTGCTATGAAATTGAACCTCAGAGAATCCAAAAGGAAAATAAACGATTAATGAACAGTATAAACAGTTACATAGGAACCCACGCTCTTATCGCGCATTTGTACTTGAAAAGTTTCACACTCATAAGGAAACAATCGAAAAGCTCTTCAAAACACACAGCCATTGGATCTATGGTATGAGCTCGGTATGTTGACATCATTAGTCTATAAGGACAACTGCTAACACTTCTAAGCGATCGCAGAGATTACAACGAATCGTCGCCATAACGAACGATCTCAAGAGCCATTTCTCACTCGGGACACTTTTCTTTGTAAACACACCGAGACTTGCTCTTCCTGGACTCGAGGCTCCAGATGGATGGTCATGGTTCGATCCACCTTCTGGTGTTTTACAATCGACCATCTCCACAGGTGGACAATCATTGGCACCGATCCTAGTCGATTTGACATATCTCTTCCAACGACAGTACATAAGGGCCACTTATAAGACGGTACGATCGAATGGGCTGATAGTCACTGTTCTCAGGGTTTACTTCATTCCAAGTGATATCCCAGGGAACAGGTTCCTGGCTGATTACAGGGATTGCAACAGACGTGGTAAGAGTGCGAGTTGGCACGAAGGTAAGTTCAAGATGATCATGAAGCAACTGCTAAGTGTTTTGGACTATTCCACAGAGGCGTGGAATCTTCACCTCCCAAAGAGTATTCTTGTGTTCTCAGCATTACGACCATTCACAGAGTTCCATGCCTCGGAGCTGGGTGCCATCCCATACTACGAAGGTGTACCCAACGTTGACTACCACATCACAAGACTCATTGATAACAAGCCATACTCACGACATGATCCACCTTCGACACAGTCTTTGGAGACCCGACTCGCCGATGTCTACAACGGTGTCTCTTTTGAGATTGATAGGACCAACGAGTTCTTCATCGAGGCTCAACAGATCCAAGGGCTTAGGAGCACGCTGTACAACTACCAGATCGAGTCGGTTGCTAAGATGTACATGAATGAATCGCTCGAGAAACACAACATCATACCAAACATGCTGAAAGTTGTTAAAAGCACAGTGGCATACTTTGATACGATATCCTTCAGCTTCTCCTCGGGTCCAGAGTTGTACACTTCTCCAAAAGGTGGTGTTCTTGCTGAGAATATGGGGTTGGGTAAGACGTTGATCTGCTTGGCGTTGATCTGTTTAACTAAACATGACAGCTCTGTCCCACCTGAGCAGTTTGCATCCCATACAAAAGATCACGAGGTTCTGTCTCTGATGGACCAATGTGCACGTTTCATCAACAGACGCTCAATCCCATGGAGAAGACACCAAGACAATCTTCCAGAGTCCTGTGTGAAGAGATTAACCAGCTCACCGGGGTATTTCTACATAACGAAAGAGGAGACAAACTCCAGAAGGTTCCTATCCAGAACACGGCCATTAGTGCAACAGGAGAAACTGTTACTCACCACTGCAACACTCATCGTTTGTCCGGACAACCTCTTCAGTCAATGGTCAACTGAAATGACCAAGCATTTACAAGAGGGCTTTCTCACCGAGTGTCGCATCGTCGATGCTAAAAGCAGACTCCCCACTGCTAATGAACTGATCCAATACGACGTTGTACTCCTCTCCGTGTCGGCATTTGTCGCCCAGGACCCTTCGACTTCGCCCTTGACCAAGATTTATTGGAAACGGTTCATCATCGATGAAGGCCATAGCATGCACCAGAGGTCTACGCGTGCCGTGGACTTGTCCAAAGAGATCAAAGTGGAGAGGAAGTGGGCTGTCACCGGTACACCAACGGCGGGGATGACACGTCTCCATATGAATGACGATAAGAGTGTGGTGAGGAGATCTTTCTCGGCAAGGGATGACCTCACACGACTCGGTGCGTTGGTGTACAACTTCTTCCAAATTGAACCATGGAGATCTAAGCATGACCTATGGATGAAGAATCTCGTGAGACCGTTCGTTGAGAACAGGTATGGTTCTACACGTGCCTTAACTGGGTTACTTACCGATTTGATCGTTCGTCATTCGGTGGAACAGATTGAGAATGACGTTGATTTACCACCATTGATTCATAAACCTGTTTTCTTGAGTCCATCGTACCATAACAAACTTTCTGTGAATCTGTTTGTTGCTGTCTTGGCCATTAATGCTGTGTCTTCTGAACGTGAGGATAAAGATTACATGTTCCATCCGGGGAGTAAGACGGATTTGAGAAGATTGGTTACCAATTTGCAAAGGGCCACTTTCTACTGGACAGGGTTCTCCGTTGTGGATTTGAAGAACATGATGCAAATTGCCCAAGTTTGTTTGGATAAGAAAAGAGACGATGGCTTGGTGTATTACCCTGAAGAGGATATCAATCTTCTTGAAAAATGTATCAAGACTTGTAAGTTGGCACTTTCAGATCAACTTTGGAGAACGGTCTCCACTATACATGAGATGGCTTTCTACATCACTGGTCTTCCACGAGTTTATGCCGATAATTTCAGGATTGGTAAGTTCAAAAACGGTGCTATCCTCGGAGCTCCTCAGATTGAATCTATGCAAAAATTCTATTACAAGAACAGATTTATGAACTTGTCTAATGCCGAGGAGAAGATCTCGGAGTACAGTGATGTGTTTTGGACTGAATATTGGAAAGAGGCCACAAGGAAGAACGCTGAAAGGGTTAAGAAGAACGATGGTCAGCCCATTGACGTTCAACAAGTCAATAACGAGTTAGACCATCATGATAAAGTGTTGAAGTCCTCACCAAGGACTAAGAGAAAACTTGATGATGTGACTCTGATCAAGAGCAAAAGAGGAAGGATTGATTTCTCTAGGAGTGCTACACCTGAACCTGGTGCTAACCCCAAACTTGCTAACATTATGGGTACTGCTTCTGCCAAGTTGTCATACATGGTTGCCAAGTTGTTGGAGGACCAGTACCAAGGTTTGAAAAGCATTGTGTTCTTTGAGTTCGAGGATAGTGCCTATTACCTTGCCGAGGCTTTGGATATCCTAGGGTTGGATTACACTTTGTATGCAACGTCTGTTCCCAAGAGACAGAGATCGATGAGTATCGAGGAGTTCTCGATGAAATTGGGTGGGCATGCTTTGATAATGGATTTGAAATTGGCTTCGCATGGGTTAACCATCACTGCTGCTACAAGGGTTTACTTCTTGAACCCTGTGTGGAAGAGATCTATCGAGGCACAGGCTATCAAGAGAGCACACAGAATTGGTCAAACTGAGCCTGTGCTGGTTGAAACTTTGGTACTAAAAGGCACTTTGGAAGAAGAGATGTTCAAGAGAAGAACCCAGGCACAAGACGATTCCCAAAAACCCGTGTCTGAAGATACACAGATTCAAGAACACATTTCGAAGTTTGAATTTCTACATATCGGTGAGAGACCACCTTATTGTGCTATCAGATCGCACAGGATTTCAGATGCTAATGCTGTGAATCAGAAGAGATACGAGGAAGAGGAGTTGATGGAACCTTCTGCCATCTGTTTGAATGGGAGATTACATTGGTCATTGCCCGTGTTTTCCAAGAGTTCTCAGGAGAAAGTCACAGAAGCTGCTGCTCGCACTGTTCATCCAATACGCACAGTTTCGAAGATCATTGACATTGACGAAGAGAAGACCCTGAAGTCTACATCAAGATTCGATGAAGAAGAACAATTACCTAACAAAAAAGTTAGATTTGTATAGATTTATACAGAGTTGGTATACCTCAGGATAACACTGCCATCCACAGAAGACGAAGCGATTTTACCCTGATGTTCATCAACATCGATCACGGTACCGACATGACCCATCAGTTTTCTCAACAACTTTCTCGAAGTTAAATCCCACACTGTGATAGAGTTATCTGCCGAGCCCGAGTAGATGACATGGTCTCTGATGATTGTCCTTATAGTCAACTGTTCATTTCCAGAAGTGGCACCGTCATAGACTCCAGGTTTGATATGATCTCCGGGGATGACGTTAGGTTCATAGATCCTTACGGTGTTATCCTGGGACCTTGACACCAAGTTTGAGTCGTCAATTGCAAGCGATGTGATTGTATCCGTGTGTTGTGTTTCAATTTCAAAGAGTGGAGACGAAGGGGATCTGATGTCCCATGTTCTAATGATTGGTTCAATACCCGAGGTGTACACGAGGTTCTTATGGAATGCCACAGTGAGCAAGGGGTAATTTGTATGGAATCTGTTGACAGGGTCCCTTATGGACTCATCCCATAGCAACACATCACCGTCATCACTCGCCGAAGCTATTTTGTTCTCGTGTTGGGAGATTTCATTGACGACCAAGGAATGGCCCGCAAATTTCCTTGTTCTTTTACCAGTTTCTGTGTCCCATACGCCAACCGTGGTGTCTGCCGATGACGTAGCCAGTCTGCCATTGTCAAGCCATCTCAAAGAGGTAACAGCACCTTTGTGACCCGTTATTTCACCAAAATTTGGAGACATCTCTTCTGCCGAGTGTGGTAGACTCCATAGCACTGTCTATTGTTAGTCATGCCCAAAGCTCAGAACAAAGGGGAAATACTCACAGATCTTCTTGTCCATACCACTTGTAGCTAGGACATCTCCTTCTGAGTTGAATTTGGCACCGAGAACGGCACCTTCATGGCCTTCCAAGCTGAAAGTGTGTGCCTCGAACTGTTGATGTTAGTTATAAGCATTCACTCCCAATGACCCCCTAAAAACGGGGCAAAAGACATACCTGCGCATGGCCGTTCTCGCCTTGTCTCTGTCTCTTCACCAATGACATCTCCTGTTTAACCATACAATAAAGAGAGAGAAAAGGGAGAGATTTGTGTTTACAAAACTTGTTTAATGGGGAGATGTCCGGGTGTTTCCGCCCGCCCGCGGCCAATCAGCTGCACCGTTCGCGAATGGAGAGGCGCTTAAAGTGAAAGAAAATAGCCCACAAATCACCCGCAAACCTCCTTTTTAACCTCCTTTGTAATCATCAATTAAACATGTCTTCCATCGCATTGCGCCGTGTCTTCGTCTCCTCCCGCTCCCTCAGATCCGTCAGATTCTATTCTGAGGGTGCCACCGGTTCCACCCGTCCAGAGGCCTCTTCCGACGCCTTCACCAAGCGTGAGAAGGCCAACGAGGACTTCTACGTCAAGCAGCACGAGAAGGAGCAGCTCGAGGCCTTGAGAGAGTCCCTCAAGAAGTCCAAGGAGCACCTCCAGGACTTGGAGAAGAAGATTGACGACTTGTCCAAGTAAACACACGCACATAACACACAAACATCACATATTCATCTTATGACTATCCACTTTGTCTGTGACAGATCTACTGGAATAACTATATGATTCTCTTTTATTGCTTCTGTAGTTACTGTTTCTTCCATTTCTTGGCCATCTCGAGGAAATTGCCCATTTTTTTGTCATCTGGGAAGATGTAATCGTAGTACTCCTTGACTGTACCGTCTTCCAAAGTCTTCTTCTTCTTAACCACCATTGGCAAACGTTTTTCAAGCTCTTGTTGTGATTGGACATCTCCATGACCCATTTCAAACTGTTTATAAGCTTCAAAGATGACAACTCGTTGTTCTTTGTCTTTTTTGAAATGTTTTAAAGCTCTTTCAAACACATCTCTTGTACGTCCCTTTGCTTCATCACCGATCTCAAATTCAAACTCCAATTCATCATCACCAGTTTCTTCAACATGTCTTTGATAATCGTTCAATTGCTCTTGTGTTGGTACAGTTAACTCAAACAATGCACATTTGATCCATACCGTCGGTATGTCTTTATCCATCTCCAACATTCTGTTGTATAGATCCCTGGCTCTATCGTACTCGTTCAACTCCACTTCAAATTCAACATATTTCTGCCAAATCAACGATTTATCACTGACACTTTCCAATGCAATCTCATATATGCCTCTAGCACGATCTAAATCGTTCAACTCGGCTTCTAAATCGGCAAATTCAATCCATGCCTCCACACTCTCAGGGAAGGACTCCACTTGCTTTTCATAGATCTTTCTAGCACGATCAAACTCTTTCAATTTGATCTCCAATTGGATATAGTGTCTGAAAGTCTTGTGTTTGGGGAATGCACCAATGCTATAACCTAATAACTTCCTAGCCCTGGATAAATCACCATGACGAATCTCAAATTGCGAGAACATGATCCATATTTTGGAGAAAGTGAATGATTTGGGAGTGCATTTCGTTGCTCTTTGATAAACGGCACGAGCCAATTCAATCTCACCGTTCAACTCTTCGAAAATGGCATATCGGATCCATAGATAGATGTACCGTTTCCAATGGATTTTCTGTGTAGATTGTGGTTTGTTTGCAACGGAATCTTCAAATGCCTTACGACGAACCTCTATGGGATAATCTGTCAAAAGGGAAAGGTATGACCACCAAGTGTCATAGTCATATGGGTCATTGGTAAGTTCTGATTCATACTTCTGTTTCCTCTTGAGTAAAATGGTGTCCTCGATACCGTCTTTATCACCATACTGTTTCTCGAAATGCGTAAGTTCTTCGTTGATCAAAGTAGATTGGGGGAATTTCAACAGTCCAAATTTGAAGATAGCTCTAGCTCTTTCCCATTCTTTCTGTGTGGCTTCCCATTTGGCGAATTGCGTTATCAATTTCTCATTTTGGATAGCATCAATGGCAGTGGTGAACACTTCTCTCACCGTGGTCGAGTCACCATAATCTTCTTCAAACCTCGTCCATTTCAACCACGTCTCGGGTAAAGGGTGCACAATGACATATCTGTTAAAGATTCCTCTGACGTTATCAAACTCATCGTACCGTTTCTCAAAGTTGATATAGGCGTCCCAGGCAGATGTATCAGGTTCCCAGGACATCCATCTCTTGAAGACACTTCTAGTACCCATAACGTTCTGCAAAAGCTCCTCTGTCTGGACATACCGGAACCACAGCTTATCAACACGTGGCAGCAGCGTGGTGGCACGGTCAAACAGGTTTCTCGCGTGGTTAATGTTTCTCGTCTTGAGCTCCGAGTCGATGTATCGTATCCACAAGGGCACATGGTGCGGGTTGATGTCCAGTGCTCTCTCAAAGATGGATCTAGCTCTCCTCAGCTCCTTCTGTTCTATTTCAAACTGTGCATATCGCATCCATTGTCCGAAATCGAGTCTGTTGCGCCTTAAAGCATCTTCATAGCCTTGTCTCGTTCTCCGTTGGTACTCTTGAAGTTCTTCGAGGTCTGCAATCTTCACTTTGGTCTTATTCAACGGGTCGCTCTTCCTCTCGTAAGCTTCCAAAAGGATCTGCTCGGCTGTGATCTGCAGCTCTGCCGGTGCCTTGTTCCTCTCTTTCCTCTCCATCTTTCCTTATCTACTGCTCTTTCCTTATATTTACAACTACAAAGATGAAAGATACGACTTGTATTCTCACTTGAAAACATGAGCTTACTGACACGCGCAAATGACAGCATGGTTAGAGACAGCCTCCACGGAGGGTAAGCACCAAGTGTAATTGAGCACCTGGCTCAAGCTTATAGAACTCGACGGTCTCGTCGTCGTTCCTGTGTAGTTGTTAGTATCCTTCTATCGTTCTTCGTTGTGGAGATACTTACATCTGTTTGCCTCCGAAGATGAGTCTCTGTTGCGATGGTGGGATGCCTTCTTTCTCCTCCATTATCTCTTTGATACGAAGAATCTGTCGTTTGTTAGCTTCATTCCATAAATATATGGCTTTGTACTCACTTTATCGCTGGTTTCAACGTCGATAGGGATCTGTTGATGGTTAGTCTTGCCCCTTCTCTCTCTTTCATTTATAGGTATAAAACGCACCTCTTTGCCCGTTAAAGTCTGGTTTTTTGTGTTAGTACCAATTCACTATGCTAGAATCCATTGGAGCACTCACCTTAACCTTAATCTGCATTGTTTGTGTTGTTTCCGAGGATGTTGACGGTTTATTAGTGGAAGAGCCTTTTGTTTTCCATCGCGAGAAAAGTAACCAGCAAAGCCTATAAACCCTTACAAATCACCAGAACACCCAGGATTTGATGCTCCCAACGCCGGATATTGTGGCAGACTACGACAAGGTGTACGAGCCCGCTGAGGACTCTTTCCTGCTGCTCGATTCGCTCGAGGAGGAGAAGGATTACATCGGCCAATACAAAGCTCCTCTCGTTGTGGAGATCGGTTCCGGCTCGGGTGTCGTCACCACGTTCTTCCACAAACACATCTGCCCCAACGGTCTTTTCTTAACTACAGACCTCAATCCACACGCTTGCAATGCCTCCCTGGCCACTAGCAAGAAGAACGGTGGTGCTCTGTTCCTCGATGCCCTTCAATCGGACCTCACCACCGCTATAAGACCCAATTCCATCGACATCTTGGTCTTCAATCCACCTTACGTCCCTGCCGAAGAAGTCCCCAGTGTGCCCAGTGACGAAGATGCGTATGAGTGGCTTGACTTGGCACTCTTAGGTGGTGATGACGGGATGGTGGTTACACACAGACTTCTCCAAGACTTGGACAACATCCTATCACCAAATGGGTGTGCCTACATCCTCTTCTGTGCTAGAAACAAGCCTCAGAGAGTCGTCGAAGACATGCACCAAAAGGGGTGGTCTGCTACGTTGATCCTCAGTAGGAAAGCCGGATGGGAAGACCTTAGTGTTTACAGGTTTAAAAGATATTAACTAATTTGTCTTCTTCTCACCGAGATTCTCTTCAATAGCAACACTCAGTGCCACTGCTAACCAAGTTGGTAACCAAGCACATACAACAACCAACAACGTATGACAGTTCAACTCCTTCCAACTTGACACTAGTCCAGCAAACAACCCGTATACCCCATTTTCAAAGTCCAAGGCAAACAGTAAAGCCAAGACAAATGGATTTGATAACAACAATAACAAACAGTTGACAAGCTTAGGCTTAGTATCCTTGATGAACGTCAACGGTAGGGCAAACAACCCAACTGCAAATGTCAAAGAGAAGTTTAACACCAAGAGTGAGAATAACACAGTGCTTAAGAACATGAATGCAATACCACGAAGTAATGGTTTCAATTCTCTGTTAAGTTTGATGGAGATCTTCAATGGTGCTAATGACAACAAGATTGAAACACCAATGAAGATGTAATTGGCTTCAACTGGGATCAATTGCATCACATGTGTAATGCAAAACCCAATGACAAGTGTCACAAGGAAAATTAATGAACTTCTGACTGCAAATGGACTCAAATGACGAGTTTCAAAACCAGAGTTTAAAACTTTATCCAATGAACTTAAGATGAAGGCAACGGCAAACAATGCAGCAGCGGGGAGATAAGTACCAATAGACACAAAATTTCTTGGTGCAAGCATCAAATAGAAGAAGAAAGATTGATGGAATTTCTCCAAAAGGTTATTAACAGAACGGAAAATGGCTTCAGGGATACGTCCAAAAACGGTAACGTCATACCCTTCACCAAAATTCTTGGCCTTGAGTGTTAATGCCTGGACTCTCCAACCTGAAAATGCCTCGTTTCCATGTCCTTTTTTCAAACCGGCCAATGCCAATTCTTTAACACCATGGAACAAGATTCTCAAACGAGACCAATAGTCATTGACTCTTAATTCATCTTTATGTGTGCCTTGTAAACTGACTCTTGGCCCTTCGTGTTCCGAGACCGAGACTGCAACGTTAACCAAATCCAGATTTGGTAATTGTCCATTGACACCTTCGTAATATAACTCCAAATACTCAAAATTATCAGATGCCGAGGCATAATCCATCATAATGGCAGCCTCAATTGAGCCACCAGTTAAATCCAACGACGTATGATAGGCATTAACCCATTCTCTCAACGAATGGTTAGGATCTGTGGGGATCACAATGATGATGTTCTTAGACCAAACGATCCATCTATGGAAATATCTAGCAAGTGAAAAAGCCAATGCCATTCCACCAACGTTGAACTCATCATCACTGTTGAAATAACCGGCACCGAGAACAATCGACTCCGTGTCATCTCCTCTTGGGGCATGGAAGATCGCGTACAGATTATCACCATGATCACCGTGATGGATCTCAGCTTCATACCCAATGTCCTCGAGCCATGTCTTCATCGTCTCCATGTTGGCATTTATATCCTCGTGTGTAAAGTTCTCAATCTGCGTACGATACCCTCTGAGGATGTTCCATTCCGATTCTCGGAAATAGGAGTAAGCCTGAGATGGCATCAATGCATTCTCCGAAATATACGTTCGTCTGTATTGACCATCTAATGGCAAAACGGCAAGCCAAGAGACACCGACAACGGCAAGGATGAGTGAGAAGACCGGGAGAAATCGCACCAATTTGGGTAGGATCCCATGACGGATCACAAATGTGTAGAGCGTTTGTAAAAGAGCCATCGCTGGTATGCTGGTGTTCAGAAATGGGACAGGTTGAGTACGTGTTCGGTCATTGTCAAAACATCAACACTTTCGCGGTGCCCGAACCAATTTATCTTATACTCAAAAAAGAATCTATGATTTCATTATTGAGTGGTTACTTTCATAAGACGAGAGTTATTGTACATTCAAATCTCCATCCAATCATTATTAGTAGATATAATTCCATAATTCATAAGTCACGTGCCCGGTGTCTCACGGCTCAGGTCTGACGAACAATTTTGGAGGACTTCGCGAAGAGATGTGGTCACGTGACCAGTTTTTGCAATGAGTCTACCATATTTGGTATTATTGTGACACAACCGCTGGGTGAAATTTGTCGAAATTAGTATGGTTGGAAACTGGCAGCCGTAGAAAAACTAGTTATGTACTTAAATAAAGCTTAACACCTCAATAAACACTCAAAAAGGCTCCACGGAAAGTGGCCTTTCCAAAATTTCGCGGTGGACTCGTCACGTGATTAGTTTTCACAAGAAGCACACCCTATTATTCATTATTGTAGAAGATTGGCTGAATATGTTTTGTTAAAACTAGTGTTAAATAGGACTTTACCAGGTAGAAAAGATAATATCACAGTTTGAAGAGATCATATCCATTATCTGAAGTATTAGAAGCATAATCCAATGATTCACCAAGAGTTGTCCGGTCACGTGACTCGATGACAAGAAAAGTTAGCCATTATCTCACTATTATGGAGTAACCGTTGAACTTATTGCTTTCAAAATTGTACATAGCTATTGAATATAGTGGTCTTTATATGTGTATACCTTTTTCAAAACTGGAAAGTCAATATTTAGACTAAAATATGCCATTTAAGTAAAATTAGAGACCCGTGTTAATCACGTGACCCAGATTCAGCGATTCCACCATATAGTGCAACATTTTGGTTGATTGGTTCTTTCTTTTCATTTAAAAATTACATATTATGAACTATTGCTATAAGCACTACCACTATACATATATCACTAGATCTAAAACACAATAGTTTGGATATAAATTGATAAAACATCTTCCAAAAAATGATCACGTGACCACTTCGCGAAAAAAAAGGCAAAAACTGTTCGTCAGACTTGATTCGGAAAATAACCCAAAAAACAGATCGCTTAACTGTGCGCGAACGGCTTTCCGAGGTATAACCACGTGACCAGAACTCTTACCTTATTTCGCTATATCTCATAATTACCAATGACTTCTCGGGCTGGTCTTCCCCCAAACTGCCATATTATACATTCTAGCAGCAGAATATAACTTTGAATAAAGTTGTAAAACTACTCCTCTAGTTTATTGAGGTGTTTGGTGCAAAAACCCATACAACAGTTGCGAGGGTAGTTTAGTATGCGAAATCGGCCTTCACGTGACCATTTTTTGAAAAAAAGGTTATATTCCGTGGCAAGTCCAAAAATTCTTCGTCAGACCTGCGTGGGCACGTGACCAAGGAGATCCAAAAAAGCACACCCTATATTGAGTAATTGTGAAGGATTGGCTGGGAAATTTGTCCCAAAACTGGTGTCATTTGGAGCCCAAAAGGGTAGAATCATAGACTATATAATTGGCTATTAAAGTCATCTCCTCATGGTTGAGGCTTTGAGTGCAAAAAAAGAGGTTTTCGCCGTCCAACGCTTCCATGAGCTGAAAAGTTCACCCTAAAATGGCTTATTACTCAGATACCACTCATTCCTGTAGGTTGTAACTACTTCCATTCAATTTCAAGCATGGTAGAAGCTTATACTAGCTGCTTTTCATAAGAAGTTTAAGAGCGTTCTTTCTATATATGGCTCATAATAGTTACCCCAGTACGAAAGGCACGTCGCACCCAGACACCAGTTGACACCCGCACACCAAGGTATTTGCAGAAGACATTATAAAATACTTCAAACACTTATTGTGATGATTAAATCATCGTAGAATACTCTCCAGTGCTTCTTCTCTGTTCTGCAAGCGCAAATTTCTTAATTTGGGCACTTTTTTGTCGTCAAAATTTAATTAATATTTAGCTGTGAATCTTTCAGATTTTTTTTTTCAGAATAGACACCTCCTCCCTATAGGACGTAGATTGTCTTTCGTCATGAAAAGGTCATACAAATAAATAAAATTTAGCATATGTCGGCCATTATTAGCGATTACCTGCTCAAAATTTCCAAAAATACTCATTAAAGCTCTAGCTATAGACTTAATAGCATAAATATAATAAAATACAACGACTTACACATAAAACTAAACAATTTGAGTATGTCACGTGATAGTCACGTGACCTTGTGGACATTTTGGCAGCAAAAAACTACGCCTTAAACCGACAACAAGTTGGTTTCGTGGTCTAGTTGGTTATGGCATCTGCTTAACACGCAGAACGTCCCCAGTTCGATCCTGGGCGAAATCATCTTTTTTTGCAATTCTTTTTTTTGATTTCGATCTCGGTGGAAAAAACAGTTGAGGGTTCGAAGCGCTCGAGATTGATTGAGAATTGACCTTTTTTACGGACTGATTGCTATATTTTAGCTAATATAATGGATTTAAGGGCCTTTGAGCGCTTACCCAGCCCAATACCACCCCATTTAAGCGATCAATTGATGTTTGGGGATGTGAACCCATAAAGACGTCTCGAGGAATAGAGTTATGGCTTATTTGTCCATTTTGTGACATTAAAATTGGTAGGTTTTCGACATATATATACATTTTATATCACAGAAGCCGATGATACCAATCAAGAGGCTTAATAACAATCGAAAAGCACAGTTTTAGTGAGTTGAATAGGTTAAGCTGACGTACTAGTCGAGTGTTGAATTCGCGATTGTTGACGGGTTCCCAGTTTTCAAGAAGCTCAAATGTTTTTGTTTGTTACTTATAAAAGCCTCTACTTATAAGCATTCACATAAAGGCCAAATGCCATTCTCTTACACGCCTCTGCTGCCTCCGGGGAGCCATTCACGGGCTTCAATCCTCGAGTTTGACGGTGTGAAGATCCTCGCCGACCCCGGTTGGGACGGTGTCTCCGATTTGGGATACCTCAGGGAAATCATCTCCTCGGTTGATATCGTTCTTTTATCACAACCAACCACCGATTTCTGTGGTGCCTATGCTTGGCTAGCGTTCCAGAACCTCAAGATCCCGGTGTATGCCACTTTACCGGTGACGAACTTGGGTCGTGTCTCCACCATCGATCTGTATCGAAGTCAAGGTATCATCGGTCCATTAGAAGGAACACATTATGAACTCAATGACATTGAAGAGGCATTCGACAAGATCATCACAGTGAAACACTCACAAACCACGGACTTGCGTGCCAAATACGATGGTCTTACACTCACAGCAGTCAACTCCGGTCATACATTAGGTGGTACCATTTGGGTCTTAAACAAGAACTCTGAAAAGATCATATACGCACCAATTTGGAACCACTCCAAGGATTCGTTCCTTAACGGTGCAGACTTGTTGCAAAACCCTTCGCTCTCGAGACCATCAGTTATCATCACATCCTCGACACTTGGATCACCATTATCACATAAGAAACGTGTTGAAAAATTCCTTGCCCTTGTGGATGCCACGTTGGGGAGAGGTGGTACGTTATTATTACCTACTACACTTGGAGGCAGGATGCTTGAACTTGTGCATTTGATTGATGAACATATCCAAAGTGCCCCAATTCCCGTTTTATTGGTTGCACATGCTAAAGCAAGATCTTTGACATATGCGGGGAGTATGCTTGAATGGATGGCACCAGCGGTGATTAAGTCTTGGGAGGCGAAAGGACAGGTTCCATTTGATGCTTCCAGGGTGCAAATCATTGACCCTAAAGAACTTGCAGGTATGCCCGGTGCTAAAGTTGTGTTTGCCTCCGGTGTAGGTTTTGAAAATGGTTCTCAGGCTCAAGCTGCATTGTTAGGACTTTGTGGTGATGATAAAACTACGATTCTTTTAACAGAGAGATCTTTGGAAGGTACCCTTGGAAGTGATCTTTATGCAACATGGCAAGGTGAACTGACTAAACAAGGTCAAGCCGTCGAAGAAGGTATCCCTATCATTCTTCAAAAACGTTTACAGATGCAGACCGTTAGGGAAGATCTTCTTATTGGTGATGAGTTGACTCGGTACCAAGAAAAAGTTAAAGAGAGAAGAGCTGAGAAAGAGAGATCGAAAAAAGCGAAAGTTGAAGAACAATCTACCAAATTTGAATCGGAATCAGAGTCCGAGTCCGAGGATGAAGACCTTTTAAATTCTTCAAAACAAGAGGAGAACATCCCAATTGATACAGATGTTCGTACAGCAAGAGGCCGTGCTAAGATGTTCCCATACATCCCACAGAAAAACAAAGTTGATGATTACGGTATTGTCATCAATCATGCCGATTATGCCAGAGAAGAAGAGAAAGATGTGAGTAAGTTGAAGAGGAAAGAGTTCAATAAAGTCAAACTTGGAGAAAAAAAGAGATGGAACGAGGCCAAAAAACAGGATGATGTCTCTAATCTCGATCCATTGCACGAGCCTCGTAAAAGAGACATCCGTGATGTGTTGGTTAACTCAAGATGTGCCCTGTCGTATGTTGATCTTGCCGGCCTTGTTGATTTGAGATCGCTTTCTTTGATCCTTCCAGCTTTGAAACCGAGAAGCATTTTCCTCACCACAGACCTTACAGAGAATCTTAACATGAGCAAAGTCTCTGTGGCATTGAAAAAACACAACAAATTGGAAGTTGTTGAAGTGTTTGATAACTCAGAGCATGCCGCAGATGATGCTGTACAGTCGTTTGATATCTTGTTAGATGACAGGTTGTCCGCTCAATTGAAATGGCAGAAGATCGCCGGTGGGTTCACCATTGCACATGTTGTTGGTGAGGTGAAGACTCAAGGTGAAATTACTGCTGAGAAGAAAACCGAAGATGGTGATGTCAAGATGGAGGATGAGGAGACCACTAAAGGTGACGATGATTTAGTTCTGGTACCACTTGAACAACCAGCGATGTTCTCCAACATCAGAGCTGCACCATTGGCCATTGGTGACGTCAGACTGTCTGAGCTCAAGAAGACACTCTCTGTCAACCACAAGGTGGAGTTCAAAGGTGAAGGTACACTGGTCATTGATGACATTGTGGCTGTGAGAAAAGTCACAGACGGTGATGTGATTGTTGATGGTGCACCAAGTGAACTGTTCTACGAAGTGAGAAACGCCGTCAGACAGATGCTGGCGTATGTTTAACTAAATTGCATGTGTTATGTATTATAGCCTTATAGTAGTAGTAGTAGTAGTAGTAGTAGTAGTAGTAGTAGTAGTAGTAGTAGTAGTAGTGTGCCCCTACCGTCTGCCATTTCTGGACGGGCGCCGTGACTCAAAAGAGAACCGGGCCGGATTTTTCACCGGTGACGGAGCACGAGCATCGGAGTCTGATAAAAAAGCCTGATCGCTCATCGGAAGCGTTTCCTCCACTGTTTCTTAAGAAGGGTAAAAGATGTCCAACCTTCAGCATTGGGTCGATGTCCTCGGCAGTCCAACACTTTCGGTGTTGCCACACGACTTCATTCGCCCAACGAACAACAAGATCGTTGAAGCCAAGCACAGTTTCTCGGTGCCATCCAGCTCACAGCTCCAGGCTGTGGCATCACAAGTTCCAGGTGCCAACGAGTTCATCGTGGGTCTCTCGGTGTTCGGTACACTCATCTACAGACTCACAGGGGATGATGACATCGTGATCTCCACGGACTCTCCTAATGGAGGGAAAGAGTTTGTGATCAGATTCAACATCAACCCAAAATCCACTTTCCTTGAGCTTGTCAAGCAGGTTGCCGAGCTTTACAACACCAATGTCGACAAGGCCGTTGACTACGATGAGATCTGTGCAGCTATCCAACAGGAGAACAAGCTTGAGGCTAAACCACACCTTTTCAGACTCAGTTTCCAGTACAGTAACAGCCATCAGTTTTTGTCCGAGTACGGTTCAGTGAGGGACTTGTCCATCTTTGTCAACGAGAACTCTTACGACGTCTACTACAATGCCCTCCTCTACAAGCAGGAGCGTCTCAATATCCTCGGTGAACAATTCAACCAGTTCTTCGATGCTGTCATTGCCAACCCAAACTCGGAGATCACCAAAGTCAGTCTTATCACCGAGTCACAGAAAGCCGTTCTCCCAGACCCTACGTCGAACCTTGATTGGTCCGGTTACAGAGGTGCCATCCATGACATCTTCCAAGAGAACGCTGCCAAGTTCCCAGATCGTGTTCTCGCCATCGAGACACCATCTTTCCTCACACCTGAGAAGACCCCAAGAGAGTTCACATACAAGCAGATCAACGAGACTTCTAACATCGTTGGTAACTACTTGGTCCAAAATGGTATCAAGAGAGGTGATGTTGTTATGATTTACTCCTCTAGATGTGTTGATTTGCTCGTTTCCGTGCTTGGTGTCTTGAAAGCCGGTGCCACTTTCTCCGTCATTGACCCTGCTTACCCACCAGCTCGTCAGAACATCTACTTGCAAGTTGCAAAGCCAAGAGGTTTGATCGTCATCAAGAAGGCTGGTACTTTGGACAAACTCGTCGAGGACTACATCCAAAACGAACTTGAAGTTGTCGCTAGAGTCCCACACATTGAGATTCAGGATGATGGTTCCATCCTTGGTGGTTCCCTCGAAGGCTCATCAGATGTCTTCACTGGCGTGCCAACCACACCAACAGGTGTTCTTGTCGGTCCTGACTCCAACCCAACTCTTTCTTTCACCTCCGGCTCCGAAGGTCTTCCAAAAGGTGTCTTGGGTAGACACTTCTCCCTTGCTTACTACTTTGACTGGATGGCCAAAACTTTCCACTTGAGTGCAAAGGACAAATTCACAATGCTTTCCGGTATCGCTCACGATCCAATCCAGAGAGATATGTTTACACCAATCTTCCTTGGTGCTCAGTTGCTTGTCCCAACTGCCGATGATATCGGTACTCCAGGTAAGCTTGCTGAATGGATGGCCAAGTACGGTGCCACCGTTACACATTTGACTCCAGCTATGGGCCAACTCTTGTCTGCTCAGGCTACTGCTGAGTTCCCAGCATTGCACCACGCTTTCTTCGTTGGTGATATCTTGACCAAGAGAGATTGTTTGAGATTGCAAACTTTGGCTAAGAACGTCAACATCGTTAACATGTACGGTACAACGGAGACACAGAGAGCCGTTTCTTACTTTGAGGTTGCTTCCAGATCTTCCGATCCTACTTTCCTCGAATCTCAGAAGGATGTTATGCCAGCTGGTACCGGTATGTTGAACGTTCAACTTCTCGTTGTCAACAGAAACGACAGATCCCAGACTTGTGGTGTTGGTGAAGTTGGTGAGATTTACGTTCGTGCCGCAGGTCTCTCTGAAGGTTACCGTGGTCTCCCAGACTTGAACAAGGAGAAGTTCGTCGAGAACTGGTACACTGATAATAAGCAGTGGGTCGAGCTCGATGAGAAGCTCAACAAGGGTGAACCATGGAGAGAGTTCTGGAAGGGACCAAGAGACAGACTTTACAGAACTGGTGATTTGGGTCGTTACTTGCCAGATGGTAACACCGAGTGTTGTGGTAGAGCCGATGACCAAGTTAAGATCCGTGGTTTCCGTATCGAGCTTGGTGAGATCGACACCAACATCTCCCAGCATCCATTGGTTCGTGAGAACATCACATTGGTTCGTAAGGATCACAACAACGAGCCAACTTTGATCTCATACATTGTTCCAAAGAACGACGTTGCCGAGCTTGAGCAATTCAAGTCTTCTACAGATGATTTGGAGGACAAGGATGATCACGTTGTTGCCGGTTTGGTTGGTTACCGTCACTTGATCAAGGACATCAAGGCGTTCTTGAAGAAGAGACTTGCCTCATATGCTATTCCAACCATCATTGTTCCATTCAACAAGTTGCCATTGAACCCTAACGGTAAGGTTGATAAACCAAAGCTTCCATTCCCATCGCGTGCTCAATTGGAGGCTGTCGCTAAGCACTCCGCCGTTGATCAGGACGATTCCCAGTTCTCTGAGACAGAGGCTAAGGTTCGTGATCTCTGGTTGTCTGTTTTGCCACAGAGACCTTCTTCTATCTCTCCAGAGGACTCTTTCTTCGATTTGGGTGGTCACTCCATCTTGGCTACTAGAATGATCTTCGAGTTGAGAAAGGAGCTTGTCATTGATCTTCCTTTGGGAACTATCTTCAAGGCTCCAACCATCAAGGCCTTTGCCAAGGAGATTGAACGTGTTCAAGCCGGTGACCATGCTGCCAACGCCGCTGAGGATGAGAACGTCAAGGTTGCTGACTACTTCAAGGATGCTCAGGAGCTCTCTGAGAAGGCTTTGAAGAGCACATACGAGTCCAGATCCGCTTTGTCGAAAGATGAGCAGATCAATGTCTTTGTCACTGGTGCTACCGGTTTCTTAGGTTCTTTCATCGTCTCTAACTTGCTCAACCGTGATGCTAACATCAAGGTGTTTGCCCATGTGCGTGCTTCCGATAAGGAGAAAGGTGCCCAGAGACTCAAACAGGCTGCTTTGACTTACGGTGTCTATAACGAGAAGTTCGATGGTGTCGAGGTTGTCCTTGGTGATTTGTCTAAAGAGCAGTTTGGTCTTTCTTCTGATGCTTGGACTTCTTTGACTGAGACTATTGATGTCATCGTTCACAATGGTGCTTTGGTCCACTGGGTCTACCCATACGAGAAGCTTCGTGATGCTAATGTCATTGGTACCGTCAACGTGCTGAACATGGCTGCTAGCGGTAAAGCTAAGTACTTCTCTTTCGTCTCTTCCACTTCCTCGTTGGACACTGATCACTTCGTTGAGTTGTCTGATAAGCTTGTCGCTGAAGGTAAGGATGGTATTCCAGAATCTGATGATTTGCAAGGTTCCGCTTACGGTTTGGGTTCCGGCTATGGTCAATCCAAATGGGCTGCCGAGTACATCATTAGACGTGCCGGTGAGCGTGGTTTGAAGGGTGCCATCATCAGACCAGGTTATGTCACTGGTGAGACCAACACTGGTTCTTCTAACACTGATGACTTCTTGCTGCGTATGCTTAAGGGTTGTGCTGAGTTGGGTGTCTATCCAAACATCAACAACACCATTAACATGGTTCCAGTTGACCATGTTGCCAGAGTTGTGTGTGCCTCCGCTTTGCACCCACCAAAGAGCGATGAGTTGGCCGTTGTTCAGGTCACTGGTCACCCACGTATCACTTTCACTCAGTACGTTGGTGCTTTGACTAAGTACGGTTACGACCTCAAGGAGGCTGACTACATCACTTGGAAGCAGGCTTTGGAGAGATACGTCGTCGAGCAGACACAGGAGAGTGCTTTGTACCCATTGTTGCACTTCGTCTTGGGTGATCTCCCTGCCAACACCAAGGCTCCAGAATTGGACGATGCCAATGCTCGTACCTCTTTGAAGAGCGATGCCGCTTGGACAGGCATTGACGCCTCTGCTGGTAGAGGTATTGATGAGAAGCAGCTGTCCGTTTATGTTGCATACTTGATCAAGATTGGCTTCTTGCCAGAACCAACCAAGAAGGGTGATGCCTTGCCTGAGATCAAGTTGTCTGAGGAGCAGTTCAAGTTGGTCACATCCGGTGCTGGTGCTCGTGGTAGCTCCAACTAAGTTTTCATGTTTGACTTTCTTTCTCTTAACGTTTCATAGATTGGTTTAATTTTCCCATTAGAATGCATATATATTTAATTTGAACAGAATGAAATGTAGTAGTAGTAGTAAGAAATGATAGTCGGAAGTCAAAACACACCACGTGACACAACCCGGAACTCTTTTTCGCGCCCGGCAGCACAGCTGGACAAGATGATGAGAACCCGAGAAGAGGTACAAAACAGAGCCTTGAAACCCACAGAACACGAACCACCGCCGAGTTAACCGTTTGTTTATTTCCCAGTGTTTTGACTGAATTACACTGAATTCTCCCGTTTGTTGACGTCTGTGTTTCCCGCTGCTGAGTTTTTGCACAAACGAGAAAACTACCTGGAAGAAATCACTCACAAACCAACCACGAGAAACACATCCACAAAATGGCGCAAAGAAAACTGCAACAGGAGATAGACAAGGTCTTCAAGAAGGTCAAAGAGGGACTCGAAGTCTTCGACGTCTACTACGACAAGCTGCAGATGTCGGAGTCGCAGCCGCAGAAGGAGAAACTCGAGTCCGACCTTAAGAAGGAAATCAAGAAGCTTCAAAGACAGAGAGACCAAATCAAGAATTGGATCAGTGGTAACGACGTCAAGGACAAGAAGCCGCTGATGGAGAACAGAAGGATGATCGAGAACGCGATGGAGAGATTCAAAGAGGTTGAGAAGAACATGAAGACGAAGGCCTTCTCGAAAGAGGGTCTCAATATGGAAAGAGTTGATCCTAAGCAGAAGGAGAAGGATGAGACCTCAGAGTTCTTACAGAATATGATTGATGAGTTAGAGAGACAGAACGAGAAGCACGAGGCGTTGATCGACCAGGTGCACAGCTCGAGCAAAAAGGGTAAGAGACTGGACAGTGCTAAGCAATCAGAAGTTGATGATTTACAAGAGAAGATTGAGAGAAATCACTGGCACCAGGAGAAGCTTGAACAGATACTCAGGCTCATTGCCAATGACGTCTTGGACTGTGAGAGTGTCATTCAATTACAAGAGGATATCAACTACTACGTTGACTCCAACGAGGATGCTGATTTCTTAGAGGACGAGTTCCTCTATGAAGACCTTGCTCTTGATGACATCGAGGAGAACTTTGGTAACGTTGGTGACTTCCCAAGTGGAAACGACGACTATCTCGACTCCAGTGCAAACACACCGAAGAAGAACTCCGTCTCCAACTCTGTTCTGAACTCCGTGCTGAATTCTGCTCCGTCAACGGCTAGCTCTTCTTCGCATGCACCAGTGTCGACACCTTCAAAGATTCCACCACCGGGTCTTTCGACACCTGCTAAGAGCACGACTACTCAGGCTCCAACGACTAATACGGTGCCATCCCTTGCACAGAAAAACCTGAAGCCAGCGGTTGTGCAGAAGGCTGAACTTAAGTATGCTTCTGTCGCCAGTGCTGCTGTTGCCAATTCTGTCAACAATACACCAAAGACCACACACGCCACATTGAACAACGCATCCAGTAATGGTAATATCAACAACGCATCCAATTCACATCCACAGACAACCAACGGATTCTCTTCTTCCTCTACCACCACTAAACAATCTCAGCCATCTCCAGTTGCACCTCCACCGGGTCTCAGAGGTCCTTCAAATGCTGGCACACCAGCTTTGTCATATGCCAGCGTTACGAGACCTCCAGAACCAAGCCCTGCACCAATTGCAGAGGCTAAGGAGTCTGCTGAATCAGTGGAGGCTAAAAGAACGGAAAATGCTGCTAAGCTTATGAACAGAAGTGTTAATGGGAACGGTCCATCCACTGCATCTATTGATGATCTCTTCGAATCATTTGAGCAGATCAAGGATACCCTTATGAACCCACCACCATTTGAAGAGATTTCTAAGATTTTGGAGACATCATTGTTGAATTGTCCGGATTCATTGGATTCCGATAAGCCAAGAACTTATCGTCCTGAGAACCCACAACCAAGTCCCATCCATTTCCCACAGGAACCACTTCCAGAATTGTCATACACTTCTATTGTTTCAAAGCTTGATTTGAGCACTTTGTTCTTCAATTTCTACTATAACCAAGGTGACTATATTCAGATACTCAGTGCTCGTGAACTTGTCAAGAAGGGATGGGAGTTCGATAAAGTCTCTAAGAAGTGGTATCAGAAAACGGAAGAGATCCAACCACCAAGTCTCATTGGCGATCAGTTGACAAATCCAGAGAAGAAGATTGCTTGGAAATACTTTGACAATGAGAGTTTCTGGTTGCCTCGCCGTAAGGATGATTTCAACCCAGATACCGTTGAGTTAACCTCTGCATTCTGATCTGTTGCTGCTTCATTTCCATTGTCCTATAAGATATTAATTCTACTGCGTTTGTTTATCAAAGTTTGTAGCATGCCTGGTCATTAGTTTCTTCTATTTTGTGTTAAATACCCAACTCTTTCTTCAAGAACTGTTCGGAGAAGTAGGTGATTTGCTTGAAGTTGTACTCGAAGCCATCGACACCCCCGTAGTATGGGTCATCAACGATGGACTTGAACTTGTTATCGGTGTTGTAATCACCGAACATCTTTATCTGTGCCTTGCACTTTGCCGGTTTCAACCGTTCCATGTTGTAAATGTTGGACTCGTCCATACCGATGAGATAGTCGAATTCGTCAAAGTGTTTCTCGGAAAGCTTCTGTGCACGATGGTCAACTGGGACGTTGTGTTTACGGCACGTGGCCGCCGACCTAGAGTCTGGAGTTTCTCCAACGTGGTAACCAGCTGTGCCGAAGGAGTCGATTCGTTCGAAACGGTCAGAGAGCCCTTTAGAGGAAACGGTGTGCTTGAAGACAGCCTCGGCCATTGGAGAGCGACAGATGTTGCCGAGGCACACGAACGCAACGGAGAGCTTCTTCCCGTCAGCCATTTGCCTAATCTTTGTGCTTGGGGTTTTTGGCAGGTGATGATGATGTCTGAGATCTTGCGGAGTTCTTTTGCTCCTGAGATTTTGACTTGATCGCGCACACCTCCTGCGGGCTTAACATAGCCGGCTGCGGCTGCCAATACCATACTTTCTATTTATACAAGCGTTATATCCATTAGTATAAAGATTATAAGGCTACAACAAAGTCTAACAAACTCATTACTTAAAAGCACTATAAACAGTCCAACGCTTAGTGGATGGAGTAGAAGGCCTTGTTCAATGGAGAGACAACCTTGGAGCCCTTGTAGAACTCAATGGTCTTGACAGCTCTAGAGGCGACACCCTCGGCAGTGAACTCAAAGAGCTTGTAAATGTCAGCAGCCTTACCAGAAGCACCGAATCTGTCAATACCGAACTGCTCGTGGGAGTACTTAGCCCAACCGGAGGTGGAGAGAACCTCGATGGACATAGCTGGGATACCGTCTGGGATAACGGAGAGCTTGTAGTCCTGGGACTGCTTGTCGAAAGTGAGCTGGTCTGGGAGGGAGACAACACGGGCGGAAACACCCTTCTCACCAAGGGTCTTAGCACCGGCAAGGGCAATCTCAACCTCGGAACCGGTAGCGATAAGGGTGATCTGAGCGTTCTCAGCGTCCTGGATGACGTAACCACCCTTAGAGGCCTTCTCGATGGAGGAACCTTCCAACTGTGGCAAGTTCTGTCTGGAGAGGGCAATGATAGCTGGGGTGTGCTTAGACTCAAGGGCAACCTTGTAAGCAGCGGAAACCTCGTTACCGTCAGCTGGTCTCCAAACCATCATGTTTGGAAGGGCTCTGAAGTGAGCCAAAGTCTCAATAGGCTGATGGGTTGGACCATCCTCACCGAGACCGATGGAGTCGTGGGTAGCGACCCAGATAACTGGGTGACCGGACAAAGCGGAGAGTCTAACGGCACCGGCAGCGTAAGAGACAAAGTTCAAGAAAGTACCACCGTAGGCCTTGTAGTTGGCACCGTAGGCGGAGATACCGTTCATGATGGCACCCATACCGTGCTCACGGACACCGTATCTGATGTAACGACCAGCGTAGGTACCTTCGGCGGCAATGTCATCTGGCTGGAAGTCGGTAGCCTCCTTGGATCTGGTCAAGTTGGAACCGGTCAAATCGGCAGAACCACCGATAAGCTCTGGGATGTCATCAAAGATGGAGTCCAAAACCATCTCGGAGAGCTTTCTGGTGGCAATGGCCTTGTCCTCCTTGGTGTAAGTTGGCAACTTGGATTCCCAACCAGCTGGCAACTCACCCTTAAGACGTCTCTCAATCTCGGCAGCCTCAGTTGGGTACTCAGCGGCATAGGACTTGAAAAGGGCGTTCCACTCCTCCTCGGCCTTGGCACCTGGCTCGATAGTCTCCTTCTGGTAGTAGTCGTAAACCTCCTGTGGGACGACAAAAGTCTCGTCTGGGTTGAAACCGAGCTTCTCCTTAAGCTGCTTGATATCGTCAGCCTTCAATGGGGCACCGTGAACGGAGTGGGTACCCTGTTGCAAGGAACCGTAACCGATGATGGTGGTGAGTCTGATCAAAGTTGGCTTGTCGGACTTCTTGGCCTCTTCCAAAGCCTTGGAGATGGCCTCCAAATCCTCGTTACCGTTGTGGACCCACAAAACGTTCCAGCCGTAGGACTCGAATCTCTTGTTGACGTCCTCAGTGAAGGAGACGTTGGTGTTACCGTCGATGGTGATGTGGTTGTCATCGTAGAAAGCGATCAAGTTGTTCAATTTCAAGTGACCGGCAAGGGAACAAGCCTCAGAGGCAACACCCTCTTGCAAACAACCATCACCGAGGATAGAATAGGTGTAGTTGTCGGACAAAGTGAAGTTTGGCTTGTTGTATCTAGCGGCGAACTGCTTCTGGGCAATGGCCAAACCGACAGCGTTGGAGATACCTTGACCCAATGGACCGGTGGTGACCTCGATACCTGGGGTCTCAGCCTCTGGGTGACCTGGGGTGAGGGAACCGAGCTGTCTGAATCCCTTGAGATCCTCAATGGTCAATGGGTAGCCAAAGAGGTGGAGGAGAGAATAGAGAAGGGCAACGGAGTGACCGTTAGAGAGGACAAATCTGTCTCTGTTGATCCAATCTGGGTTCTTTGGGTTGAACTTCATCTGCTTCCAGATGAGGTGGGCAACGGCGGCGAGACCGAGAGGAGCACCTGGGTGACCGGAGTTGGCCTTGGCGACCTGGTCGACGGAGAGGAGCTTGATGGTGCTGATGGCGCGCTGTTCGACAGACATTGTGTGTGTGTTTGGTGGCGTTGGGCTGTTGAAAATGTATACGGAACGTGCGGGAGAGAGCAATTCTGTTTTCCTTTATATATGGTGATGGCCCGCCCGGCGCACCTTCTCCCGGTGCTGCGGCGTGACAGGGCAACAGTGGGCCATCGCAACGAGCGCGAAAGTGTGGCCCGCTGTGCTCCACAGACACTGGCGCGTTTTACACTGTTATTATAGAACTAATATAAAAGACTTGAATCCATAGAGAATAACTGGAAGTCCTTGCTGTCTTTCCCAGCGCTGATTTCCCGATATGGAACTGTAATCGGTTCGAGCGAAAGACTCTGCGTTTCCACCCCCCGGATCATCTCGTCCGCGATTACAGGGGAAAAATTACCATGATCTCTCTGATAGAGGTTATTGTACGTCCGATTTGAGTGGAAGGGGGAATGTTTATATAAATATATATAAAGATGAACAAATCTTTGTATATCACACACACACACATATATATAATAATGACACAACCAGAAGGTTTATTAATGAACGCTTAAGACATCCAAGATCGCAAGAAAGTGAAAAATTCGTGGATAGAACAATTTCGCGAAACGTCCGCGAAAAAAAAATTGTGGTGTCCGGGTGTACTACACACAGCGCCTGATTAGTGATTAGTGTTTTCCTATAAGCTTCTATAGTAACAGAGTTTGATATATAAGTTTCCATCTGTTGGATGTGTTATTTACTGGCAGCAATAGAAGTTACATACTATAGGCCAATGCCATGACAGTAACAAAGATCGGAGATTTATAGCCTAGAGGAATTGAACGGGGCAACATCCGTCGGCTTTACCCAGCCGTGTTGATCCCGATCACCAATAGCAACAACAACATACACTTGAACTGATGGTTGACAACTAAACAAATGCCATTTGAATTCTCGACTAAACCACGCACACTGCTTGACCTCCCGAAGGATCCTAAGCAATTCGTCCACGATGCAGAAGCTCTCGTCTCCGGTGTTGAATCGTCATGGAAGAAGAAAAAGACGTATTCTTATAAACTCAAAGATGGTAGTAAAGAGTCTGTTACCACTTATGGAACCAATTTAAATGGTGAATATTGGCTCTCAAGGGTGTCTCGTCATAAACAAACAAAGTACTCATTTGATACTCTGTGTAAGTACTTGATTGGTTGTGAACGTGAAGGTGATAAATATGTCACCAAGGATTTATACAACCATACCACTTATGAGACCCAATACATTGAAGTTTTAAGTAAATGGGATAAAGTGGCATTGGAAAGTTATGATGAGTATAAACAAATTGAGGATAAGACCCATTTGGAGAGATGGGGGTCCATTAGAGCAGAGTACGAATTGGGTGCTCCATTGACCACTAGAGAATTTAACGAGTTCATTATGATCATTGAACCGGGTTATATCAACGATTGTGCTTATGTTATCCAATTGGTGAGTAACAGAGTCACATCCACAGGTCATGTGAAAGGTACTTATTGTTCCATTGAGAGAATCAGAAATGTCGGTGATGAAGTCGAGTGGATTATGTGTACTTGCAGTGATTCCGGTGGTAATGTGCCAAAATGGTTGCAGAACTCAATGATCTCGAAGAGTGTCGCTGGAGACGTTCCAGCATTCCTCAATTGGGTAGCTAATCAATAACTTGGAACCATCAATGAGTATACACAGAGTCGTCATAATTAAGAAGATCAAACGGACATCGATAGACTGTAGACAAACTCCGAAAACCCTAAATATTTGTTGGTGGGGTGTATTGTGGGGCTCTCCCTCTCCTATACACTAATCTGCCCAGATCCCAAGTGCCCCTTGTCCGTGTATACCCAACAGGCGTGTTGCCATATGACACATGAAGCTTGCCCCACTTCACAGAAAACAGATCTTTACGCATTAGCTAATCACCACTGACATCACCTTCGGACCGGGA
The DNA here is from genome assembly GCA_030557155.1 of Petasospora amylophila. Lineage (NCBI taxonomy): Eukaryota > Fungi > Ascomycota > Saccharomycetes > Phaffomycetales > Wickerhamomycetaceae > Petasospora > Petasospora amylophila. The sequence continues at coordinate 672,298 of JAKTVK010000199.1, read as the reverse complement.
ACCGAGACTTTCTTGCTTCACTACTGAAGTTCTAGCCTGAAAAAACGGCCCGTGGCTGCTTGCCGTCCATGTGTAGGGCTGATCTTTCAATGTGTCACAAAACATTGATTGACCGGCTTTAAACTCAGCGCATTTGATCAAATGAACCAATAAAGAGACACCAATTGAATAAAAATATCTACATACATGGAAAACACACCACCTTTGATCAATTGAACCCTTAAGGATGTAAAAGGATGTAAAAGTAGTAGAATGAGAGGGTGCCTACCCCAGGAAAACCCCAGCCGGTACGGGCACCACAAGCAGACCACTAATTCTTGCCCCGCACTTGGCACAACAAAAGGATCATTGGCTCAGAAGTGTCGGAGTTTCGTTGCTTTGTGTGTGGAGAGCGTGGGAAATCTCTCAGTGAAGCTGACCACCAATGCTGCCCCTCCCCCTTTCTTCATCTGCAAAATTAGAGCTGACCTCTGTGTATATAAAGGGAGCATTATGACCTTGGTTTGAGTTGTCGTTGGCTTCTCGGGCTACACGATCAAGCTTTCCACGATGCTTAGAACTACAACAAGATCAATCTTTAGACCTCAGTTCATCAGAGGGCTAGCCACTGCACCAACCATCCCTGAGACCCAGAAGGCCGTCATCTTCTACGAGAACAACGGCCCATTGGAGTACAAGGACATCCCAGTTCCCAAGCCAAAACCAAACGAAATCTTGGTCAACGTCAAGTACTCCGGTGTCTGTCACACCGACTTGCACGCTTGGAAAGGTGACTGGCCATTGGCTACAAAGCTCCCACTTGTCGGTGGTCACGAAGGTGCCGGTGTCGTTGTCGCCGTTGGTGATGAAGTGAAGAACTTCAAAGTTGGTGATTACGCAGGTATCAAGTGGTTGAACGGTTCTTGTATGTCTTGTGAATACTGTGAGAACTCGTTTGAACCAAACTGTCCACATGCTGATTTGTCCGGTTACACCCATGATGGTTCATTCCAACAGTACGCCACCGCGGATGCCGTTCAGGCTGCTAAGATCCCACAGGGCACCGACTTGGCCGGTGTTGCACCAATCTTGTGTGCCGGTATCACCGTTTACAAGGCTTTGAAAACTGCGGAGTTGAAGGCTGGTCAATGGGTTGCCATCTCCGGTGCCGGTGGTGGTCTCGGTTCCCTCGCTGTGCAGTACGCCAAGGCGATGGGTTACAGAGTGCTTGGTATCGATGCCGGTGAGAAAGAGGCCCTTGCCAGAGAACTCGGTGCTGAGGAGTTTGTCGATTTCAAGACCTCCCCGGACTTGGTTGAGGAGATCATTGAGAAGACCAAAGGTGGTCCACACGGTGTCATCAACGTGTCTGTATCCGACGCTGCCATCTCCCAGTCCACCAAGTTTGTCAGATCTTGTGGTAAAGTTGTCCTTGTCGGCTTACCACCATCTGCCGTGTGTCACTCAGATGTCTTCAACCACGTGATCAAGTCCATTCAGATTAGAGGCTCTTACGTTGGTAACAGAGCTGACTCTAGAGAGGCCATTGAGTTCTTCACTAGAGGTGCTGTGCACTCTCCAATCAAGGTTGTCGGTTTGTCCGAGTTGCCAAAGGTTTACGAGTTGATGGAACAAGGTAAGATCTTGGGTCGTTACGTTGTTGACACCTCCAAGTGAGCTATGTACTGAGTTTATTTATTGTTCGGTCCTGGTGACTTGAATTGAAAGATCCATATGTTCAATGGTGTAGCTACATTAAAATGATAGAGAACGTAAAGTCGTGAGTTATTAACGAATGAGCTAAAAGCACACTCAAAGAAAATCAAGGTATAACAAAATCATATCGTATCCAAAAATTATTACAAACGAATGGCAAATAAGAGTGTAGAGCAACCCCGGTCATAGTAAGAGAATGACACCTCAACATGTCGGAAAGAAGATATCAAAAACGGAAGTAAAACCAAAAAACATAACGTTAAAGCATCATATGTGTGTGTATATAAGCAAAAGGGGGCACAGAAAACACCAGAATCAAAGGCAACAGACAGTAATAATCACAAAACAAAACCTTTCTAAGAAACCCAATAACACCAAGAAGAAACCTATCAACCTCCCATATCAAACTTCAACCAGTCTAAATCATTACCCATACCACTATCAACATCCATTTCATCATCGTTGATGCTCAACATGCTTGGGTTGACAAAAGATCCATTATTCTGGCCTGTACCTGCACTTGTCACCGGTGTAACCATCATGTTGTTATTACCAACGCTGTTTTCACGACGTTGTTGGAACATCTGTGGGATTCTTTTTTGGTTGAATGAATTGGTGAGATTTGTGGCAGAGAGGTTCATAGGTAACGACCCATGTGAAGAGGAAATCATGGTGGAGGAGACGGACGGTGACACTGGGGATGGCATTGTGATAGGTGATGGTGTGTTTGTGGTGAATGTCTGTGGTGAATTACCGAATTGGTAGTCGTATGGAGAGGCGGCAGAGGTTTTACGAGATGATGAGATGGAATTTGACTTGCGAGATGTTGGGATAGAAGATGATGGTTTAGGTAAAATTGGAACGTTCTTGTACCTTTGTGCATTAGCAGACGCCGAAGTGGAAGATGTGTTGGCCGGTGTCGATACCGTGGATGATGGTGAATTAGAAGAGGAAGATGGTGTGATGTTGTACAAAGTGATGTTCTTCTCCAAACTGTTCAAAGTCTTTGGATCTTTGCTTTGACTTGAGATCGACTGCGAGTTGCGTCTGGAGTTTCTCTTCTTGATAACATCGGTCTTGAGAGACAGAGGTCTCATTGTTCCGTGAAGCTTCTGGAACAAACCACAAGCATTACACAAGGTGTTACCGTTGGAGTCACGTCTCCACAGAGGTGTCTTCTGAGTCTGACAGTTGAAACAGACAACGTTTTGACTGTTGGATGGTGCTTTCTTCTTTGAAAGAGAGGAGGCAGATGTTGAAAGAGAGGCAGAAGACGAGTTTCTTGCGAGTGGCATCCTTTGGATTGGTTGTGGTTGTGTTGGTAAAGATTGGCCGAGCTGTGTGTAAGAGGCCCTGTTATTGATTTGATACTGCTGTTGCTGCAACTGCTGGGAGTGATTATGGTGCTGTTCCAACTGTTTCTGTAATAGTTGCTGTGGTTGGATGTGTCCGTTGCTGTTGTTGTTCTGGAAGCTTCCTGGCTTGGAGAAAGGTGGCTCCTGTTGATGCTGTTGTTGAAGTATCTGTTGTGGTTGCACAGATGTGGTAGCCGACTTTTGAGAGAACTGGCCAAAAGGCAAATTCTCCAACTTGATAGTCTTGTCGTTGAAACTGAAAGTCATGTTATCCTTCTCAACGTTGACCATATCCCAAACGCCATCGATCTCACCGTTGGAGTGGGACTTGTGGTGTTGGTTGTTGGCCTTGTCCTGAGCGGCTTTCGAATGGAGACCTTTGGTCAAATTGGACTGTTTAGCCGATGGTGCTATTGTCGAAGTAGATGTCGTGGAAGAGGCGTTGGAAACACCGGACACAACAGTATCACCGGAAGAAGTCGAGCCGACCGACACCTTGTTGGATTCGACACTGGCAGGACTCAACGAATCGATGCTGATATTGCCATCTTGCACTGTGAACTTCTTGCTGTGTGCGGTCTGGACGTGTTTGCAGCTTTCTCTCAAAGTTCTGTTCTCAATCCGAGGCTGTAGAGCCAGCAGCTTCTTGGCCGCTGAGTAGATGTCCCAAATGGAGGGCGAGTTTTCCATCCTTCTATGGGGGGAGCACTGTGTGTTGACAGAAAACTGTGCTGGCAGAGATGCCCTATTTGTGTGTGTGTGTGTGTGTGTATACAAAAAACTTTAGCCTGTGAAAGGGCTTTGGTGGGGTTGTAAAGCAGAGCAGAGGCGGAGCGAGTATTAAGCGGGAACGGGGGAGCGGAAAGCTGTGGTGGTGGTATATGAGAGAGAGCCTTAGTACAGAATTCGGTAAGGCACTTTTCGGTGGTGGCTGATACAAAGGCGGCGCCCTTTTTGGATTAATTTGTGGAGTTTTTAAGTGTGCAAAGTAGAGGAAGGTGGGCTGCTCTTCTTTCCTCTGATTTCTTTTCCCTCCCCTCCAAACACTCACACTCACACACACAAAAAAAAAAAAAAAAAACCACATACATAACCCAGAAGTTGACTCTACCGGAAAAAATCTTGCGCAAAAAGTGTCGGTATGCGCAGCACAGAGCTGGCGAGAAGCGCAAATCCACGACGGTTTTTCGCCAATTGCGGCGGTTCACCGGTTCCGGCGCTAGATTCCTTTCCTTCCATTACACCAAAATCCAACGGTTTGACACATCCATCCGCCGGGGGATGATGATGGGCTTTCCGTCTATGAGCCTATGGATATATAAACAAAACAGGTGATGCGTTTCCAAATAGGTGGACCCACACACATGAATAGAACAACCCCACGTTTTTTTCAGCCTTTTGAACATGGATTACACGAATCACGGGACTTCTTCCAATGTTACTAGGTTTCGGCAGCCAGCGGAGAGCGAGCAGCTCGTAACTCGTAACTTCCACAAGGAAAAGCCCCAGTTTTCGCCAAAATGGCGGATCGCGGAGTCGAATTTCGTAACGAAATTAATTATTTGCTGCAGCCTCCCGCAGCTGCCGAAGCCCAAATTCCCTAGAAGTGGCTGCGCAAATCGCCGTTTTTGAACACCAGCGAAAAAATCAAAGGGCCCTGCAGCGCACACTTACGTCGTACAAACAAAGGTGATCAGCTAGAACATATCTTAACCGACCGGTCCATGTCTTAGATGTAAGTTCAGCTACAGATAGTAAGCATACTTAAAAGAACTGTTCATAATCAATAAATGACAAAAAAAAATAAGAAAACCATCAAGGCAGCCCATTCATAGAGGCCGTCTCTGATCAGTACGTATCAAGATGGCCCATCAATGGGCACCGTCATCAAAAACCCAAAAAGTTATATAAAAAAAACACTGGAAAATAACAAAGTAAATAAAGGATAAGGAGTATAAAGAAGTAGAAGCGGTATCATCATCTCTCTCGTAAATGGACATAAGGAGTCATAAACCCGTCACTCCAGAAAGAAAATTAAACCCTTCTCTCAGTACTATCAGATAAAAAGAAAGACACCAGACATGTGTGGGAACATTTTTCAAGACTTCTTTGTTGGTTTCAACAATTCAAATGAACACAAAAGGTTTGAGTCCACACTTAAAACTGCACCCCAATTGTTGAATTCACCACAATAATTTGGTGCACTGAAAACGGTACACAACTTCCTCTTTGCAAAAAATTCATAACCGTCTTCAACAACCATATGACCTCTAATGATTAAATCGAATTTGAACTTCCTAGTGAAGTTATCAACCACTTTCTTACCAAAACAGTAAGAAACACCACGATCATTAGCTGACCATTCTGTAACTGAAGTATCGGGATCAGACCAAAGTAAATCGGCAAGGAGACCTTCTTCAGGGATATCTGTAGGTCTGCGGATCTTTTCAATCTCATCCATAGATTGTAAACTTGGTGAAAGACCACCATGGATACAGAAAATCTTATCAGAGATGATAGCGGCGATTGGTAAAGTGTTGAAAACGTCAACAAACTGTTTCCAGGATTTCAAACTCAATCTTCTTTTACACTCATCGTAAAAACCGTAAATCTTGGTGATGTTGGCAGACTCATGATTACCTCTAAGCATGAAGAAGTTTTCTGGATACTTAATCTTGAAACAAAAGAGTAACAAAATGGTTTCAAGTGATTGTTTACCACGATCAACGTAATCACCAAGGAACAAGTAATTAGAGTGTGGTGGTAACCCACTCAATTTCAAGATTCTAAGCAAGTCGTTAAATTGACCGTGGATATCACCAACGATCTTAACTGGGGCACCCAATCTTAACAAACTTGGTTGTTCCAAGAAAATCTCACGAACCTGGGAACAAATCATAGCGATTTCCCTTGGAGAAACTGGGAAATCTTCAGATCTTGGTGAGTTTCTAGCGTGTAAGATTGGAGAGGAGCTATTAGAACCTGAACCGAGTTGGAACAATCTATCGATGATAGAGTCGATATCCAACCCGTTTTTCTTCGGCGTAGAGAGTCTCTTCATTGAGGTCTCCTCCAGAATTGGCGGTAAGCCTGGTGGAGAAATGGACAGAGAACTTTCAGAAGAGCCAACAGTGAAAACGTCACTGAAAGAGCTGGATACCTCATCGAGTTTGTCTGTGTTAGAGGTGGCGGGTGTACCAACGTTAATAGGGGCTGTGGCTATTGGCATGGAAGAAGAAGAAGAAAAAACCGGGGAAGAATCGTCTTTACTGGAAATGTTCAAAGCCTGGGCCATGGAAAGCGAGATGTCTAAATCGAAAGGGTCGTTATTACCCGCTGTGGAGGAGACAAAGTTGTTCTCTTCAGGGCTGTTTTGTAATTCGTCATAAGTGAAGTTCTTTGTCTGAGTACTGAGTTGAGGGGAGATCTTCTTCTGAAGCTTGCTCTTGTTGTATTGTATCTTTTTGGCGCTAGTAGAGCTGCTGCGCTGTGTATTGTGGGCGTGATAGGAAGGATACCTCCTATCATCGGGCTCAGGCTCCTCGTTGGCAACGATCAAGCCTGGCTGTGCGGAGTGGGTATTCGGGCTGGCATTTTTAGACGGGCTGTTTCCCATAACGTGGCTGTGTGTGAGTGGCTGTGTGTGAGTGTAGTGGCGGCGGCGGACTCTGCAAAGAGTTGTTTAAAAGACTATCCGGTAGAAGGTTTGGTGAGTGAAGGCAAAAGAGGTGTTCGTTGGCAATGACAAATCTCTGTTGGTTCCTAATTTTTTTAATTGCCAATGGCCACGCGCGAATCGCGGGAATGCTAAGCTTAGCTTAAAACCCTGTTTCCGTTTCTCGGCAATGCGGAAGCTGGGCAAAACTGGCTGGGCAAACCACGGTCGATAGATCTTGTTTGTACTTGATTCTCTGGTTGTATATATAAACATCCCCTTATATTCATCTACAACGCCTTCTTTGTGTATAACTCACTTCCAGACTTGTATCCCGGAATTGGCTTATTTATAGGGGCTACTTCCGAGGGTCTGGCCAGTGGTTACGCAGCCCCGTCTCTCCAGTGGAGTTTTTTTTCGCGAAGACAGGACAAAACAAACTCCATTGGAGTACTTTGGGCGGCTAATTACACTAATTCATTAAAAGAATACAAAGCAACCGCTGTGTGTGGAATCATCTTAATACATACAAAACATACACAATGTCACTTGCAGAGTTTGACGAGATTGATTTCAAGCATTCCGCCACACGTCTTGATAAGCCATCGGCGTATCTCCTCAAGAAGGCCCGTCGCCGTGGTCAATCCGGTCTTGAAAGTCTTAGAGCATCTTATAAGAGTGGGACCGTTTATGTCGGTAATTTATCCTTCTATACCACCGAGGAACAGATCTATGAGTTGTTCAGCAAAGCCGGTCTCATCAAGAAGACCATCATGGGATTGGATCGTTTCAACTATACTCCATGTGGATTTTGCTTTGTCATTTATTACTCTACTGAAGACGCCATTAACGCTGTGAAGTATTTAAATGGTACAAAACTTGAAGATAGAGTCATCGAGATCGATTTGGATCCCGGTTTCGAAGAAGGAAGACAATTCGGTAGAGGACAAAGTGGTGGTCAAGTTAGAGATGAGATGAGATTTGAATACGATTCCGCTAGAGGTGGTTATGGTAAAGCAATGCAAGATTCTGGTAATGGTGGTGCCGGTGTTGAATTGAATATGAATCAAGCAAGATTCGGTGCTAGAAGATTGGTCACTGACAGTTGGAGACCAGGTCAAGTTGATGATGAAGAAGGTGAAAAAGAGAGTACAAAGGACGAGATGGATATCGACCCCAACACTGTCGAGAACGTTGACACCACTATGCAAACCGCTTCGGTTACCAATGGTGATGCCACTGAACAGACCGATTAATAATGTTTTGTCTGTTCTTTGCTAATGATTCTTTAACGACTAATTACAATGTATGATAATATATACTTTTCAAACGAATGTTTTATTATTCCACTCGAATAATGAACCTTAGGAGGTTCAATAAAAGACAATATAATATAACAACCTTTAAGTAGGGAAGAATTTTTCTCATCAATTAGACAACCAATCAATAGAAGTCAGAATATAAAGCACAAATGAGATGAAGAAAAGGGGAGGGTGGGGGATCACTTCCAAAGAGAAATAGATAACAGAACAACGTAGAGTTGAAGCAGGAGAGAGGGGGGATGCAGAAATGCAGAGAAGCGGAAAACAACAACAACAACAACAACAACAGAACACCAAAAACACAAGAAACTTTTTTTTGTTAACGTCAAAGACGATCGATCAATCTCTTCTTTTTGATAGGTTGACCTTGGTTACCGCTAAGATTGGAGAAGATACGTCTTCTTCTCTTGTTGATAAACCAGTTACTCAACTGAACGTTACTCAACCCTGTTTTCTCCAACAAGATTCTCTTTTGGGTATGGTTTGGATATGGGTTATCCAAATTGTTCAAGACCCATTCGTTCAAGATCTCAATGGTTTCCCTTGGTAAATTGGTACGTTTCTTACTAGAGGAATCACGACCATTAGAAGATGTAGAATCATTTGAATCAACAGAAGATTGACGAGATTTGGTCAAATCTGGACCGATCTTCAACACAGACATCATACCAGCGTTTGAAGAATCAACACTGCTAAGACGACGAGATCCTGGGACATTAGTTTTGAAACTGATATCCATCGTGGAGTTGAACGATCCAATTGGGGGGCCTATGGCCTTGTCGATTGTGGATTCCGAAGCCGAATCTCCTTCATCAGAACCGGTGTTAGAGTTGCTTCTAGCCTTGAAGTCCAGTAACAGTTGAGAGTCCTGGAGTTTCTGTTCATTTTGATACGCGTCAATCTTTTGCAAGACGTGTTGAATCGGTGGGAGTTGAAGCTTACCAGCGCCGCCGGAGGCAGGGTTACTCTTTGCAGAGTCCTGTAAAGGTGTTGAGAAGTTCTTTGCCGGAGACGTAGAGGACGATGCACTAGTTTCGCCGCTGGCGCTTCCCGGTGTGCTTGCCCTTGGTGGGGAACTTGTCGTCGATGTAGTGGAGTTGTGGTTGTTGTTTGTCGTTCCGACAGCGCCAGCGCTTTGGGACGAGTTGTTGCGGTTGGCAAGTGCTGCTGGAATCTTAACCGTGACGAATTTCTCCTGCTTGACCTTCGGAGTCTCCAAAGAGGCCATCTTCTGCGGTGGTGGTGGAACTGCGTCCGTCATTTGGATCGAATTTGGAGGCGGAATATGTGTCGTCGAGCAGTGGAAAAAAAAAGGCGTCAACCAACAACAATGGACGGGTTATAAGAAAAAAACCTTCTTGGATGGCGGGCGGAGGGGCTTGAAGAGTGAAGAACGAATGATACAGAAGCTGTGCCCTATTGCCTGTCTTTAACACCTCCGTATACGGGGACTTTTGCCTTTTACCAAAGAGTGCGATGTGTGCAGTGACACCTTTTACTGTGGGTTTTTTTGGTTTTTTCGCTGGGCCCCCCGTCGCTGGAGATCTCTTGATTCCTCCAAAAAAATTGTGTCACGCCGGAAAAGGCGAATGCGTCGCGGCCGCCATGGGGCGGGGGAAACCGCCATGTGTCTTTCCGCTGTGGTTTTACTTAATGTCTGTTTGTATATTAATGGTGATGTAATGACTCTTTCAAAGAACACGGTCAAAATAAATCCAATAACACCACACCTCACTCAATAATAGTACCCCCGGAACTCACTGGCGGGGAGGCTCCGAGCCGAATGTGTCAACGCCAACCGGAGAAGGAGAAAAAGTAAGCGCGCGCGCGCGCCCGCGGCCAATCAGAGAACGCGCCAGTATCAGCCACCGGCCAATCGAAGATTGCACTGTGATTACAATGCTTAGAAGGTGTCACCCCGTATTGTCGTGTGAGTGTTGTCACAAAGTGTCTAATGGAAGGCAATACACACACCCACAAGGGCACATGTTCACACTTATATGGTTGTAAAACTGCACGACGAGATGTTGGGCCACAAAACATCCGGACACCAAAAATATTATATGGTGCTGGTGGTTATGGAGCGCTGGTTACTGGTTATGAAGCCCTGTTAATTGGTACACGCACGCTGTAGCCGCCACAAAGATCAAGGGACGCCCGCCCACTCATCTCGTCTTTGATTCTTTTACCAAAGATTCAACTTAGAAACAACGGATCAACGCTTCATGGATGAGACAGATGAAGTTAAAGGAGCCGTCAGGGCCTCCTGGCTTAGGCGGTTCGAACAAATGGAAGAACTGAGGCGGAAAAAGGAAGCTGAAGAGTTGGCCAATGCCTCTAAGAATGTCACAAGGAAGAAGCCATTGAAGACGGAAAAGAAGGATTCCAACGCACAGAAAGTCGAGGTCATTGACCTGAGTAGTGATGACGATGAGGATTATGATGTTAAGGTTGTTTCCACTCCAAAGTCAAGCACTAAGCGCCCACGATCCGCTTTGTCTCCGCCGTCGGGTGCTACTTCCGCTGAGACTCTGATGAAGAGGATGAGTATCACTGAGGAGATTGTTGATCTGGTTTCTGATGACGAAATTGAGTCTGTTGTGCAACAAGAATCTCTCAAGAAGAAGGCCAGACCGGCTCGGGCTCCTGAACTTACTCTTGCTCCATTCAATGCAGTTCACAACCCAACTTACGATCGCACTCCTCTTTCATCATCCATCACTTTATCTACAATTCTTGGATCACCCGACATCACAGCATCTTATCTCTTCAGTTTCCAGTATCAGCTCGACTACATCCTCTCGCAGTACAACTCCAAACCTGAAATAGTCGTTGTCTACCAGCCCGGTACCATAATTGATTCAGACATGAGAGCAGAGCACAACTTCACTGCGTTGGAGGTTGAGATGGAGCAGTACACATCACATCACCCGAAGTTTATCATTAACATTCACAACAACAAGGAAATGAAGATCTGGATGTTGAGCTGTAACTTAACTGCTCTGGAATTCACTTATAACAATCAAATGTACTGGGTTAGCCCTCCACTCTACCAGAAATCAGAATCACCAGATACCAAGTTCAAAACTCACTTGAAGGCATACCTTGATGGTTATAGAAATAAGAGTGCAGGTGCCAAAATGCAACAGTTGAAGCATTTGGTAAACAAATACGACTTCAGTCCGATCCGTGGTGACTTCATTGGTTCCTCACCAGGTTATTCATCAGACTCTGGTTACCTTGGTTTATTCAATTCGCTCCGCGCTCAAAATTTGATCCCAACTGAATGGGATACCGACCGACAATTACTCTATCAGTCTTCTTCCATTGCTGGCCCATTGAGATGGAAGGACAAGAAGGCCATGAACATCTTCACACATTTAATTGCACCATTGGTCTCTGGTGTTGTGGGACAAGAACCAACACAAAAGACAATTTCGCTCCCCGCCGGTGGTGAATCTTTGACAAGGATGAAGATCAAAAACCATGTTGAGATTATGATTGTCTTCCCAACTGAACAGGATATCAAGAACTCTCATTTTGGTTATGACTCCGGTGGTTGGTCACATTACAACCCATCAAGTAAACTTGGTGTTTTCCAACATGAGTTCTTGAAGAAATACTTCCATCGAAGCTATACCCATCAGAGGAAATCAAACACAAGTCATACCAAATTCCTTTTAATGTCATCCGACAATTTCAAGACTCTCGATTGGGTTCTGTTCACAAGTCATAACATCAGTAAGCAAGCATGGGGAGACCTCCCTAATGCCAAGATGGAATGCCTCATCAAGAACTTTGAAAGTGGAATATTGATCACAAGACAGGATTATGATGGCCACAAGTTGGTGCCTTTGGAAATCGGCTCACAGAAGATGTTAAAGGATGATGAAGTTCCAATTTACTTGCCATTCCAACTCCCTCCGAAGAAGTACACTGCAGATGATGAAGCATGGTGTCTCCATGACTACCAAGTAAGAGAAGGATTAAATTAATAATGATTTATAGACAAGACTGTTAATTGATGAGCTTTAAAACTTTGTTAATCTCCAACCAACACTTAACACTCTCACCACTGTAAACGCAATGGCAGAGCCAGCAGCCAACATAGCGGCAAAGATGATGAAATTGTTATATTTATGAAGCGATCCATCTCCAATGATAGCACCGGCAACTGGGATACTCGTCAACATACCAAACGAGGCCAACATATACGCGGTACTGAACCTTTTCCCAAACTCTTCAGTTCTAGAAATCTGACCAACACAAACTGGTGAAATACTCAATGCCGAACCCGAGCAGAATCCGTATAACGCAGCAAATGCATACAGAACACTGAGTTTATAACCGAATGGCATCCATAAGCCTAAAGTGAAGATGATGGATCCGCATAAAGTGATGATAGACGTAAGGAATGGGCCCAAATACAGATCTGCTAAGTAAGAAGGCAACAAACGACCAGCGATACCTGTGGCATTGATGATGGTGACAAGGAGGTAGCCGGTGTTATCGGAATAACCTCTCATGACAGCATAAGATGGGAAGTAAATGGATGTTACCATAAGCGTTGACTCGGTTAATGCGATGGCCAGTGCACAGAAGCTGAATCTCATATCACGAAGTCCTTTGTAATCAAAGATATCCAAGAGGTGGACTTTGATGAATGCTTTGAAGTTAGGCGTTGGTTCCACTGGTTTCCTGATTCTTTCTTGACACAACACTATGGAGCAGACAAGGAAGAAGGCACAGAAGAAGGCCAGAACCATGATAGCCCATCTGAATCCAATCGATGGATACATAGCTCTAAGCATCAATGGGATCGTGATACCACCAATACTGGCACCGAGAGTGGCAAGACTGACGAAACGGGCTCTTTTCTCCCAGAAGTAATGGGAGACAACACCAAGCAATGGAGACATGAGCATACCGGTTCCAAAACCGACTATTAAACCGAACGTTATCACAAAATGCCAAACTTCTGTACTGTGTGCCGTTCCGAACAGACCTGCAACGAGTGCCACGGCTCCAATCATCATAGGTTTTCTTGCACCGGCATGGTCGAATAGAGCACCGGAGAAGATGGCAAAGGAGAATGAGAAGAAGGTGTATAGCGAGAAGATCCAGGCAACTGTCGATGCAGAGACGTCTTTCAACTGATGCTGGGAGATGTACGCCTGGATGGCACCCACTGAGTTTGGGATACCGTACGTTGGGATCAGCCCCAGGAAGGACCCCAGCACGGAGAGATAGGCACGTGCTCCACCTTCAGGGAACTCATTGTCGTCTATGTTCTCGGTTGTCTGGCTTGGATGTGCGCTGAGCTCGACAATCGGTGATTCACGGATGCTCTCACGACGCGAGCTGGCGAGCGCAGTGGAGCCGGCGAGGGCCTTGACGTCCGGTAGCGGGATTCTGTCCAGTTCAACGGAGACCATGCTTTTGTTTTCCATCAAGCTGGCAGTGGAGGCAATTAAAGAAGAATGGAGCCGTTTATATAAGCAAACGTCGATGGCTTCCTATGTTTTCCATCACGGTTTCCCATCATCGCGAATGAGTATAACGGAGTTGGCTTCCCGATATATAACTACTACTATAAGTGCAATTATTAGTCGTAAAATCATTTAAAATTAGAATGGAAATGCAGTATGCCAGGAAGACTTTCAGGTCCTTTCGTGGGCCCTGCTGAAGTACTCCTCGATGTCGTCTTTCGGAACGTTTAGGTAGTCCTGGAACGAGAACTCTGCGGTCTTCAATGCGATGGAGGAATCGAATAAGTCCTTGAACGACCCACCAAAATTACCACTGTTGTCTGCCACCGGAGATGAATGCTCCAGCTCTTGATTGTTGTTGTTTTCGTTGTCATTAGCGTCCGATCTCAGGGTGCATCTTTTCAGTTTGGCCCATTCATCGTATTCCTCTCCGTATAGCTTGTTCAAACAGTAGGACAAGAACTTCATACCGAGAGTGTATGAGCTCTGCATCTTCATGAAGTTGATGTTCAAGCACTTCATCTTGGAGTAGACGTCAAACATCTGGTAGAACCTACTAACCGTAGCAACCAACACTTTTGGATCGGTGAATTTGCCCCATTTGGCATTGAGTGCTTCAACGTCATGATCAATCTCAAAATCTGCAAATTCTGAAGCATCATCCCATTCGACAAGTTGTCCTTTCTCTTTCAACATATCGAGAATCTCAGTGTCCCTACTGAGCTGGTTACCGTATAAGATGTACTTGGCCACAACGGCATTATCCAACCCCATCATGGAACTGAGGATGGTGAAAACGGCCAATGTTGCCCTTTTCATTGAAACATCAATGAATGGGTTTAACACCAGGATAACTGAGAAGTAGAAGGACTGTTCCAATGGATCGTCACCGTTACCAACTCTATGTAGCAGTTCAAGATGAAGTTTAAACAATTGGAAACCGGCCAATGCATATTTCAAAGTCAACATTAACACTCTGCGATATCTCTCTGAAGTTGGTGGTTCACCATTCTGCAAAAATCTAACAAGACATGTGTGATACATTGAAGACATCGTTGCAAAAATCAAGTATCTTAACATAGCACGTTGTCCAGCCAAAAGTTGTTCCGTGATATATGGAGCCTCCGCGTATCTTGAAGAGTCAAATGACGATGCGATACTCATTCCTTCCTCCGATGAAATTCCAAGTTGTTCATAACAAGCTTTAAGCTTGGGGATGGAACTTGTATCGATGAAATGTAGCAAATCATCAAGGAGAGTGAGATCATCAATGAAATTGAAATCGTAAATGACCCAATGGATCTTCGAAACTGCGTCTTGAAGTGGGTGTGCATAAGTTCCATCTTCGGCCATGAGTTCCGAAGGTTGAATTGTGGAGAGTGTTCCACTCTCTAAACAGTCGAGAAGATCCAGGAGAACGATGTTATACCATGTTGATTTGAGACTGCGGCGTTCACTTGGTGAGCAACGTGGATACCATTTCTCAACGTCATCATGAAGATGCTGAGACTTGGCCAATGAGATGAGGTGTTTAGTTGTGAGAGACTGGATGGAGTTGAAGTCATGCAGTTTTAAGTAGTTGCTAACAGCTGAATATTTTTCGAAAAGGTGATGTGTGAGAAGTGTCTTTGTAGTGAGTGGACTCAGTGATGGATCTCCAAGTTTGATCTGTTGGCCAATGGAGTTGATGCGGAGAAGTGCTTGAGAATACCTCGAGAAGAGGATGTAATTCATCGTTGATCTTTGAACTTCAGCAGAGAGTCGGGGTTGTAATCTTGAAGATCTCATGAACGAAAGCCAGGCAAGGAAGATCATCAAAAATGCAAGGAACTCAAGTTTCCGACCATGATCTGGTAATATGATCTTCAAGATGGCTTTACCATCCGACCCCCACCCAACCACATCCCGATACTGCTCCCAAAGCTCGTCGATATCTGTGTATGGGACACCGATCCATCTTGCTTGATTCTGATGTGTGAACTGATACATGAAATTATCCATATCACGTCTCTCGGGAAGTTTCGACTGAATCTCGCCAACTAACCCACTGATAACGGCATCACCATCGAGGACTCGAAGACCCGATTGAGCAGCATAACATCTCTCTTCGAAAACGTCCAACATGACTTGGTCTCGTGACATACTCAGAACATCAACGGTGTACTTATGTCTCTCTTTGGATAGCACCGAGTGCACTTGCTTGATCATCAGGTGGATCTTTGGGTCACTGTGGATCAATGCTGCAATGGATATGGATCCCAGGTGTTGTATTGCCGTCTCACCTTCTAACAAAGTGCAAAACAATGGGTTTCTCTGAGGGTTCAGTTGTAACAGTTTGCCTGCACCAGGTGTGCTAGTGTTCTTCAACGTGAAGATCTCCTCGGATCTGCCAGACCCTGCTTTTGCCGACTCCAAGAGCAACTTCAACCTTTCAACGGTCTGTTTGAGCTCTGTGTTCCTGCGTTTCGCCTTGTCCAGAGCCTGGGATGTCTCTTTTTCGTAAATACCGTTGTTTTCCCTATAGATGCACAACTCTTCGGGCACTTGAAGATCGACACAGCGAGAGCAGATGGGCCTTCTCCGGTCACATTTCTTTCTTTTAAGCCGACATGAGATACACGGAGGACCAGATCGTGATTCTGGAGTCTCCGATTTCAACGGCGTCCCCGCAGGTCTCTTGATCTTTGTGTCCGACTGTTGTGGCATCTTTCGATGGTCCATAGCTGGGAGAGAAAACAGAGGAAGTCCTGCTACAGAGACCGGTGTACCAGAACAAGGGCCTCCGATTGAAACAGCTTTAGTTTGTGTGAAGAAGATTTGATCGAAAGAAAAAGGCCACAAGTCCGCAACCTAAAAGCTTCAAGTTGGAGAGGCGGCTCTGTGGCGCGTACCGTTTTATGTGTGCGCGTACCACTCCGAGCTCCGAGATCAGACCGGAGTTTCCAGTTCATAAATCCTTACCGGGAAGCTTTCAATCGGGTTGAAAATAGGGGATAGAGTGCTTAATAGCATGTTTAGATGGATATAATACAATGGTATCACTCCGCTTTCTCTGAGGTCTCAAACAGACCCCATCTTACCCTGCTAACCATCGATCGATCGATCCTCATACACGTTTCCGAGTTCCGATTGATTCGTCATCTGTTTCCAACATGTCATCATAGCGCCCGAATATCTTTTTATATTGTTCATTATACATTAGCCATACATCTAGTCATGCTCGTGGTTCTTTGGCAATCTTTTCTTTACATGTTTCAAAGTTGAGTTGATCTCTTTTAAGAACTCCAAGAAGACCATATCACGTTTCACTTGAGCAGCATCCTGTTGTTTGATAGTAACAATCAACTCTCTAACTGCGGTCTCGAGACCCGTTTGTTTCTGTGACTCGATCAAATCATGGATAGCAGATTCAAGATGTGTTTGTTTTGATTCAATGCTTTCCCTTTGTAAGTCAATCAAATCACGGATAGCAGACTCAAGACCGGAGTTGGTATCGATTCTTGATGCGTTTGGTGACAGAGGTTTAACTGAATGGTGATTAGAATTAGTAGGTTGTTCGTGGGTTGACTCTGGGTTATACCAAAGAACGTTCAGGTCCTTAACAAGAGTCTCTGCAAGTTTTTCGATGTTAGATTTGGGGCGAGGGATGTCATAAGGAAGCATAGCCGGTGGATGACGTTTTTTCAACAATTGTAAATCTTCTGGAGGTTCACCCCATAACATACGTGAATCGGCCTCACCATAAAGGTATAACTCTGAGAGAATGAAGCTTTTGATGAAAGTCTTACCAACTTCTTTATTGTTGAGGGTAAGCCTTTCTGCGATCTTATCATAGATTTGAGCAATTTTGATATCCAACAACTGGGTTTTCCACTCAATGTAAGTCATTTTCGAGTCAAAGAAGTTGACAGAGATTGCAGCTTCAAGGATCAAGGAAATAAATGACACCCGTTCAAGATAATTATCCTCTTTTTGCAATACGGAGGTCTCAATGGAGTATAACTTGGGTTTCAAGGGGTTGATTTCTAGCGTTTCAGAAGCAAATCCATTAGCAGCGATCTTAACACATGCGATGATGATTCTCTTGCGAACAGCGTCATCAATCTTCACCGTTTGATACTTCATTTTCTCAAACTGTGCAGTTACCAATGCCTGAGGTGTGTACTTCACTGCGAAATACCAACAGGCGAAATCGGGTTCAACGTGAGCACAATGGGTTAGCCATGCTGCCATCGTCATCTTGAATCTCTCTTCAGAAGGTCTCGGTGTCGACGGTGAGGTTATCATGACCTCACAGAAAGTTTTGTAATCCTCGGTGATGGCCGAGTATCTCTGATCTCCCAATGGGTAAGCAGCGGCTCTCTCCAAGAGGGTCACTTGTTGTACGGTATAATCAAAGTGCTCTCCGAAGTTGAAGAAGGGAGTTTCACCAGACGTTTCTTCACTTGTGTAAAGTTCTGACGAGGGGAATTTTTGCAAGACGTCTTTGCAAACTTTCGATGTTTTCTTCGATGCAATGAGTGGTTCCACACCAGTGGATGATCGTTCTATAGGCTGCTTAGGCGGACGACCTCTTCTCCTCTTTGGCGGTGTTTCAATGGTGGATCCACCGTTCTTGGAGATCAGCTCTTTCAAAGCGTCGTGGAAACCTGCCACTCTGTAATCACCATCCTCATCGTCACTGCTCAGCTCTCTCACTGTGATTCTCGAGTATCCATTGGTGGTGATGTGATCTTCTGAATCTGACACCACGACCCCGAGACTGGGCTTCTTCTGCGTCTGCGGGTTTGAAGCACCACGTCGGCGCTTCCCAGGCAAAATGTTTCCGGGGTTGATCTTCGATTGGATCTCCAGCCTGGCAGTCTTCATCTCCTGGCTCTTTTGTAGTGTGTTATCCTAGCAATAACCGTGTAACCTTTGACCGAAGCACACCGGATAATTTTTGACCGCGAACGGTGGTGGGAGCCACGCCGCGAGAGCTCCCAGCCTAAATATTTCTCTCTAGGCCAGGCCAGACTTTTCTAGGCAGAGATCTGTTTGAATGGTCTTCTAGAAATATGTCTTCAATAATGATAGTCTCAGTTGTCTTTCTTATGAACTGTTCTCTTATCAACTGAATATCAAAGATTGATCTGTGGTTTTGACTGGTACACTGATTAGATGAGGATCATCCTTACTCACTAGACGCTTATATAGTACGTCATGACTCTAGCGTTTTTTAAGGAAAAAGCATAGATTAATGACTTCCATTTCTATAATCTGATTTATCTTATCGAATATATAAAAATAAGGATATATCAAAGAACCTCATCGACGCGTCGCGTTGTCCTGGTGATTATAATTGTATCCCCAAAACGGCAAACTTCCGCTTTGGGGGTTTACGCGTTGTGTTGACAAGATTTCCCAAAACGGAAAAGTAATTGGCTTTTTTGAACAGGCGCGAAACGCGACTAACTTCTTTACTCCTCTAAAGAATAACACTTTAACCTCCATAGTTTGCCTCTCACATCCATCCAATTCTAGGACACCACAATGGCTTCAGCGTCGGCTCTCCCAGCCATCAAGATCGATGTCAACTACGAGGAGATCTCGAACCACGTCGCAGACTTCCTGCAACACTTCAAAACGGACTCTGTGACCAAAGCCGATGAGTTCTACGATACAAAAGTCAAGCCAGTTGCCGAGGATGAGAAGCAGTATTTGCAGAACGTCCTCGATGGTCCCAAATACATGGAACTTCTCCAGAGAATCGCCAACAGATCCATCAACTCCCTGTACATCGATTTAGACGACATCCATGACTATGAGCTTGCCAACGACGTCAACATCGCCGGTAACCAATTCGGTAGAAAATCACTCGTCGAGTCCATCATGGAAAACACACATCGCTACATCGAGATCTTCTCGAAAGAGGTTGATAAGCTCATGCCCCTGCCAAACAGAGACCTCACATTCAAAGACAGTGTCATCGACCTGATCCAACATCAAAGAAGACAGAGAAACCAGAGACTCCGTGAGGAGAGAAGACAAGAACTGGAGAACCAGGGGCTTCTGGACGACGAGAACGAGGAACAAGAAACAGATGAGTTCCCTTCTAACTTGACACGTCGTTATCACATCTACTTCAGACCACCAACCAAGAGTGTCGGTAAAAAAGATTACAAGGCCTTATCCGTGAGAGACGTCAAAGGTGAGCACGTTGGTAAGCTCATCACCATTAGAGGTATGATCACGAGGGTCTCCGATGTCAAACCATCCGTTCAAGTCACCGCTTACACGTGTGATCAGTGTGGTCACGAGGTGTTCCAAGAAGTCACAGCAAGAACTTTCACACCACTCAGTGAATGTACCTCGGAACAGTGTAAGACAAATAACTCGAAAGGTAAGCTCTTCCCATCCACAAGGGCCTCGAAATTCAGCCCTTTCCAAGAAGTCAAACTCCAGGAATTGGCATCCCAAGTGCCTGTGGGTCACATCCCAAGAACAATCAGTATACACGTCAATGGTGAAATCGTCAGATCCATGAATCCCGGTGATCTCGTGGACGTTGCCGGTATCTTCCTTCCTGCACCATACACCGGTTTCAGAGCCCTTCGTGCCGGCTTGTTAACGGAGACTTACCTCGAGGCCCAATGTGTTAGACAGCATAAGAAGAAATACGATATGGCCGATTTGAATGCAACCATTGAGGATAAGATCGCTAGCATCAGAGCCCAAGGGGATGTCTACTCGAGATTGTCTAGATCCATTGCACCAGAGATCTTCGGTCACGAAGATGTTAAGAAAGCATTGCTCCTTTTACTCGTTGGTGGTGTTGATAAGAAAATTGGTGATGGTATGAAGATTAGAGGTGATATTAACGTCTGTCTTATGGGTGATCCCGGTGTGGCCAAATCCCAGTTGTTGAAGACTATCGCTAAGATCTCTCCAAGAGGTGTTTACACCACTGGTAGAGGTTCTTCCGGTGTTGGTTTGACCGCTGCCGTTATGAAGGACCCTGTTACAGATGAAATGATCTTGGAAGGTGGTGCTCTTGTCCTTGCCGATAACGGTATCTGTTGTATCGATGAATTCGATAAGATGGACGAGAGTGACAGAACGGCTATCCATGAAGTCATGGAACAACAAACCATTTCCATTTCTAAAGCTGGTATCAACACCACTTTGAACGCCAGATCTTCCATTCTTGCCGCTGCTAACCCTCTCTATGGTCGTTTCAAAACAAACATCTCACCATTGGAGAACATCAACTTACCAGCTGCTTTGCTTTCGAGATTCGATATCTTGTTCTTGATCTTGGATACGCCATCCCAGGAGGATGATGAAAAATTGGCTCAGCACGTTGCCTACGTCCATATGAACAACAAGCATCCAGAGATGGACTTCGAACCACTCGATCCAACAACCATCAGAGAGTATGTCATCAGAGCCAAGTCATATAGACCAACGGTTCCACAAGAAGTTGCCGATTACGTTGTCTCTCAATACATCAGAATGAGACAGGAATCCAAACACAAAATCCAGAATGATCCAAGAATGTCCTTTGGTCAAGCCACACCAAGAACACTACTTGGTATTCTCAGAATGTCACAGGCTCTTGCTAGATTGAGATTCGATGACAGAGTCTATAACGAGGACGTTGATGAGGCTTTAAGATTGGTTGACGTTGCAAGATCATCGTTCAACAGAGATGACAATAGACGTCAGGATGACTCCTCCACTACAAGAATCTACCAAATCATTCAAGACATGGCACTCAGAGATGGTCGCCAGAGACACAGTTTGTCATATGAGGATGTTAAGAACCAGGTTCTTTCTAGAGGCTTCACTGATAACGAGTTGAAGGTTTGTCTCGACGAGTACACAGACTTGAACGTTTGGATCCTTCTTGATGACGAAAGACTCCAGTTCATTGGTGATAACGGAGAGTTGTTCACCGATGATGAAGACGAGGAGATGCAAGATTAATGATTTTTGGGGCTATAACCTGCTTGCACCCGATGATGAAACCTTTTTTTTTCTTTCTTTCGCTTATGTTTAACCATATGTATTATTGAAACCACTTTTTTCCCACGTCAGTAAGTAGTCTAGCATACTACAATGAAGGCTTAATATCAGTATTAATTATTATCGTTCAAAGAGTATAAGGATTAATAAGAAGAACAGCGGTTTATCACCGCTGGGAGGTGGAAGAGAAGCATCAACAAAGGCCAAAGAGGCTACTCAGATGGATTCCTCGCTGGAAGAGGATGACTCTGGAGACATGGTAACCGAGGAGTCGGAGGAGCTTCCAGAAACGCTAGGAGAACGGGAAGCATGAGTGATTTGGAAGTAACCACCGGTTCCCTTCATCAACATGCCCGGCTTCCAACCACCTGTGTAGTGACCTTTGGCGAGGGCGGAATACACAACCTCACTCTTGGTCATGTAGAAGTCGTCGTGGCCCTCAATGTACACGATGGTGTTGTGCCATGGAGTTGGAATGTGGAGCTTGTCCTCAAAGTCCGGGGCCTCGTCGGAACCAAGCTTCTTGATAACTTTACAAGACTCTCCAATGAGCTTGATACCAAACTTTGGGCCGTTGTTCTTGTGGCCGTGGATGGAAAGACGCATGTGGAATGGGAACATCAACTCAACCAAGTTGGAATAAGCATCGTTTCTCTTGATCATCTCAAAAGCAACACTGGAAACGGTCTTCTTCAGAGCTTTTCTGGAGAGCTTGCGGCAATACTCGTTCAGTTTCAAGTCCTCAGACATGAACTTCCAGAAACCTCTATACAGGGCGAGTCTTGGGTGGCCCTCCTCCTGTAAGTCTCTTCTCAAGGAGCCGTTATCGGTGTCACAACCAGCCATCATGAACTTACGAGACATCTCAGAGTCGTAGTCAATCTTGGTGCCCGTGTGGTGGTCGAGCTTGATCTCGTCAACAAGGGAAGGCGTATATGAACCATCAACGTTGAAGAACATATCCTTCAAAGAGGCAAATCCAATCAAGCCTTCATCCTCCTCACTCTCAGCAGTCTTAGCAATGGCAAAATAGAGCTGTTTCAACTTGGCAGTATACACATCAACAGTGTCATCATCAACTCCGATACAGTCAGAGAAAACGTGGCCGTCAGAGACAATATATACCTTCAATCCCGGTGGATATACTTTTCTGATCTCTCTGGAAACCTCAATGAGTCTTCTCAAAGCGAGCTCCTCACCTCTGTCCGGTTCAGTGTCATGAACCTTCTCTGTGTTAGAAGACTTACATGGGAAAGCAGGCAAAACAGCCTCAATTCTCAAACCTCTCTTGGTGAAGTAAGAAACCCTCTTGATGAAGTACTCTCTTCCGCTTTGGTCCCACAAGTCAGCATGGGTGGTGTTCTTCAAAGTCTGGGCAAAGAAGTCGGCAACCTTGTTAGCAAGAGCCAAGTCCTGATCTTCGGACTCAGCACGCTCAGAGAAGTGGACTTTGGTGTCACGGAGGATCAACTCGTAGAAGAACTTGTGGAACTCAACGAGGTGTGGGTGGTCCTCATGATAACTGGCAAGAACAAGACCTCTGGTCTGAGTCTCTCCTCTCTTCTTGTACTCAACAGAGACAACGCCCTCGCATTCGGACCAGCGTGGTGGGATAAAGTCCTCTGGCAAGCTGTCACGGTGAATGTTGGTGACCTTGAAGTCGTCATCCTTCGAGGTAACGGACTTGACAATCTTGGCGCACAGGGCGTTCCAGTTTTTGTGAAGGTCAAAGCCACCTTTGCACTCAGAGGAGGTAATTTTGAAGTTGCTATCTCTGGTATACAGAGAAAGGAACTTGCTATATGTAGAGTTGTCTTTGATCCCTTGTGGTTCGTCTCTGGTCATTTGTAAAGAGTCTATCTTGTAGTGAATGGTGTTGTGAAGCGATATCAGAACACTTGGCTCATAGTGGGAAAAAAACATCATTAAATACTAATGAGAAGCTCTAAAGCCCGAGAAGAGTTTGTTCATCTTTAATGTAGTCAGATCAGGCTACTCAGAAGCCCGGTGTCACACCATAGTAGTGAAAAGTAGCCTAAAACTGTTCAAGTCTGAGAGAATCGAGAATCAGCACACGCTAAACGAAACCAAATCCTTAACAAACCACTGTAAAAAGTGAGCGTATCCATGATTTCCAATGCAGTCTCAAGTATGAAGTTTGCTTGTTTGCAAATTTTTTTGTTCCTGAGGGGTCCAGCTATAGAAATTTTAAGAGTTTTTTTTGGATTTGCCTTCTGTCGATCTACGCTCCGCTCCAATAGGCGTGTAGCGCAAGGGAAACCAGTTGCTATTAACTCCAGTCTATCATAGGAGAGGTCTTGTATCAAACAGTTGTTATTCATTCATTGATACTAGTTTCAGCTAGTACTATATCCGATCAGAAGCTTGGGAGCTTGAATCACCAAAAAGTGGTTGTCCGTGGCTTTCATTGTTATCCTTCCACTGTTTTTGGCGATCTTCGGCCATAGCTCCGGGAAATAAATGACAGCACATCTCCTAAGACCATGATTCACTACACATTGATCCCTGTACTTATATGTTCTCTAACATGTCATCTACATTGGCCGATGGGGTCTCTCCATTTGTCGTAAAAGTGAAAGGATGACGCACCATGGGGAAAACAATGGGTCTTCCCCCGCGTTCGTGCAGGTATCCCCTTGATTTCAGCAAACCCCCCACTAGAAACAGCGATTTAGCCTAGTTATACTCCCTAGAAATTATCATCATAAAGTCTAGCCCCTATCTAGTGTCTTATTACCTGTGGCCTGACCTTGCTATGCTAATATCCCCCACCAGTGCTGCCTGATCAACCTTTCCGAGAACGATTCGCGTGCTTGCCCCGTCGATGCCAATCTTATTTAATTTCTTCCATCTCGGACCACTTTCAAGGGGTTTATGTTTATGAGCAAAGTCATGTACAATGTCATTCTCTATTTCTTAATGTACAATAACTTCTGATTCAAAGCCGCTTATACTTGTGTAGTGGTGCGCGGCGTGCCGGGCTGTTCATAAATGTCATGACGTTACATGCTGATCGGTATATGTTGATCGGTGTGACGCAACCATTAAGTCGACTTACACTCTCACGGGTTTATGGTTAGTCAAAAACCACAACTACATAAAGCTTCATAGATGATACACATTTTTTTTCAGTTATCAAAAACACAAGAGTGGGAGAAAACGTTCCCACCGGTAGATTTAAAAAGTTGAGATAAAAGTCGTAGAACCCCTCCAGCAACATCCATTTGCCATCACTTACTCTGGTCAACAGACTTTGTGACACCGATACCATTGATTCTCTGGTTGTGGGCGTTGTTTGGTTGCCATTTTCTAACGTTTCTAATCTCATCGGAAGAATAACCAGGAATACGAATGTTCCAATTTTTTTCCAAGTGCAATTGAATGTCCTTAACGTCAAGCGTATCAGATTTTCTATGTTTGGCCAAACGACAGGCAAAGCCCGTTACATTTGTCACAAACTCGTCTGCAAGATCAAGCAACAGCTCCTCGACATCACCATCAATAGTAGTCTCACCATCACCTTCATCAGCGCCAACGGTCTTAACCAACTCACTCAACTTACGCTTAGACAAAACTCTGTCACTCTGCATCTCATATGGTGGCAGCTTCAAGATAGCAGGTGTGGATAACGCTGGAGCAGCCAGACCTTGACCACCAGTGATACTTGGTCTCTGTGTCATCGTAGCAGGTTGTAATGGTTTTGGAGTGATGTTCCCACTAATTGGCAATGGTGGCACAGATGTCTTGTAAACGTTACTGGCTGGGATGTTCATGGCGCCCATGTTGTTGCCGTTTGGTTTGGCAGCAGCGTTGACGTTTGTGACTGGCGTGTTCGGAGATGCAGATGCTCCGTTCTGACCTCTGTTCAACATCATGTTGCCCTGTGGTTGTGGGGTACCGGTACGGCCTGGTTGTGATGCTGGAACCTGCTGTTGCTGTGGTGGAACAGCCTGCTGCGTTTGTGGAAGTTGTACCTGTGAAGGCTTCTTCTGTTGGACCAACTGCGGTTGCTGTTGCTGTTGTTGCTGTTGTTGCTGTTGCTGAGAAAGCGCTGCTGCGCTCTGATTCATCTGTGGCATAACAACCTGGTTGCCCATAGACGGCGTTGGTGCAGTGGCTGGAATCTGGGGGATTTGATGCTGATTCAACTGTGGAGTGAACTGAGCCTGCTGGATGTTTGGCTGTTGTGCTTGGAACTGAATGTTCTGAGACAATTGCTGAGACGTTTGCGCATTGTTGTTCATGGCGCTCTGTGCACGTAGCTGCTGCTGTTGTTGTTGTTGTAACTGAGCCTTTCCGTTAATACCTGCCGGTGTATTGTTATTCGACATGGCTCTAGCCTGGTTGACCATTGTCTGTGACTGAGTCTGGGCGGTCTGTGGTCTTTGCTGCTGCGGCTGCTGTTGTTGCGGTTGCTGCTGCTGGCCCATCTGTTGACCCTGCTGTCCCTGTTGATTCTGTCGTTGAAAAGTCTGTTGTTTCTGTAACTGCTGAGTCAATGTGATGGCAACTTGTTTGTACGTTGTAAATTTCTCTTTCAAGATAGCCTCCTGTTGAGCCAACTTGTGCAAAGCCTCAGCGTTTAACGTAGAAGAGTTTCTTGCAGCCTCAATCTCTTTCAACTTTTGATTGAATCCCGACAGAATGGTCTTGATTTGTGTAAGCTGTTGAACTGGAGTTCTTGGAGCTTGTTGTGGGTTTGGAGAAGCGCTTGCAGCAGTTGGAGTCGGCATGTTCTGGGACATTGGACTTGGAGTGGAAGCACCATTACCAGCGGTGACCCTCTGGTTCATCTGTTGTTGAGTCATCTGTGGCATGAGCTTCTGCTGTTGCTGAGGCATAGGTCTGTTCTGGGCAATAGGAGGAGACTGTTGTTGAATTTGTGGTGATTGTTGTTGAATTTGTGGAGACTGGATATTGTTTTGGATGTTGGCCTGTTGCATCATTGGCGAGGATTGAGCAACATTACGGTTCTGCATACCATCTTGACTTGCTGACTGTTCGGTGTTCATTCTCTGTTGCTGCTGACGTTGATACTGCATTAAAATAGACCTGATACGCTGTGCCTTAGTCAAATGCTCTTGACCAGCTGGTGTGTCCTGGCCCAGTTCTCTAGCCCTCTCAATCTCATAGGTACACTGCTTTGCCAACTGCTGGATCTGCTCCGGCTTGATGGTGCTCATCTTCCGGTTGACATTCTGCTGGTTGTTCATTTGGCCGTTGTTCTGGTTCATGTTGTTTAGTCTTCTCGTGTGGTTTTAACGAGATGCCCAAGTGTTGTGAGAAGTGCGGTTTCGACAATAGAAAATCAAATCAAGCTCGGTGGGAAGCGTCAAATGAACTAGGTTTCTGAAGAGTTGTATGGACAGCAACTTCTCTGGCACAATGAACAACTGAACGAGGGCTGCTTTTTTCCAATCTTGTTGGTAGTGTTCAACTAGTCGGTGGTCACAGTCGCGCGTATATTTGTGACTTTGACCTTTTCGTCGCGCTCCTATCGAGAGCACCGGGTAACCCCTCATGGATAGTAATGGTACGAGCCACACCACCGCTTACTCCCATACTATAGAATGCTTACTACAACACAGCTTGAGAGAATGAATGTGTATATCTAAGACAGTCCACGGAAGTCTTCCACAAACTCGTCGATCAAGCTTGGCCAGGCAGCCATCTCGTCGTAGTTCTCGAGCTTTGGGTCTTTAGCCCAGTCTAACAAAAACACAAAGAACATGTTCCATACGTCCTTGCTGATCGATTGCTTCGCAGATTTTTGGAGGAAGCTCACCCATTGGTCAATCTGTGTCTTGTAATTGTGTGCGAGAAGGAGCTCCCAGTACTCTGCTGCCGTTTCCAGAGGCAGCATCTTCATACCCGGATCAAGTAGAAAAGTGAAGGCAAAGCGATAGACCTTCTTCAAGTACTCTGTGTCAGAGTTGAGATCAACTTCAAGTTTCTGGAGATATGATTTCATCCCATCGAGTGTTTGCACTTGCACTGCGTACCATTTCTGAATGAAAGGCTTCTTTTCAAACACTCCAACGGTGGGCGACTCGAGGAACTCTGCGAGCGCAAGCGTCACTTTATCCTCGGGGGAGTAGCCAAGGTCCTGGATGTATCGCATCGTTCCATCGATTCCAATGGTATTCTCGTCTTCTTTGTACTGGTCGAAGATGCGGTTCAGACTGCTGAAGTCTCTGCCTCCGCTACGGGCGTAGCCGTTGGTGTGGGAGAGGTAGTCGTTGATGGCGAGCTCAAGATCCCAGTTGTTCGCCTTGAGAAACTGCGTGGCAATAGCAGCCGTCGTCTGCGTGAAGTCGATGAACTGGTCTCGCAGCTGGTTCTGCACTCGCGTGTTTCTGGACATCGTCGTTTCCCGTTAGTTGATTGCTGCAGTCCGGTGACGTTGGTGATGTTGGTGAAGGAACTGCTCGCTCAAAAAGGCGAGACAAGAACCATGGCGCGGAAAAGTAAACAAACCAGTCTTCTCCTTCATCACCACCAAATAACCACCAAAAGACATTTCCCCCACCACGGGCGCTTAGTGAACACAATGGCTCTACTGCCCGAGCTTGCACGTGTCTTTGGACTGCCCGAGATACCGCCCGAGAGCGATGCCGAGATCGCTTCAAACTGGCTCCTTAATCATCAGCACAAAGAACCCACACAGCGTGTTAAGGCAGCGCTGAAACGGGTCACGGACAATGGCCAGATCGAGCAGCTTTTGGTCCACTATAACGAGCAGATTAGACGTGAAGTCCTAGAGCTTCAATTGGAGAATTTGCAGCAACTGCAAAAGATCAGAGAGTACTTCCTCTTCCCCGCCGAGTATCTCTCTCTTACCGATCTTGAATTTTATCAACTTGTACGCACCATCAACTCTGTTATCCGGTCAAAAGTGAAGAGCTTATACCCACTCACTGCCGAGGAAGAGGAGTTTGTCTTGACATTGGGTCTTGACACAGCAGAAGTTGCACGGTTGAACTATCACACGGCTGTTGTTGAGAAGATATCATCATTTGCCGGAATTTGGGACAGAACGTTTCTCGATCAAGTGGACCATCGCGAAGAACTGATCCGAAGTGAACTCTCAAAGCTCAGAATCAATGAGATATTCGATATTGTTGTCGAGTTCCCTTCCACCATTCCAGCACTCCAGGACTTGAAGCGTTGTATGGACCCAAGTCAGAGATCTGTCTTGATTTCATCATTCACACGTGCATGTACGGAGAGACTCTTACATGCCGGTGCCAATACCAATGATATCATTCTATGTTACACGTCCACAATCAAGTCGTTCTTAATTATCGACCCACGGGGTGTCTTATTGGACAACGCATCCAGACCAATCAGAAGATATTTGAGAGACCGTGGAGATACCATCCCAGCCATTGTCAAGGCCCTCTTGGACAACAATCCAGAAGATCCACTTTCCAAATTATCTGATGAACTTGCCATGGAGACAGAGAAGACTGTGAACAACTTGACACTCGATTGGCATCCAGACCCTATTGATGCACTTCCAGATTTCCGTAAACAAGACATTATCGAATCATTGATCTCAATCTTTGATAGCAAGGCACAATTCATCGAGGAGCTCGTTGAGACCTTCTCTAAAAAACTTCTTGCACTCAAGGACTTTGACATCTCTGAACCTCTGTTGAAACTTCAGCAATTGAAACCGAAATTTGATGAGAATGAATTGAACAATCTCGACGTTATGATACGTGATATTGCCGACAGTGAAGACATAGACAGTCTTATCCATTCCAACAACAATGATATTTCATCATCCATCCGTTTCTCCATTTTATCATACATGTACTGGCCTGAATTCGAGGAGACCGAGTTCAAATTACCCGAATTGGTGATGAAGCAAATGCAACTTTATTCTGATGAATACAAAGAGCACAAGAAAGGACGTGTTCTCAAATGTCATCAAACAGGTATCGTTGAAGTGGTGCTTGAGTTTGAACAGGTAAAACTCCAATTTGACGTTAGTCCTGATAAAGCCGCTGTGATTCACTGTTTCGATCAAGTTGGGTCATTGAAACTCGATGATATTTGCAAGATGTTGGAAATGACTCCAAGTATGGCTACTGATGCACTCAAATTCTGGGAGAAAGAAGGCATTTTGAAGGATGACGGTGGTGAATTCTCTGTGATTGAAGAACAAGAACCACGCACGGGGGATGACATCCTCGAGGACGTTCGAGACTTTAAAGAGTTTTCCCCCTACTGGCAGTTCATTTCCGAGATGCTTACAAATCTGGGACCTATGGAGCCTAACAAGATCCATACATTCTTAACTGCAGTTGCGCCCAAGAAATTGGGATATTCTGCTACGATCCCAGAGCTCACCCAGTTCTTGCAACATGCTGTTGAAACTGGTGCTCTTGACTTCTCCGCTGGTAAGTACAACTTGAAGGGGTAAACGACATTCTTTAACTAATGACCATTGCATGACTAATAATAAATCCTTCTCAGATTGTAGGCCTATTACCAAAAATTGATACCGATTTCTCAAGACATCGCTGACTAAGCGCTCCCCGCAAAACCGTGTAAAGCTTACATAAGCGCCATCGCCAAATAAAAATTTTAGATGCGAGGGGGTCATCTCATCTCTCACTAAAACTACTTTTTACAAAGCAAACACTGCACAGTTTGATCGCCTAACCATGGTGAAATCGTATCAGCGTTATGAGCAGGAACACTGTTTCGGTGTCATCTCTTCTCGCTCCAACGTCATATGGCTCCCACCTTCCAACAAGACCGGTGCAGGCCAGGCCATCACCTCTGGTCTCGAGGAGATCCTCATCTGGGATATCAAGTCCGGAGAGATTGTCAAGCGCTTGAGAGATGGGTTGCCACCCGGTGCGTCTGATGCTAAGCTCACGAAGCCAAGTGAGATCACTGCGTTGGAATTCCATGCCGATACCAATATCATTGCTGCAGGTTATGAAGACGGTTCTATCAAAGTTTGGGATTTGATGTCTGGTACCGTTGTGATCAACTTCCAAGGCCACAAATCCGCCATCACCATTCTGAGATTCGATGGAGAAGGAACCAGATTGATCTCCGGTTCTAGAGACTCCAACATCATCTTCTGGGATCTCGTTGGTGAAGTCGGTTTGTTCAAGCTCAGAAGTCATAAAGACCAAATCACAGGGCTTTGGTTCTCTGAAGAATACCTCATCTCCACTTCTAAAGACGGTCTTATCAAGCTTTGGGATCTGAAGACCCAGCAGTGTATTGAGACACATGTTGCCCACACAGGAGAATGTTGGGGACTCTCCGTTTCTGAAGACGTTATCATCACCACAGGAGCTGAGAATCAAGTCAAGGTTTGGAAAGTCGATCTCGAAGAAGAGCAAGTGAACAAGAAGCTCATTGAGCGTGGTTCATTTGAAAAGCAAAGTAAATCTAGAGGTACAGAGATCTCATTTAAGACAGTGGGAAGTAACAGATTCTTCTACATTCAAAACTCAGATAAGACCCTTGAGATCTTCAGAATTAGAAACGACGACGAGATTACAAAAGCTTCCAAGAAGAGAGAAAAGAGATTGAGAGAAAAAGGATACGACGATGATGAAATTTCCAATGCATTGAAGGAGTCTGAAGTGAATCTTTTGTTACACCCATGGACAGTTCTCAGATCCAGTTTCAAAATCAAGAACGCAACTTGGGCACTGACTAATAGCCAGAAAGTTGAAATTCTTATATCCTCTGCTAACAACACGTTAGAATATTATTCTATCCCATACACAAACAAAGAAGTCTCACCGGCACAAAAATCTTACACCGTTGAAATTCAAGGTCATAGAACAGATATCAGATCTTTGGACATCAGTGATAACAACAAGCTTCTTGCCACTGCCTCCAATGGGTTGTTGAAAGTTTGGAACACTTCTACCACTAACTGTTTAAGAACTTTTGAGTGTGGATATGCATTGGCTGTCAAGTTTTTACCTGGTGGTACATTGGTTGTTGTTGGTACTAGAGCCGGTGAAATTGAATTGTACGATTTGGCTACTTCTACGCTATTGGAGACCGTTGAGGCTCATGAGGGTGCTATTTGGTCTTTGGATCTCACTCCTGATGGTAAATCTCTCGTTACAGGCTCTGCTGATAAGACTGTCAAGTTCTGGAATTTCAAGATTGAACAGGAACCTGTTCCTGGTACTGATAGATCAGTTGCTAAGATGAAGTTGTTCCATGAGAAGACATTGGAGTTGAACGAGGATGTGCTTGCTGTTAAGATTTCCCCAGACACTAAGCACTTGGCTGTTTCCCTTTTGGACAATACTGTTAAAGTCTTCTTCTTTGACACGTTGAAGTTCTTCCTCAGTTTGTACGGCCACAAGTTACCAGTACTCTCCATTGACATTTCATTTGACTCCAAGCTTTTGATTACATCTTCCGCTGATAAGAACATTAAGATTTGGGGTCTTGACTTTGGTGATTGTCATAAGTCTATCTTTGGTCATCAAGATTCTATTATGAATGTCAGATTTGTTCCAGAGAGTCATAACTTCTTCTCCGCTGGTAAGGATGGTTTATTGAAATATTGGGATGGTGATAAGTTTGAGTGTATCCAGAAGTTATCTGCTCATCAGTCCGAAGTTTGGAGTATTGCCATCGCTAATGACGCATCTTTTGCCGTTTCTACAGCTCATGATCACAGTATTAGAATTTGGAGAGAGACTGAGGATCAAGTCTTCCTCGAGGAAGAGAAAGAGAAGGAGATGGATGAGATGTATGAGAGTGGATTGCTTTCCTCTCTCGAAGGTGATGATAATGCTAAGAAGGATGAGGACGATGATGAAGAAAAAGATGAGTCGACGGGTGTGCATCAACAGACTTTGGAGACGTTGAAAGCTGGTGAGAAACTGTTAGAGGCATTGGAAATTGGTTGCAAGGACATTGATGACCAGGAAGAGTACCAAAGAAACTATAACAAGTGGCTAAAGACTAAGATGGGTGAGCAGCCACTGCCACCGACGAGAGAGGTGTTGCTACAGGCTTTGAACAAGACCGGTTCCGAGTACATCCTTGACACGTTGGTGAAGATCAAGCCATCGCAATTAGAGGACGCATTGTTGGTTCTGCCATTCTCCTACGTGTTGAAGTTTTTCAGGGTCATTGAGAAGTGGACCAAGTCCAACACCGTGCTTAAGGCACATCTGTCCATCATTTGCAGAGTGTTGTTCTTCCTCATCAGATCCAATTTGCACGAATTGACCAGTTTGAAAGATGAGCAGATGAAAACCCAGATTACCAATGTTAAGGACTTCTTGAGAAAAGAGTTGAAGAACAATGCCACCGAAGTCGGTTTCAACCTCCAAGGATTGAAGTACTTGAGAACACAGTGGAACCTGACACATAACGCCGAGTTCATCGACGAGTATAAGCAACAGGAGCACGTGGAGAAGACGGCCAAGAAAAGAGTGTACCAGACACTGGCCTGAATGCATATTTGTAACGACCATTAATAATCCTTGTGTAGAACCAAACTGTAAACACAGCCTCTCTCCTTAAGAAAAAGCTGGGGATCTCGGTTTTAACAGCGAGGCCAGTCTCGGACTTAGTCGGTCTTTCTATAAGGTTATTTTTAAAGCCTGGTGCATTGCCCTGTTAATATACCATAAAACTGTCATATTTTAATTCAAAAGTTATAAAAAGCCAACTGTTTCCCCATATAAACCCTCGGCTAGCGCGGCTTCGTTGTGCCGTCAAATTTATTTGTTTGTTCTCCTTTGACACCAAAAAAAAAGATCAACAAACAATACATAAGGACAATGACCTCCACACTCTCGGACTTTGCGCCTCTGGTGACCTCGTTGGAGTCCGATTTGGCCTCCTTGACGTCGCTGCTCGCCACAGAGACGAAGCGTGAGCAGTTCATCCTGGCGTCCCGGTCGCTTGACTATGTCACCGCATCGCTGGCGTTCCTGTCCGCTGAAGGGGCCTACCAGACCGCTTCCGCTACACAGGCTGCTGAGTCCGCTGTGTCAGCTGCTTCCGAAGTGCTCTCCTCGTTGTCAATGGCCGATAACATCTACGGGATGACACCAAGTTATGGGGGAAACATGGCGATGGCCATCGTCATGGGCATCTTCTTCGCCGCACACTCCGCTTTCGGTGTGTTCTTCCAAACGTGGTGGTTTGGTATCAGTTACTTCTGTGGTACCGGTTTGGAGATGGCAGGTTACATTGGGAGAACCCTGAGTGGGCACGACACGATGAACTTAAACTACTTCCTGTTACAAATCATCGCATTGACCATTGCACCTTGTTTCATCATGGCCGGAATTTACTATCTGCTTGCACAGTTCATCATGATCTACGGACGTCAGTTTGCAATATTGAAACCGATGTGGTACTCCTACATCTTCATCACTTGTGACGTGATATCCTTGGCTGTGCAAGCCGCAGGTGGTGGTATCGCTGCAACGGCTTTGAAAGACTACAAGTCTTCCGAAGGTGGAACACACGTCATGGTTGCTGGGCTTGCCTTCCAAGTGTTTTCGATATCGATTTTCTTGGTTTTATTCATCCATTTCTTCTGGAAAATTCGTTATTTGAGAAAAGGCCATTCAGACCTAGAACCTCTGTTCAACCCAGAGTATAAACACATTCGTGGAAAGAAGTGGTTCCACTGGTTCCCACTGATTATCCTCGTTGGTGTGCTATTCGTCTACACAAGATCCATTTATAGAGTCATCGAACTTGCCGAAGGTTGGTCAGGGTTCCTCATCACACACGAAGCTTACTTCATGATTCTCGATGCCTTGATGATGGCATTGACCTGTTTAATATTCATACCGTTCCATCCAGGTTTCATGATGGGTAAAGGATCAATCCCCGTCGCTGGTATGCCGTCATATAAGAAGAAGATGAGAGAGATGGAGGCTAATGAAAAGGAAGACGGCGCTGCCAGCGCTTAATTATTTAATGTAAATACGATATTCACTATTGACTTCTTTATAAGATGAGTAGAGCCGGCATGATGCAGGTACATTGTTGACGTTCATGCTGCACATCAAGCTGCTTCCGCGTCATGAGCTGATCAGTTCACGAAGTAATTCTCAGCAACTGTTTAAATCCGTAGTAAGAAGTTGTTTGTCTTTGTATTATAGAAAACTTGGGTGATCATAAACCTAGTGGGAAAACTGAAAGCAAAATGACGAGACCACTAAAAAACCACATCACAACAGCTGTACCTTCTTGAACCTTTGAACCGAGATAAGTGGTCAAAGCAACACCTTTAATACACCATCTCAAGACATTGGCAGCTGTAAATCCTGCAAAGAAAGACAATACTGTGTTGTAAAAATCCTCAGCTTTAATAACTTGGGTAGCGAATATAGACCAGGCGTAGTCACCAGAGGTGAGTTTTGATTCTGCAAGAACTTCAGCCATATTGTTTCTAGCAAGTGATGATTTGTCTATGAAGGTTTTGAAATCATAATGGGGCTAAGTAAGTGAATTTATATAAGTGAGTTTCTGTCAATGGTACTGTTCTCACTTGAATACAGCGAGCGCTTATAGTAAACATTTCTGGTAGCATATAAGGCACATATTCATGAGTACGGCCGCATCGGAACTACAATACTTATACACACAACAAAAGACTGTATAACGATTTGTATAAATGTCGGTAGAGGCTTCCTTCCAGGTAAAACTCATCGTCTGGTTGGCCTCAAGTTTTGTGTCACTTTTATGGATCTGCGGGGCCACCCCCGGATCATTTCTCCTAGGGTTGTGCAAGACATCCTTCGCGACATCCGGCATGTCGGCGACACATGTCGGGAGGGACGTCCGCGACATCGAGGACTGAGATGGAGTACTCGAGACGACATGTTCACCGACATGAATACATCCGGACACCACGACCGGGTAACCTGGAGATACTAGGGTTGTGCAACACACTGTAATTTCGCGGTCCGAGTGTGTTACACACTGCAAAAACACACTGCATTTTGCACACTGGGATACACACTGGTAATACACACTGGCAACATCCGGACACCACGCAGTATTACGTAAGCAGCCGTATCGGGGGGTTTGAGGTGGGCCAGTGTCATTTATAAGAGATGAGATGACTGTATTATTGGTAATTGATGAGTATAATAAGCTTTCTTAATTGTAGACCAAGGCAGACATATAAACACCACACTGCAGTCAAGATCAGGGCACATCAAACAAGTTCGCGAAACGCCCCCCAGTGTGTAGCCCAGTGTGTTTTCGCGAATTTTTCGTGGCCCCAGTGTGTTACACACTGGATTTGCACACTGGCACAACACACTGGTTTGCGCACTGTAGTGCGCGAAATGATGTGTTGCACAACCCTAGGAGATACCCATTTGGGACCAGTAGCTAGTAGCTAATAGCTAATAGCTAATAGCTGGGGGCCCAGTCTGTTTACGTAAGTGGTGTCCGGGTTTACCCAGATGTCGGAGTGCATGGAGCCATGTCGGCAATAGCACGGCATAATGTCGCCGACATCCTGGATCCTGGGCGCGAAAAGTACATGTCGTCGACTTTAACCCGAACCTCAGACGCTCATCCGGACACCACCTAAAACATAAAGCGTTAATTTAATGGTCTTCCCGAGGGGAAGGATTTTTGATAAGTAGCTTGAAAATTCTTTAACAACAAGTTTGAATTTTTGGTGCTGTTAAAACAGCCAAATTCCGTCATTTTTGTACGTTTCAGTGTAGTCATTAGTAAAGGCTACATTTGTTCTTCTCAGATATTCTTCTTCACTATATTTTCTGGTGGAAAACATGTTTTTGCGGAAACAAAGTCCAGATTAATTACGCAAATACTAGTAAGATTGAGCATGTGAAATACTCTCAACAAAGTTTCATGTCATTCTTCCTGGTAGTTGCTGCGCAATTGGTCAATGAATCAGCTGGTCGATGCAGTGTCCGCGTATCTCCCACCGCGATCAATATATATCACCACTAGATCATTGAGGCTGTCTTAATATAATTGTTATCGACGTTTTATGAAGGCATCAGTCGAATCTCTACGATTAGTAATATTTATTAAACTCTTGTAACTCATACTAGTGATGATTTGTATAAGCCGAATATAGTGATATTGGTATATCATGTCCCATTAATTACTAGTTCGGAGGAGAACAGTAACTTATTGCAAGCTCTCAGGCGTATTCAAGAGACAGTAGTCCCCATAAGTTGCACAATTAGGTAAATCGTTGCTTGGTTCCTCCATTAATTTTTTGGTCGAATAGTCCTTTTTGTACTCTCTAGTCGGCGTGACCGAGAAGGAGAGACACTCTTCTGAATCATTTTCAGAGGATATCAAGACAATAGCTGCCAACACGTCAAAGAACAGACTTGTAACCATTGTAACCATTAACAGACCCATGATAATCAACACACCGAATTCCGGGCGAGAACTGTAGTCAATATGTTGCTTGAAGGCGGAAGTGGTTTTAATGAAGAGCAGAAACAAAATCAACTTCAAGAAGATGGCTGCTTGCAAGACAAGCTTCAGAGAATGGGCATCCTTCAAGGCAATATCAGTACCAATAGATGCTCCAACCAATATGTTGCCTCCTTTTTTCAT
The DNA here is from genome assembly GCA_030557155.1 of Petasospora amylophila. Taxonomy (NCBI): domain Eukaryota; kingdom Fungi; phylum Ascomycota; class Saccharomycetes; order Phaffomycetales; family Wickerhamomycetaceae; genus Petasospora; species Petasospora amylophila. The sequence goes on along the minus strand of JAKTVK010000199.1, from coordinate 635,160 downwards.
TGAAATCTTTAAAATGGCAACCAGGACAATAGGAACCAAGATCAAGAACGATTCCTTGTTCAGCTGAAGTATCGACTTGCCAAACACAGCAAAGGAACCCGTGGTGAGGTAAGCAAGGAAGTCAACAATTCTGTTCAAGTCCTCGCTAGTCAAGGACCCAAAGAAGCCTGAGACTCCTCTCACAGTGCTTCTTACTCTGTGGAGTGGGATCTTGACACAAATCTCCTTATTATCTGGATAGTCAACGTACACGGGTGAATTGCAAATGCTGTCTTCATAAGCGTAATGTGCCCTTTGTGGAACTCTCTGAGGACTCCCTCTAATATTGGGCTTGTTGTTATGTGGGGAACCAGTGGGAGAAGGTGGATTGTAACCCCCAATTTTCCTTCCTTGAGACTTGTGGGAAGAGAAGAGGTATGTACCTTCTGGGCTGTTGATGAGACCCAATTGCTTCTCAAACACAGATGTTCTAGGGGAGACACCAGCAATCAACTTCAAAGGTCTCTTGCCCTTCTGATGGGTGTGCTTCTCAATGGTTCGAATGTTCATTTTTGCGGAGAGAGGAGAATAAGATCTGGAAGAATGAAACGTGCGAGCCAAAGTAACCGGGGAAAGAGTTATGTCGATAGCTCGAATATGGATAGCAACTGGTCAGCAAAAGTGTTGTTGATCACGTTATATAGGGAGAAAACGAAAGTTTCCCACTATAAAAAAAAGTCTGGGTTTTTGAGAGTTATGAATCAATTCTGGTGGATACGCTGTCGTGATGCGGTGACACAAAAACGGACGAAGTCGGCGGATATTGCCACAAACACCGGATTTCAGCACCAGCCTAATGGGACCAAGATATATAAAACATTTATAAGTATTCAATATGCAACCAACGACTAAAGAAACATTATGTACTGTTTATTTTGTTGGATCATTGCTTTCAACTTCATCTTCAATATCAAAGTCAACGTCCAGTGCTTGGTTTTGTAATTCAATATCCTCATACTCATTGTTGTCTCCAAAAGTACGATATCCTTTCTTTTGATTGCTGTAATTGTTGAAAAATTCACCAAACTTCTGATTTTGTCCAGCTGCTGGTGGATTTTCAGCGTTTTCATCGGCCCACGAAACGGTCTTCTTATGCGTTTGTCTCTTTGACTTGGCTGCGTGTGTTTTCAGGATTGATGTAGATTTTGGAACCTTGTCCTTCTGGAAGTAGAACAATAGACCACCAACGATTCCAATCACTGTCAGATAGAGAATGAATGGGGTAGCACTCTTGGTCTTCGACCCTGTGTTGGAATCCTCATCTGTAGAAGTACCATTAGTAGGTGTAGAGGTAGCAGTTGGCACAACAACGTCATCTTCAGTGTCATCACCCGACCAGACAAACTTACCAGAGTTGTAGACTGGTGTTTCAACATAAGTACCGTTGTCATTATCGATGACTCTAAAGTTACCAATGAAAATATCAAACAAGCCTCTTGAATCAGCTGGCTTATCAAATGGCACCATATGGGAAGAATCATAAACGTCCACAAATGTTAAGTTCTTAGAGTGCTTAACAGTTCCTGTTCCCTCACCATTGAACAACCAAGGATACTCAACGGCATCATCTTCAAATCCCTTGGAACCACCCCATGACAACTTAGAGATCATGTCGACAACACCATAGTTGTTACAGATGATATCCTTGTCACCGTTGAAGAGCATGATGTTGACACGTTCAAGTAAACTTGGGAAAAGATTGATTGATGGTTTGGAGTGCTTGTTCTTCAAATATTTGGACACGTTGTTATCACATTCTCTCCATTTTGTAACTTTGGAAACGTTCAAGTTCAACGCCTCCACAACGTCATCACGTTGCAGCCATGTCTGGACATATGGCAAATCTGGAGGCCAGTTCATACCACAACTTGGATATGAGTCTCTGAGTCTAGTGTCGTACATGTTGATACACTGCTGGTCCTTTGGCGCGGTCTTATCTCTGGTGTTGGACAAGATGTAGTTCAAGATGTTCTCACAATCCACGAGGGAGAACTTATCACCCGAAGAGCCATCATTGATCTCATTCTGACATTTTTCTTGCTGTTTCAACAGCTTAGGCAAGAAGTCATCATCTTTAGAAAGGATACCAGCATCCAAAAGATATGGGATGTAACTTAAACTTTGAGAGTTTGGATCGATCCAACCGTTGCCGATGAGAAGTCCCTTGAGGTCGACGGTGAGCTCACCTTTGTCGATGGACTTGATAATGGCATCGGCGATAAATGGGATGTACTGGCCAGCATAACTTTCTCCCGCGATGTAAAGCTCCTTATCAAGGTCCTCTGGGAACACTTCAAAGTACTTTTGAAGGAACACAATGAAGTCATCTGCCACTTGTGAGAGCTCCTTATCGTAGTTCTTGGTCGTACTGAAACCTGTTCCACCTGGCTGATCCACAAACACGATATTAGCAGCCTCATGCCATGAACCGTTGTTCAGGTAGAGCTCACCTGAAGGCGCCACTCTAAGCGGGCCAGATTCCATCATGGCACCGTCCATTGAAGAGCATCCTGGACCTCCGTTGAGCCAGAAAATGGTACGGTTGAAAGCGGCGTCCTCGTCCACGAACTTCCAGAAGAAATAGTTGGTCTCAGACTCCTCATGGAGCAAAAGATGTCCAGCATACATCACCGGCCGTTGTTCCTGGGCGATGGCGGAGAGGCCTGGAAGGTCCTCCACGACATACTTCTTGGACAGCACCTCCACGGGGAGTGCACACACGTGCCACACCGCAGTGAGCAGAGCGAGTGACAGGCGGAGAAGCATCCTTTTGAAGAGAAGTTAACCTTAAGATAGAAAGACGGAGTTTTAGGTGTACGTGTTTGAGCGCGTTTGTCCCTTTGAGCTGAATTTCCGCGAACTCGTTTGATATACACGCATGTCACGTGATACATTCTTAAGCTACATATTGTTAATTACGAAAAGCTGTTTTTGATTAAATGAAAAGTAAAAAAAGAGCCTAAACCAAACCAGTGGTGATATATATTTCAAATATCAGAAGAGTGAACGTCATCTTTCACGTCAACGTCGTGAGCAGCTTTGGACGGTTCGACACCTTCGAGACTCATGGCCTCTGGGTCGTGCTTAATATCACCCATGTGCATAGCCATAGCGTATCTCTTGTTCTCCTTGACCTGCAAGAATCTGATGATAGAGGCTGTGATTGCTGTGATGGTGGTGGTACAGATCATTGCAATAGCACCGGCCTTGAATCTTGGAACGAATGTGGCCTTGTACAACAAAAGTGAGTACCAAGCGTTAACGGCACCACTCCACATGTTCATAGATGCGAGGACAACGGCACGTTCTTGCAAATCGTGTCTTGTAACCAAGTTTGCCCAAGCGAAGAAAGTGGCCTGTCCAGCGTAAGAGATACCTGCGAGGTACTGAGCAGCGAATTGGACACTTGTCTTCATTGGGTTGGCAAGAATCATGATGGAAGATGTCATCAAAGCTGTGGCAATGAGCAAGGCAACGTGCCAGTGGTAACGACCACCGGTATGGTCAACATACAAGGCACAAGAGAAAGTGGCGACGATACCAACGGCATACATACCCATTGGGTAGTGGTTGATCTGCTCGACAGCATAAGTTTTTTTGTGCTTCAACCAAAGGGCGAACAAAGAGTTGGTACAGAAGGATTCATTCTCACCACCCATGACCCAAAGGAATGAGAAAGCCCACCAATGCCAGCGGCCAAGCACTCTTTTAATAACAGTCCAGTCAAATTTGGAGTTCATCTTTGGGTTCTTGACTCTGAGAATGGCCAATGCTTTCTCTTCTTCGGTGAAGTAGAAGGCTTTACAAGTGGCTGGTGTATCTGGGAAGAAGACGAAACCGTAGATACAAATAGGAATGGTGACAAGGAAGTCAATGATGAACAACCATCTCCAACCGGCCAAGCCGTTGTAGCCATCCATATTCTTGTAAATAGCAGCTTGCATGAAAGAAGAGAAGATGGAACCGAGCAAACCGGAACCGGTGAAGACAGCGGATCTCTTTGCCAATTCGGAAGCCTGAACTTTACCAGTCTCCTCATTGACGATATCCTCCGAGTTGTACCAACTTCCCAAGATCAAATGGGAACCGGAGAAAGTTGAAGACTCGAAAACGGCTTGGAAGAATCTAATGGCACAAATCTGTTGATAAGAGTGAACTTTGTACAAACCAAGAGTCAACAAACCCCAAGCGGCACAACAGAAAGTCAACCAGTATTTTGGTCTAACTTTCAAAAGCATCAAGTTGTTTGGAACCATACCAACGATGTAACCGACGGTGAAGACGGTGTTGATGACGTTATACTCATCACCTTCCATGTTGAGATCCTCTTTCATACCACTGACGTAGGCATTTGCAACGTTGGAACGATCGAGGTAGTTGACCCAATAGACAGAGCAGATATAGGACAAGACGAACCAGTCGATCTTCATAAGGAGCTTAGCCTCCTTAGGGTCTGCCGGTGGCTCTCCCCATAGGAAGTTACGCACTTTCTTGAATGGCGTAAGAGCAGCAGACATAGTTTGTGTGTGTGCTACAATTGGAGGAGGGAGAAGAGGGCTCGGGGACTAGGCGGTCGAGGCCGAGTTTATATGATGAAAGATGCCGATCTACACGACCGGGTATTTGTCTTATCTTCATGCAGTGATCTTCTCGTACAAAAAACTGTTTGTCCGACAATCCTCCATTGCTCGGAGGGACAGGGAAAAGTCCGAGAGAGAAAATACGTAATCTCTCTTGGGCTCTCGGCGCGATAGGAAAAACCAGGGGGGAAGGAAGGGACTGTATTCCAACGGTGTCAAATCAGGGAACACAGCTTAAATCATTTTAGTTAGATGTTTTGTAAGGTATAAACTCCTCATAGCTTGTTAATAGCCACTCTGAAACCCCCCAGTTGTGTCGCATATTCTTATCATCTCCTGGGCTGCTTATCTTATCTGCTTATATAATTTTTTTTTTCGGGTTTGACACATGATGTTGCGGAGAACCTCACACCACTAGAACGTCTTTACGAAGCCGGGATTGATCGATGATTGACGAATCACGCTTACAGAATCAATGGGACGCTAACTATATGGGGCAAAGTCCGCTGATTCTCGGTGAAGGTTGCTTATCCGAGTGATACCGAGATCCCTTGTTCATTGTTCTTTGTACTTACACACGGGCATAAAAATATGACACATCCACAACTGTACAAACGGAAAACGATCGCCGAAGTCTACATCTGTAAAGGACGGGAACCGATCGCCGAAGAGGTTTGTCAACACTTACTACTCTCTTCACACCGTCAAAAGAGTAACAGCTAGGCGTAGTTTACTACTACTAGTACGTACTATTTTCATTTCGCGAAGCTTGTCGGAGAACTTCCCCGATTGGGTCGAAAATCCAAAAAAAAACACCACAAGAAAACCACCGCAATCATTAGTGCTCCCCCTTCTGGTTAACTGTGCGATTTACCGTCAATGTCCAGTAATGATGGACAAACTGCAGATAAGGCTAAATCACGCAGAACACTCGGGGGTAAGTGAAGGATCTGCAATTGGAGCTTTTTGAACCAAATATCAGAAACGGAATAAAAAACCCCCGATTCCGCAATTACTAGTAGTTTTCATTCTCCACCCACCCCCACCCCCTCACCCCACACTATAGTGATAGCAGACACTACACAATGACCAAGGAAACTTACAAAGACATTGCTGCTCGCAAGAGAGCCGATCGTGATGCCAAGTTCAAACCGGAATGGCTCGTTCCTGAAGATAAGCTCCCTCCATCATCTGTTAAGGACGTTCTCAAATGGCCTGTCACTTCTGGATTCCTTACACCTGAAGAGATTGCAATTACTGAATCGGATGCCGTTACCATCCTTGCCAAGATCAAATCTAAAGAATGGACCGCATTTGAAGTTGCATCTGCTTTCGGTCATAGAGCTACCATTGCTCATCAATTGACCAATTGTTTATCAGAAGTGTTCTTCGATGAAGGTTTACAAATGGCTAAGGAATTGGATGAGTACTACGAGAAGACTGGTGAATTGAAAGGTCCATTCCATGGTTTACCAATCTCATTGAAGGACAACTTGAACATTAAAGGTCAAGCCACAACCATCGGGTTTGTCGGTTTCTCTTATAACCCAGAGAAATTCGATGAGGATGCCGTCCTTGTCGGTATGCTGAGAGATATGGGTGCCGTCTTCTACGTTAAGACCAACGTTCCAGTTGCCATGATGATGCCTGAATCGATTAACCACATCTATGGAAACACAGTTAATCCATTCAACAGAGACTTGACCGCTGGTGGTTCTTCCGGTGGTGAAGCCGCTTTGTTGGCTTTGAAAGGTTCCCCAATTGGTATCGGTTCCGATATTGGTGGTTCTTTAAGAATCCCAGCTGCTAACCAGAACTTGTTCACAATTAGATCAAGTGGTGGTAGATTCCCAACTTATGGTGCCCGTTCCGGTTTGCCAGGTTTGGAGAGTGTTAACTCCGTCAATGGTCCTATGAGTACTTCATTGGATGCCATTGAATATTACTCCAAGACCGTTATCGGTGGCGAGCCATGGTATAAAGATGGTAAGGTCATTGAGATCCCATGGAGAGAAGTTGAATTGCCAGAGAAGTTGACATTTGCCGTTTTGAGAGATGATGGTGTCGTTCACCCTTACCCAGCTGTCTTGAGAGGTTTGGAACTCACCGTTCAGAAATTGAAAGAGCAAGGTCATGAGGTCATTGAGTGGGATCCACAGGATCACGAGAGATTGGATGGTCTCATCAACGCTTTCTTCCTCAGTGACGGTGGTGAACATTGTAAAGAGTACGCTGGTCTCACTGGTGAGCCATTCTTCCCATACATGCAACCATACAACACTGCTAAAGAGAAAGGTGTTTCTGAATTGTGGGATCTTCATGTCGAGCGTACCACTTTGATGAAGAAATACATGGACAGATGGAACGCCACCGCTGCCAAGACCTCTACTGGTAAGCCAATTGATGCCATCTTGATGCCAGTGTCACCATATCCTGGTGTTGGCCATGGTAAGTTTAGATACGTTGGTTACACCGCTTTTGTCAACGCCTTGGATTACACCGCTGGTACGGTTCCTGTGACAAGAGCTGACAAGACCATCGATGAGAAGGACTTGACCTACGTTCCAAAGAACGAGAGAGACAGAGAGAACTACGAACTGTGCGATACCGATGAGGTTGATGGTGGTGCTGTCGCCGTCCAGGTTGTTGGTAGAAGATTGCAAGAGGAGAAGTTGCTCAAGATGATGAGAGTCGTTGCCAAGGCTGTCGGCACAGAGAAGTACTGGGCTTAATTCTTATGGATATAGAAATATAACTGAGATATACATATCCCCATTGTAGCTGTATAACAAACACCTTAGGAGCTTTGCCTTGTGTAAGCATGGACTAATGCATCCTGTATAGCCCTTTATGCTTACACAATAGTCTTTAATCTCTCCCCACATTTATGGAGGGGTCGGCTTTCGCGCTTGTCTCGGGCCGGAGCCGGAGAAGACCTTATAAAGCTTTATGAAATATACACAGTTTTGTCTTAGTTTAGAATAGATGGAGGATATAAATACCGAGAAACTATTTATTACCATTAATTGATTAGTATTCTTCAGAAGATGACACCGGAGATCGCGGCCTGTGTGGCGCGTACCGGGTCGGAAAACCACCAAGGTACCTTTTAAGGCTGCGTAACCACTACGGTTGATTTTTCCGAGAAAGCTTAGGAAAAGATGAGAAAGAAACCTTTCGCAGGCTTCACTTTTTACACAACTTACTAAAAAGACAGGCCAATTTTGGGAAAACCCACGTTCGTTAGTTCACCAACTCCCCTTTTCCTACCTTCACCTCCATCCATCCATCACCATCAACCTTTCAGCTTCTTTAAACTCTTTCCGCACGCCTATATCACAGTTAATCCGGTCACTCTCTTAATCACACACCACTAAGGTCAAGAAAGTTAGCATCACCGCTCAGGTTACCGCATCACAAGAAGACAGTACTTTTAATCTTGTCAGCATATTGGAGTTTCGCATCTCCTCACATATAAATACCACCTCTTTTGTCCATCACATCCTATCCTTTCTCCATCCATTTCCATCTTTCCACACACACATCAATGTCACAAGTAACAGACACAGCTGTCTCCTTGGCTAAGCTTCTGATCAGGGATGACGATGACTCGGAAACAGTCACATGTGCAAACACAAACGATTATGACGGAAGAGACAGTGTTCGAATCCTCGCGGTGTTCATGATTCTCATCTCCTCGGGTCTTGGCTCTTTCTTCCCGATACTCTCCTCTAAGTACTCCTTCATTAGGCTGCCAAACTGGTGTTGGTTCATCGCCAAGTTCTTTGGTTCCGGTGTCATTGTCGCAACGGGGTTCATCCATCTTTTAGAACCAGCTTCAGATGCACTTGGTAATAAGTGTCTCACAGGTCCTATCACCGAGTATCCTTGGGCTTTTGGTATCTGTTTAATGTCCTTGTTTGTCCTTTTCCTCACAGAAATCGTCTCCCACCATTTCGTTGAGAGGGCTGCCGGCGGTGAAGTTCATGACCATTCCCATTTCGGCAACCTTATTACCAACAAGGACAAAGATTATGATTCACACGATGATGATGAAGACGACTCCAGGGAGATTGTCACCACAACAACACCTGCCAAACCACAGGCACAATCCCTCGCCATTGGTCAAAACCACTTCTCACATGACATTGAACACCAAGATCCAGAAGCTCTCAACACGCCATTGGACCAGGCAGCTAAGGAGAAGTATCTTAATCAAGTTTTCTCCGTGTTCATCCTTGAATTTGGTGTTGTGTTCCACTCCGTCTTTGTCGGGTTGTCCCTTGCCGTCGCAGGCGACGAATTCAACACTTTGTTCATCGTGCTTGTTTTCCATCAGATGTTTGAAGGTCTCGGTCTTGGAACGAGAATCGCAGATACACCATGGGATAACTCCAGAAAATACACTCCATGGCTCTTGGCTCTTGGTTATACGATTTCTACACCAATTGCCATCGCCATCGGTATCGGTGTTAGACACTCTTTCGTTCCAGGTTCGAAGACTGCATTGATCGCTAATGGTGTCTTTGATGCCGTTTCCGCTGGTATTTTGATCTATACCGGTATCGTTGAATTAATGGCACATGAGTTCTTATACTCTAACCAGTTCAAAGGTGAAGGCGGTTTGAAGAAAATGCTCTTGGCTTATGTCGTCATGTGTTTCGGTGCTGGTCTCATGGCCCTTTTGGGTAAATGGGCTTGAATATGAACAACATCGGTTTTTTAATTGGGTTTTAAGGTTAATGGTTATGATATATCTTTTTTTCTTTGCATTTGTCTTTATATCTATATGTATAATATGACATTCGATTTCTCTTTATGAATCATTTTATTGTAGCATATGAATGTATCAATGAAACTACAAAGACGTATAACTTTTAGAGAACATTCCATCCCAAAACTATATAAATAAGAAACCCCACGCTTAATACCAGCGTTTGGGCATGAGTGGAGAAATGTTAGCAGAAACGATCATCCTTGTCCAAATCCACATTGACATGGACCATTAAAAGGGCAAATCACCAGTTTAGTTTTCAATCTGGGAAACCGAGCCTCATTTCTGCCAAATGACGATATGTTGAACCGTTGTATCGATAGAGGTAGGAACCATGACGACTTGAGCAACGAACAACACCAATATGCATGCAATTTATTAGGAATGGATTGTTCACAAATCGCTGTTGTCCAAGAAGAAGTAGTTACCACTAGCCTTCTGCTCCTTATCCATCTGGGAATCCAACTTGTTGATTCTTGGTCTGAAAGTGTTTGGATCTCTTCTAAAAGTGACGTTCAAGTGCTTCAAGAACTTGTTGACACCGGTGAGAACGGACTCTGGCTTACGAGCATAAGCCTCCTTAGATGGTTGACCTTCGAACAAGATGACTCTGTCGGCCAAGTATGTGGACATGATGAAATCGTGCTCAACGATGAAGGCACTCTTCTTAGCGTGCATAATGAATTTTCTGATAACCTTAGAACAGATAATACGTTGCTCAGAATCCAAGTAAGCAGATGGCTCATCGATAACGTAGATATCAGCTGGGACACCGAGAGCCATGGTGATAGCGACTCTTTGCAATTCACCACCAGACAAGTTCTGGACTTCTTGGTCAATGATATCATCAATCTTCAATGGCTTACAGACATCGGTCTGGAACTGTGGGTTGAGGAACTGGGCTCTAATTCTCTTGAAGAACAACTGACGAACAGTACCCTTGAACTTTGGAGCAATCATCTGTGGCTTCATAGAAATGTTAAGCTTTGGAACCTCCAAATCGTTATCAGCTGGAATCAAACCAGCAAGCAACTTACAGAAAGTGGTCTTACCAGTACCGTTCTCACCGATCATAACCAAGATCTCAGAATCTGAGAAGTCACCCTCTTCAACGTGCAACTTGAAATCACCCTGAGTTCTCTCCATAGCTGGGTAAGAGTAGTATCTGGAAGCCTCAAGCTGCATAGCATCCTGAGCGTCAGCGAGTCTGAACTGAAGAGATTCATTTCTGAATCTCATGTTCTCAGAGACGATATGACCTTCCAAGAACATGTTGATACCTTCTCTAACAGATGCTGGCAAAGTAACGACACCGTAAACGGATGGAACACCGTACAAGATACAGACAAAGTCAGAAAGGTAATCCAAAACGGACAAATCGTGCTCGACGGCAATGACGTAGGAGTTAGCGTGAAGCAAGGATCTGATGATCAAGGCAGCGTTCAAACGTTGCTTGACATCCAAATAAGAGGAAGGCTCATCGAACATGTAAACGTCAGCTTCTTGAACACAAGTGACACCAATGGCGAATCTTTGAAGCTCACCACCGGAAAGGGCAGCGACATCTCTCTTCAACAAGTTGTTCAACTCCAAGAAATCACAAATCTCCTTAATGGCCTCTTTTCTCTCCAATCTCATCTTCAAGACTTGACCAACTTTGGTCTCTGGACCCTTCAAGGCCTTTGGAATGTTATCAACGTACTGTGGCTTGATGATGGCCTTGATGTTGTCCTCGAGAACCTTTGTCAAGTAGTTCTGCAATTCGGAACCTCTGAAGTGTCTAAGAATTTCTTGCCAATCTGGTGGGTCATCATATCTTCCCAAGTTTGGTTTCTGCTTACCGGCAAGGATCTTCAAAGCGGTGGACTTACCGATACCGTTGGTACCAACGAGACCGAGGACTTGACCTGGTCTTGGGGTAGGCAATCTGTGAAGCTTGAAAGAGTTGGCAGAGTAACGATGTGTTGTCTCGGACTCCAAGTTCGTTGGCAAGTTGATGATGTTGATGGCACCGAATGGACACTTCTTAACACAGATACCACAACCGATACAAAGGGTTTCAGAGATAAATGCAATCTTGTTCATCGGTGTCACTTCGATACAGAGCTTACCGGTCTTGACAACGGGACATGACTTCTTACACTCCTGACGACATTTCTTTGGTTTACACTTATCCTCGGAGATGATGGCAATACGGGTCTGCTTGCTGCTGGTGGAGTCGTCCTTCTTGGATTTTCCTTTTCCACTCATGGCTATATATATATGTGTCGATGCGATGTGTGTGTGTATGCGTGTGTGGGGGGTGCGCTAGTTTGTGGTGTACTGCGCAATTCCTCGTGTAATAGGCGGTTAGAGAGGAATGTGTGACTTCTGGGGCCGTTGGGGAGCGTGGAACTGAAGAATGGAAAGCCTTTGGCTGGTGATTTCTAAGAGCTCTTCCCAATCTTTCGGCCTTGTTTTGGTGGAAATTTTTTTTTTACAGCTTTTCCACTTCTGGTCGCGGTAAAGCTGATTCTCTTCTTTTTCTGTTGTGTGGCCCCGTCCAGAAAACGCTGAGTCGTGTGCAAACCAGCGGCCCCCGTTACAAATCGTCGCGCTTTGATTGGCTGTTCGGAGGTAGCGCATCTTGGGAAATGGATATACATTTATTTCGTTTGGAGCGTGTTATAGTTGTTTGATATTGTATGCTTCTAACTAAAGAGACTGTAGACTTAGTCAATTTTCCAAAGTGTGAAGAGCCATAGCAAATGGGCTTTCCATTGTTACACTTTCGCGAAATGTATAAAACTTTACACCGGGTAACACTTGAGCACCGAATCAGGATAGGTTATGAACCCGGTGCAAAAAATTGGTAAGCGCACGGCCCATCGCGTCGCGCAGCTTTCGCGCTTTTCACACGAGTGGAAAAATTTTCTGGTGGGAACGAGCACATACATAACTTTGAACCTCTTTTTCCTGCCCTTTGCCCGTTCCCACCACAGCGCTTCAGCACTTTTTCCAGTTACGACTTTCCCTTTTGTAACAAGACTTGAATAGATCACCACCGGTTGTCCTTGCCCGTTTTTTCAAATCCCGCACGAACAAACCCTTTTCTCTTTTCAAATCTTTGAAACAAATTGCAGTTGTACTGTCATTACATTTCAAAAAGCACCAAAAAAAATCAGAAAACCCACTTAAAAAAACCCAATTAATCATTCAATATGTCTGCCGAGCAAATCGAGAAGACCACTCAGGAGTTGGAAAACCTCTCCGTCAAGGAGGAATCCCCAGTTACCACTGAGACCACCTCCGACGAGTCCACTGCCGCCGCCGCTGCCGCCGCTTCCCAGGCCATCGGTGGTGCTTCCCTCTACGTTGGTGAGTTGGAGCCAACCGTCAACGAGGCTCTTTTGTTCGAGATCTTCTCCCCAATCGGTCAGGTTTCTTCTGTCCGTGTCTGCCGTAACGCTTTGACCAAGGCTTCCCTCGGTTACGCTTACGTCAACTTCCACAACGTCAAGGACGGTGAGAAGGCCATGGAGGAGTTGAACTACACCCCAATCAAGGGTCAGCCAATCAGAATCATGTGGTCCCAGCGTGACCCATCTTTGAGAAGATCCGGTGCCGGTAACATCTTCATCAAGAACTTGGACCCTGTCATTGACAACAAGGCCCTTAACGACACTTTCTCCGCTTTCGGTAAGATCTTGTCCTCTAAGGTTGCCACTGACATTGACGGTAACTCCAAGGGTTTCGGTTTCGTCCACTACGAGACCGCTGAGGCTGCCCAGGCTGCCATCGAGAACGTCAACGGTATGATGTTGAACGGTCGTGAGGTCTTTGTCGGTCCACACATCCCAAGAGAGGACCGTCAGTCTAAGTTGCAGGAGATGATCAACAACTTCACCAACGTTTACGTTAAGAACATTGACCAGGAGGCTTCAGAGTCCGAGGTTGAGGAGTTGTTCAAGGGCTTCGGTGCTGTCACCTCTTTCAAGTTGGAGAAGGACCAGGAGGGTAAGTCCAGAGGTTTCGCTTTCGTCAACTACGAGAACCACGACTCCGCTGTTAAGGCTATTGAGGAGTTGAACGACAAGGAGTTCAAGGGTAAGAAGCTCTACGTTGGTCGTGCCCAGAAGAAGTCTGAGCGTCTTGAGCAGTTGAAGAAGCAGTACGAGGCTGCTAGACTCGAGAAACTCTCCAAGTCCCAGGGTGTTAACTTGTTCATCAAGAACTTGGATGACTCCGTTGATGACGAGAAGTTGAGAGAGGAGTTTGCCCCATTCGGTACCATCACTTCCGCTAAGGTTATGGTTGATGACAGTGGTAAGTCCAAGGGTTTCGGTTTCGTTGCCTTCTCTTCCCCAGATGAGGCTTCTAAGGCCATCTCTGAGATGAACCAGCACATGATTGCCAACAAGCCATTGTACGTTGCCCTTGCCCAGAGAAAGGATGTCAGACGTTCCCAGCTTGAGCAGCAAATCCAGGCTAGAAACCAGTTGAGATTGCAACAGGCTGCTGCTTCCGGTATGCCAGGTCAGTTCATGCCACCAATGTACTTTGCTGGTCAGCAGGGCTTCCTCCCACCAGGTGCTCGTGGTCCAATTGCTCCAAACCCACAGTTCATGATGCCAAGACCAGGTCAGATCCCACCACAGGGTCAGTGGCCAGGTCGTCAGATGCCAAACGGCCAGCCAATCTACGGTGTCCCACAGTTCCAGGAGTTCCCAGGCCGTAACGGTCAGCGTGGTGGCTTCTACAACGGTCAGCGTGGTAACAGACCAAGAAACCAGCAGGGTGCTTCTAACATTGAGGCCCTTGCCCAGGCTTTGCCACAGTTCCCAGAACCACAGCAGAAGAGAATGCTCGGTGAGGAGTTGTACCCAAAGGTTGTTGCCACTGGTAAGGCCCAGGACCCAGAGTCTGCTGGTAAGATCACCGGTATGATGTTGGACTTGTCCGTCGAGGAGATCTTGGCCTTGTTGAACGATGATGCTTTGTTCAAGCAGCACTTTGACGATGCTTTCGAGGCTTACGAGGAGTTCAAGAAGAACGAACAGCCATCTGCTGAGGAGTCCGCTGCTCCAGCTTCCGAGGAGGCTCCAGCTGAGGCTTCCGCTTAAATGGGTGAATATTTTTGTGTGAACTCTTTTTGTTTTGGGCTTAACGAACATGAACTCGATGCAGTGTGATATGTGCTGAAGTGGAAGGTGATACAGGGGATGTCTTGTTGTATTTTTGTTTCGTATTGTTTTGTGTCATTATTCTTGGAATATTGCGGTTGGGTTAATCGTTTAATTTACTTTGTACTGTAGTCTGTGATCGATCTGTAGGTGTTTGCAGTCGAAGTACTACTCATGCCACCACCAATCTCTACGGTTATAATAGAATAATCTCATAATAAACATGTGTTATATTAATAAATAGCTGTCCACTTAAGGACCATAAATAGTTAAATAGCGCCATCATTCCCTTGTATTTGTGTATAGTCTTTCATCTCATGATCATGAACAAAGTGGTTGCGTAATTTCTTGATTAACTCGTTGGCTCTTGGATGATCTGTTCAGCTTCCTGGAGTCTAGCTTTGGAGATCTTCACCTGTCTTCTCTGCTTGGCCTCAGGGGTCAACTCCAAAGGTTGCATCTCTCTGAAATGAACCTGGAACTTCTTGACTTTGGGTGTTCCGTCCGGGTTGAGTTCAGGTGGGGTGAACTTGATCAGTTCATAATCTTTCGTCATATAGTAAGTCACGGCACCGCCGATGGAAAGCCCAAGGAAACCGGCAACGACTCGGCCGAAGATTGTAGGTTGTGGCATCTCTGCTTGTTTATACCTTTTAGTTAACAAGAAGACGTCAGTGGCGTTGTCGTTTCTTTAAACTTGTGGGGTAAATTTCTTTTTTGCGGTCGAAGGCCGAGAAGAAGAATCCCGCGAATTTTGGTACGGGCACTCTCAATTGTTCCCATTTTCAATGGCTAAATCATTCTTGTAATTAACGGGTGAAACTCCAGATTTTTTTGTGGTTGAAAGTTGGTCATTCTATGAGATAAACCCATTACTTAGGTAGTTATTTGGACGCCATAACGGGAACTTCTACAGCTGCCATCTTCCGCCGATGCGCGGGGAAGTCGCGCCGGAAGCCCGAGCTGCCGGCAGTTTATCCCCATTCGCTCTTTCCCGATCACAAGCGAAACCCTGCGATTTCCAGTTGTGCTTTATCAAAATGTTTAGAGCACAATTGGAAGCATTTACTCTGCTCACAGGCACTGCTGTACACATCTGATAAAGCCATGGCTGTGTTCTCCAAGTTCCCTTCCAGACGGTCCACCGTTTACTCCACAAAGGGTGTTGTTGCCTCCACACAACCGCTCGCCAACACTGCTGCTCTCAAGATCTTAGAGAAAGGGGGAAATGCCATTGATGCTGCCGTTGCCATGTCTGCTGCGCTGTGTGTCACAGAGACCGGATCAACAGACATCGGAGGCGATGCATTCATTCTGTTCTACGATAACAAGAACAAGACCGTCAAGGGACTCAATGGTTGTGGCCGCTCTGCTAAGAACGTCTCCGTTGATCTGATTAAGGAGAAGTATCCAGACCACATCAAGAACAATAGACTGTTGCATACCTCCGTGCTGACCTGTAATGTCCCTGGTGCCATTGCTGCTTGGTACGATGCCGTTGAGACTTGGGGATCAGGTAAAGTTACTTTCGAAGAGATCTTACAACCGGCCATTGACCTTGCTGAAGGTGGTTACCCGATTTCCGAGATCAGTGCCTCACTGTATGAGAACAATGTCAGCACTTTAAAGGAGGTCAACAAATCCAACGGTGAGAAGTTTCTGGAAGAACAATTGGGAACGTTTCTTCCAGGTGGTAAGCCCCCTGTTAAAGGTCAATTTATGCAAAACAAGAGAGTCGCTGAATCTTTGAAGTTGATCGCTAAGGGAGGTAAAAAGACTTTCTATGAGGGAGAAATTGCTGACTCTATCATTGCTGAAATTGAGAGACGTGGTGGTGTCTTAACTAAAGAAGACTTGGCAGAACACACCTCGACTTTTGTTGACCCCATCTCTTACGATCTTTTGGGTAAGAAACTTTGGGAAATTCCTCCAAATAGCTCTGGTATCATTGCATTGCTTGCCCTCGGACTCTTGAAGTCATTGGACGAAAAGGGAATTGCGAAGTTGAGCGAGCTCAAACACAACTCTGTCGAATATCTTCATCTTATCATTGAAGTGTTGAAGCTTAGTTTCAAAGACAGTGAGGAATATGTCTTTGACCATGATCACATCTTGCAAAAATATGGAATGAACCATAAGGATGACCTCAAGAAGCTCTTGCATTCTAGCTATTTCGATGAACGTTCAAATGCTTACTCTCCTGATCATGTCCTTAACAATAAGGATCTTCAATGTGGCCAATTGCCAAACTCTCTCTTCCAATCAGATACTGTTTACTTCACCGTGTCAGACTCCGAAGGTAATGCCGCTTCATTTATCAACTCTGTGTTCCATAACTTTGGTTCCAACATTCTTGTCCCAGACCGTGGATTTTTCCTCCAGAACCGTGGTCTTAACTTCTCCCTTGATCCAGAGAGTAAGAACCACATCGAAGGTGGAAAGAGACCATATCATACCATTATCCCAGGTATGATCACCACCCCTTCTTCTGATGGTAAGTCTGAGGAACTCTACGCCTCTTATGGAATTCAAGGTGGCTTCAACCAGCCACAAGCACAGGTCCAGGTCTACTTGAACATGCTTCTCTTTGGCCTCGATCCTCAAGAGGCTTTAGACGCTCCAAGAATTTCGCTTGCTCCTCATCCAGACTATCAATCCACTGACACCGGTAAGGGATCTCATGGTCCAGTCTCTACCGCAGTGACTCTTGTCAACATCGAGACAGGTATCGACCCTGAGGTCATTGCCGGATTGGAAAAGATGGGCCATATTATCAAAGTCATTGATGACAGTGATAGAAAGACTTTTGGTAGAGGTCAGATCATTAGAAAAGAACCAGGTGAGAGGTTGGTGTATTCAGCTGGTTCTGATCAGCGTGGAGATGGTGCAGCTGCTCCATTCTTCTGATATCGAGCCAAAGATAACGCTGGTCGTTGTTTTACTAATATTTCTTTCTTTCTAAGGTACAATAGTTATAATAACCCAATTGTAAGCTGTAAGAGACATTTATAACACTGTTCGTTTAAGGAAGGTGCTTGCGCGCACCCTTCGGCGATCGGTTCCCTTGTGCGGAGAAATAGCACTAGAAACTTCAGCAATCGTGTGGGTTTTAAGAAACGTCCAAAACATGCAATAGTTGATCTTCTGATAACAAAGTAAACATTTGGAGAAAATGGCACAAGAGGTAAAGCTCATCCCGTTGATGCCTGAAGTGCTGGAATATCCCAAAACCAAAGCCGACATTGATCTCAGCGATATCCAGCTCACAGATGACATCTCTAGGGGAAGATCCACTACAATAAAGAAACAAACGACATCATTACACACATTGACAGCACGAGAGGGAAACTCCTTTGAAGAAGAATATCTCCCCACACCCCCACCGGAAAGAGATGGAGATGAAGACGAGCTAGATTTCCCAGAAGGTGGCCTCGAGGCATATCTCGTTGTCTTTGGCTCTTTCTCAGCTTTGACAATCACTTTTGGTATGATGAACACCGTTGGTGTTATCCAAGCACATATACAGAAACACATATTGGCCAACTCGAGTGAAACTAGTGTTGGTTGGATCTTTAGTGTTTTCTTCTTCTTCGCTTTCGGGGGTGGTATCTATGCAGGTCCCATCTTTGACTTCAAAGGCGCCAGAATCCCAATGTACATGGGGAGTATACTCATGGTTGCTGGACTGATTGCTGCTGCCAATTGTAAAACCGTTTGGCAGTTTGTTATGTCTTATGGTGTTGTTTTTGGAATTGGCACAAGCTTCTTGATGAACTGTTGCATCTCCGCAGTTTCTCACTACTTCTACAAAAGAAGGGCAACTGCTCTAGGAATCTGCTCAATTGCTGGAAGTGTTGGTGGTGTGATTTGGCCCCTGATGTTGAGATCTCTTTACCTTAAGATTGGATACACTTGGTCTACGAGAATCTTGGCCCTTTGCAGTGCAGTATTGTTGGGTATTGGATGCATATTTGTGAAGCATAGAATGACCAAGAAGTTGGACACAGGCCACAAAAAGATCGATGTTGTCAAGAATTCTTTTGTTCTGAGAGACCTGATTACTGATAGGGCTTTCCTTTGTCTTACGATTGCCATCATCATGTCAGAGTTCAGTCTGATTCTTACCTTGACTTACATGTCATCTTATGCACTTGCTCAAGGCTATTCAGAATCAAACGCTTTCCTTGTGACAATCGTCAACAATTGTGTCGGTATTGCAGGTCGTTACATCCCAAATTTTGCAGCTGATCGTTATGGGAATATGAATGTAATGATTGTGTGTGCCACTGCTTGCAGTATCATGATTCTTGCAGTTTGGCTCCCATTTGGCAAATCTCTAACATCACTGTACGTGTTTGCAGGAATCTATGGATTCTTTTCAAGTTCGACGCTATCTTTGACTCCGGTTTGCTGTGGTCAAATCAGTAAAACTGAAGATTTTGGTAGAAGATACGGTACTGTGTACTTCCTTGTCGGTTTTACCAACTTGATTGCCCTCCCCATTGGTGGTGCCATTATTGGAAGCGGCTCCTCTGGTTGGAAGTATCTGATCGTGTTTACTGGTATTGTTGAGGCCCTTTCAACGGTTTTCTGGGTAATTACAAGGTATTTGTTAGCGGGTACGAAGGCCATTAAAGTGTGACTTGGGTGATGAGCCACGTCAAAATTATGCTCATATAAATTAATTTCAGCAGTTACAAAGAGAGACTTCACTGTCTGTGAACTTAATATAGTGCTTTTACATTGACACTCACTCACGTAACTCATGAATTTCTGTAGTAGTAGGTGGATAGATCAGCGCCAGGCATAGCGCGAACTTCAAATGGGCAAAAAAAATGAGAAAAAAAATGGAACTCCCCATAGGGGGCTCGAACCCCTGACATTTCGGTTTCCTGTTAGATCGTAAAAGCCGAACGCTCTACCGACTGAGCTAACAGGGATGAGTTCCGAAAGCTTGGATTCACGCAAGGAACAGTTGTTGTAAAATTGGTTAGGGCACACACAAGGCGAATTTACTGGTATACGCTCAGAAATAACATCAATGTGTAGATAAAGCGTCTAGGATCTGAAAAATACCATTTAAAATATAAAACACCCTTGTGTGCCCGCAATATGGCGTTACAAGTCTGCGGGTGTCTGATCCACCATAACCTGTCGAGGACGTTTTGAGACAAAAAAAGCTTTTGAGGCGCTGTTGATCTCATACTACTAAACAGCCAGCCAGCACCCAGCACACAATTCATTAAACCTCTGGCCAATCAATTCCCAGTCTCGAATGCAGCTAAAGATTTCACAAGCGGTTCTGCCGAGCGTTTAGCACTGGCCGATCAGTCAGATCGGTTGGTTGCAGTTTGTTTTTCCTTTCGCGGACGAACCGGACCGTCGACGTCGTGTATCTTCGCGTCCACACTATAGCGAAGACACAACCGAGTTTGTGTGTTCTACAGTGCAGGCGATGACGTTACAAGATTCTAGGTCATTGGCAAAAACTGGACCGCCTGGACGTCCCCGGGAAGTGGTGAGGGTTTGTGCCGGCTGTTGGTAGTTCCTCGGTTTGAATCTGGAACGCAAGCCACGCGTCGCCCCTGCAGCGCGAATGCAGGCTCCTCAGGAACGGCGGAACGGCTTCACCAGTGTTTTTGAGATTTACTTGAGTGGGTCCATTGTTGTTTTAAAGAATATGGAGATATTGTACTGAAACAATAAGCCTAACAATCTCAAGCTTTGAAGAAAATCCGCAATCAAAAGCGGTGTTACCATGAAATCGCCAGTGTTTACATCAGAGCTCTCCGCTTTTAAAGTGTGGACAAAACGCATCTCACACAGGAGTTCGCATCAGCTCTTTCCTCAAAAAGGAGGATCGGCGTCTCAAATGAGAAAACCCGTGCAGATCCTGTAGCTTCTCCTCCTCCAGCGGGCGACATTCCGCAGACGAAGGAAAAGAAGCCAAAAAACTTACTATCACTTTTTAAACAGCATCCTCTACTCCTTTAAGAGCACAAACCCCCACACTCATTTGTCCCTCGTGCGCTTACTAAAGCTCTCTCTCAACACCCCCGTGTCAGTTGTCCTTTGTTGTTCCTCACCCTAGTCACTCCTTCAACAATTCAAAACAAACATCAAACAAGACACTGAACTACGAATATGAGAACAACAACATCAACGCTGTTTTCTCTCGCTGGACTCCTTGTGTCTGCTGTTGCGGATTCGACTCCGTATGCCAGTATCTTATACTCCAGAACCTCAGATTTCCCTATTGCTGCCGAGTTAAAGGTAGGTTCACCGGGACAAAAAGTGCTTGCCCAGCTTGACACTCAGAGTCGTGATATTATTCTCTCTACAGAGTTCGATGCTATCGAATCTATCTTTGATTACTCTTCTTTCAACTTCGATTCTGACTCCTCAACGAGTTTCTCTGAGGTTTCCGGAGACTCATGGGGTTCCGATTCCATTGCCTTTGACGGATCGTCTCTTTCCTATGACGATGTCGTCATTGGTCTCAGAGCTTCCAACTCCATTCCTAGTATCTTCTCTCTTGGTCATCCAGAGACATATACAAACAACCATAAGAGTTTCTGGGATGCTCTTGAGTCTCAAAACATCTCAAAGACTTATGCCATTGGCTTTGCTGATGCCCCTGAGGATGCTCCTGGTGTTTACTCCGATGACGACGCGTCGTATGTTGATGGCTTGATGGTTTTCGGTGGTGTCGCCCAGGCTTATTACGAAAGCTTGACGACTCTTCCCCTCGCTTCAGATGATAGTGTTATTGGGTTCACATTAACTGCTGTTGGTCTTGACCTTGAAGGGTCGTCGTCTGTTAGTACAGTCTCTACGATCAAGCATTTGACAACAATCCAGTCTCGTGGTATCTTGCCTTCTATGCCAAAGCAGCTAGTTGAGAACATTGTTGCATCCCTTGGTGTTGATTCCCTTGAAACAGACTCTGCTGGTCTTTATTTGGTTGATTGTGATACTGAATTTACCTTGTTGTTTAACTTCCAGGGTGCTGTGATTCGTATTCCATCCTCTGAGCTCTTGACTGAGAACAGTGATAATACTTGTGGATTTGCCATTATTCCATCTGACTCTGACAACTTTGTTCTTTCAGGAGGTTTGTTGACTTATATCTACTTTGTTGTGGACTTTGAGAATGATGAGATTTCCCTTGGGCAGGCTAAGTTCCCAGGCTCTTCAGCCGATCCTGAGATTGAGATGATTTCTGATTCCATCGTTGATGCTAAGACTGCCCAGTTCTACACCGAGACTTACATCTCCAAGCAGGCCGAACCAACCCTTTCTTCAGCTTTGTACACTTCTGAATCATCCAGTTCGTTGTCTGCTGCTGCAAAGTCAACTTCCTCTGCTGACTCTTCTAGTGTCAAGGCTTCTTCAAGCTCTTCTTATGTGCCTTCTTCAACTTCTTCCTATGCAATCACAGCTCCATATGCCAACACAACCACTCCTGAATCCCCAACTATTTCTGGTGATTTCGTCAATGGTAAACTTGAATGGACTGTTTTCGTTCCAGCCTCCATTGGACCATTCATCTCTTTCTCTTACGAAGCCAGTGGTGCCGCTTTCACAATCGACAATATTACTTTAAACGACAAGGACTTCACATCTAAAGCCGATATCAGTGGTGCTGGATTCACATTTGATACTGATAACTTTGATGGTTCCCATGATTTGACTTTCAAGTATACCGGTTTGAGAGATGACACCACCTCTCTTGTGACCTCTGACGGTGTCTTGACAATCACTAGATCGGACAAGAAGAGAGAGGTATTGCTTTTCGAATTGTCTTACACTATTGACACTTCTACTGCGGCTTCAGAGTCAACTATTGCCTCCAGTTCCGCTGTTGTGTCAACTTCGACATCTGTTGTTGAATTGGACTCTACTACCGTTGTCACCGTTACTTCTTGTTCCATGGGTGCCTGCTCCGATGTACCAGTTACAACAGGCTTGACTATTGTCACATACACAGTGCAAGGTACTCTCACCGAGTACACCACCTACTGTCCACTCTCTGGCGAGTCCAGCGCTCAATCAAGCAGTGTATCAGTTGTGTCACCATCAACTACAGTTTTGTCTACAACCACAGAGGCATCCACCGTCGGACCTTCTTCATCTACCTCTGCTTCTGTCATCACGCCAACGTCGGTAGAGGCCCAATCCTCCACAGCTGGTAATGTCACCACCACTGTGTCGGTATTGGCCTTCTCTGGTGCTGCCTCTGGTGCTTTCGTCTCGACAAAGAACTTGTTGTTCATTTTGCCAGCTCTTTTGCTCATTTGAGCTCTTCAGAATGTCATCATAATGATTTGATTCCTGATTATGATGCTTTGTATGCTTGTGTTTCCTATCCCCTTCCGGTGTTTTTAGCTTTGTTGCTGCTTTTTGGCTGATTTTTTGTATTGTATGGTGTTATAATCCCTTTGTACCCAGTTTTTCTTCTTTGTTTTCTAACCTTTTTTTATTTGTGGAAATTATATGGCATCCTTATGCTATGGACTTGTTTATCACACCGCTATGAATTAACGACACTCTTTCTTTTCTATTGTTCAGTAGACGTCCCAAAGATCAACGTAGTTTTTTTTTTTTTTTTTTTTTTTTTTTTTTTTTTTTTTTTTTTTTTTTTTTTTTTTTTTTTTTTTTTTTTTTTTTTTTTTTTTTTTTTTTTTCTTTTTTTTTTTTTTTTTTTTTTTTTTTTTTTTTTTTTTTTTTTTTTTTTTTTTTTTTTTTTTTTTTTTTTTTTTTTTTTTTTCATGGCACATAGAAAATTTTTGGGATGAGCTTTGTTCCAAGAGGATCAACAGATTAGTTCACTTTTAACATACTTCCCGTTAATTACCATGCCTTCCAAAAACTCCATTAACAAGCCAAAGGACACGATGATCCAGGCCCGTAAGAGAGCCGCTTTGGCCAAGAAGCGTGCTGCTAGAGCCAGAAACGGTCTCACTGCACCACCAAGAGGTTCTGCTGCCTCCACATCTGGTATGCCAAAGAGTACTGCCGTTGCCTTGTACACCGGTGCCACACCAACTGGTACACTCACAACGAAAACTTTGTCTAAGAAGAGATTCAAAAAGATTGAGAGAAATAAGAAGTACATTGCAAAGAGAAATGCTGATAAACTTTTGATCGATGCTACTGCTAAGGTTGAAGATGAGATGATGGTTGATGAGGAAGAAGAGGAATCAAAGCCAAAGAGTCAGATAGATTCCGTTAAGGAGGCTCTTTGGTCTGTCATTGAGGACCGTAACTCGGGTGCTTTCGTTGTTGAGTCCACCGGTGAGGGTACTACTCTTGGTGGTCCAAGCTTCTTCTGAATTGAGAAGCCTTTACGAAAAAAATCACTTTGTCACGACCCCAAACTCCCGGCCCTCCTGTTATACTTGTACATTAGATTCTGTTCTGCATATGGTTTGCATTCCTGTTGTTCGTTTGATTTATACACATTCGATGGTTATATGAGGTTTAATTAACAACTTTGTTCTACAAATGCTTCTTCGAGATGATCGTAGATTTCATCATGTATTGTATATAGTAATCACTTGTACAGACCCTTGGTCTTCAAGTTTGCGTCAACTTCGTCTCTCATGAACTTGATAACATCAGCTGGATCTGGAGCGGTGAAGACCGAGGTACCGGCAACGATAACGTTAGCACCAGCCTTAGCAGCATGTGGGATGGTTGCTTTACCCAAACCACCATCGACTTGAATATCCAAATCTGGGAACTTCTCTCTCAAGGATTCAACTTTTGGCATCATCTCAATCATAAATTTCTGACCACCGAAACCTGGCTCAACGGTCATAACGAGGGCCATGTCCAAGAATGGAGCCAACTCGTAAAGGACGTCAACTGGTGTACCTGGCTTAATGGCACATGCGGCTCTGATACCGTGGCTCTTGATCAACTTGACAAGGGCCAATGGGTCTTTTGTAGCCTCGTAATGGAAAGTGAATTGATCAGCACCAACTTTGGCAAACTCTTCAACCCATTTCTCCGGTTCAGCAACCATCATGTGACAATCGAAGAAAGCCTTTGGTTTTGCGACACCATCACCTCTTGGAACGGCTTTTCTCAAAGAATCGACAATTGGAACACCGAGTGTGATGTTTGGAACGAAGTGACCATCCATAACGTCAATGTGAAGCCAATCAGCACCGGCATTCAAGACACGATGACAATCGCAACCGAGGTTGGCGAAGTCGGAGGCGAGGATCGATGGGGCAATAAAACTCTTGACCATGGTGTATGTGTATACGGTGATGCAACAGAGGCGATCCACTCTTTGAGAACAGTTATTGGAGGATGAACAAAAAGTATCACCGGGAGACAGGAAGCCTGATGCCCGGCGCTGTTGCCCGTACCGATTACACTTCCAAATTGGCCAAAAAAAAAAACGGTCGAAATCTCTCGGGGGCGATTCGAACGCCCGATATCCAGATGACTTGATAACATTACAGTCTGGCGCCTTAAACCAACTTGGCCACCGAGAGGATTTTGAAAATTTTGAGGCGTGGAGCAAGTATCAGATATTGTGCTTACATAAGCATTACGTAAGCAGCTTTTTATAAAGATCATTGGGTTTCCTCTTAAAAGGAAGCTTTTTATGGTGTTTGAGTTGTGGATTATGACATTTAATGGTCTCAGAAGCTGAAGACTGATCTGATGTGTTAAATTGTTGCTATGAGTCCCCAACAAAATTGTAAATAATAAAAGAAGGGGTAGAATGCACCCAACATATCAACACTAAGGACACTAACAATATAATGTTAGGTGCAGTTGGAATCTGTGATAGAATGATGTCATTGATTGCGCAACGGATACCCCCTTTGACCCCCCTTCGAAGTCATTAACAGTGGCTCTTTTGTGTGCTTATCGACCGGCTGCGTTTATGCGACATAACCGAGACTTTATGGGTCGGAGGTACCAGTGCGTATAATGGCGCTATCTGATCGCGGGGAAAAAGCGCATATACATCGTTAAAGACGTGAGACAAATACATCCCGCCCAAAAAACACACAGAACCTTATGAAATGCAACTCTGCAGCGCAACCGTTTACCATAAAATGGAGATGATCAGCAGTTAATATTAAAACGTTCTCTGTTTCGCGAAATTTTCCACCCCGCAAAAAAAAAAAAAAAAAAAACACACGCGTAGGCGCGCCCGTTTCGATCAAACAAATTCGCTTCTCATTTCTACAAAAAAGCTGCCTCGAGAATTGTAACATTTGACTGTTTGGAAATACCCAGAATTGTCCATAATTGTTAGTGCTTTTGTTCCTTGGGAAACATCCACAATCCAGCTTTTAGCATTGCGTGTTGTTCAGTCTCAGCAGAGCCAGCAGTTTCCCTCTTTACTCCCAGTGCCCGCCTCCGACTCCTCCGCTCCACAGGCAGCCCTTAATCCTTACAGGGACCAGCTTTTAACCGGAGTTTAAGAAAGATTTAGAGGCATACCATCAGTGCTTTAGCAGAAGGCACTCCATTCTCCCCCGAGCAATCCATCATCTCAAGCTCATTGAGGCAACTACACAGCCCCTTATCACCTCACAGCACATACCCTCCTGTCGATAACCATTCAAAGCCACCTTTCCTCTTTGCCCTTACCAACATACAAAGCGAACAGGAGAAGAAAATGTCGCTCAAAAAGTGGATGAGCAGTGGGTCCAACACGCCCAAGGACAAGGATGGCCCTTTAACTGTCCCCACGACAACAGGTATCTCGAGGAATGGCTCACTCTCCAACAGGTCCTCCGTCAGTTCCAAAGTGAGTGCCGCAGACTCTTTGACGAACCATCTCGAAGCCACGGCTAGCCATCCAATGCCAGAGATTAACGAAGACGGAGACGAAGAGAGTACACTGCTCAATGGCGTTGATCCAACGGTGGAGACCGCCACACCGGATTTCCCCTTTGGTGATGGTTCAAATAAGACTTTTGGTATGGAAAATTTCGGTAACACTTGTTATTGCAATTCTATTGTCCAATGTCTTTATTATACAAATGACTTCAGACTCAACATGCTCAAATATCCATTACAAGATCCAAAGACTCGTCGTCCTCGTCGTCGTGTTATGCCTGGTGCTA
The DNA here is from genome assembly GCA_030557155.1 of Petasospora amylophila. Lineage (NCBI taxonomy): Eukaryota > Fungi > Ascomycota > Saccharomycetes > Phaffomycetales > Wickerhamomycetaceae > Petasospora > Petasospora amylophila. The sequence goes on along the minus strand of JAKTVK010000199.1, from coordinate 608,501 downwards.
AACCACACCCAGCTTCCAAAATTGATCTATTACCAGCTGTCGAGGAGAAGAAAGAGGATACAACAAAACAGAAAGTTACACTTGGAAGAAGGACCTCGAACTTCTTTGGTCGTAACAAAAGGGATTCAAATGATGACGATGCAGAACAACAACAACAAGATCCACCTTCAACAAATGGTCAACAAAACACAACAGTTTCCGTTATCACAATACCAAACATCCGCTTGAAAACGTCAAAAGTCGTCGTTGGTGAACTTGAAGATGCAAATGCCACCGTTGATGCCCGTAAAAAAGCTGCACTTATCAATGGTCCCATAATCAATATCGATCATTCATTAAACAAGTCTGGTGTTAAAGTGTCATTGTTCACTGCATTGAAAGATTTGTTTGAAAGTGAAGTTGAAAATGAATCTGATATTGGTGTCGTTTCACCGTCGTTCTTAGTTGAGACTCTTAAAAAAGAAAATGAATTGTTCAGAAGTGCAATGCATCAGGATGCTCATGAATTTTTAAATTTTTTGTTAAATGAGGTGATTGACTCTATGGAGAGTCTCAACAATGATGGTTCGAATAACATTCGTGATTTGTTTGAAGGGTTATTGACTAATCAGACCAAATGTTTGACTTGTGAGAATGTTACTAGTCGTGATGAGACTTTCTTGGATCTATCTCTTGATTTGATGGATAGTGAATCTTTGGAAAGTTGTTTGAAACAGTTCTCGGCGAGTGAGATGCTTACAGGAAGTAACAAGTTCTATTGTGATAACTGTCATTCTTTACAAGAAGCTGAGAAGAAGATGGGTTTAAAAAAATTACCAAAAGTGTTGGCATTACACCTTAAGAGATTTAAATACAGTGAGGAACATAACAGAAATGTTAAACTGTTCCACAAGATGAAGTATCCATCTTACTTCAAGCTTGAAAGTGATATCCCAGCTGAAAAACCGGAAGATGGTGTCAAATTTTATGAGTTGTATGCAGTTGTCGTTCATATCGGTGGTGGGCCTCATCATGGTCATTACGTTGCATTGGTTAAGACTTCTAAGCTTGGGTGGTTGTTATTTGACGACGAGACAGTGGAACAAATTGACGAGAGTTTTGTGTTGAGATTCATTGGTGATAGTCCAGATTTGGCAACTGCTTATGTGTTGTTTTATCAAGAGATCACCGAGGCCAAATTTGATGAAGATTCCAGCCGTGTTACCGAGGTACCACTTTCCTCACAGACATCGCCTACTTCAGTTATGAATGGTGTCAACACAGATTTCAATCTCAACATGAAACCAATTGATTCTAAAGCTACCCTTGATGAAGCGGACCCTCTTTCACCTTTGGATAAAGTTGCAAAAGTGCCATCGACCGAATTCTCCATCGATTCATCTTCGCAACCTTCAACAACATCTTCGGAGAAGAAACCAGCAGACTCTTCTTCTTCGATCCCACCGGCACCATCTCGTCAACCAAGCACCACGTTCTCATCTCTGCTCAAGAACAAAGCTAGCATCTCATCTGGACAGACAAACAGCACGGGGACGACGCCACCACCGTCACAAGGATCCTCATTGTCAGAGAAACCGAGCTTCTGGAGGAAGACGGATAAAGAAAAGGATAAGGAGAAGACCAAAGAGAAGGATAAGGAGAGGAAAAAGAATAGAATGAGCATGGCCGGTTTCAGCTTCAAGAGAAGCGGAGCTTCATCGTGATTTTTTTTTATAGTAATACACTAACGGTTTTCGACAGCTCGTACTTGCGTTGCGCGCTTGCTTATAAGAAGTTCGTAAAAGAAGAGCAGCGTTCGAGCGCGTAAACGAGGTTTTATACAATTCGGGACTTCAAACTGTTATGATTTGGGGATTGGATACATCTGTTACAGAGCTGTTCAGTTGGTTAGTTGATGGTTCTTAGAACGGGCTTTTTCTGCCCGGTTTTGATGCTTTTTCCAACTAAAAGATGGGGCATGCCACACCGATGACGAACGTTCGAGTTGCAGCTTGATTATCGTGTTGCGCGACAAGTTGAGATGTACTATAGTGAATATATAAAAGTCATTTGATATTGGTATTTCTTGCGTTAAGCTATGGATACAGTACTGCATAGTCAGAAGATGTATTTTGTATATAGGGATTTCCCCAAGTGTTGCTGCTTAAATTACTCATTTACTGTTGAGGTTGCAGGACCTCATCACTAGTAAAATATGAAGGATTAGGTCTCAAGGAAGAGCGTCAAATAGCTAGATAAGAGGTTTTATTATCTATTTAGATAATTCAACTTTGCAGACATAGTCTCCGCCCATTTTGGATCCACTATACCCCAATTGACTACCACAAAACATCAATTTAGTTTAACTTCGAACCCATAGGGCAGTGGTCACGTGCTATGTAAGATGTGGAAAATCAAAGTGGCGAAGACCCCTTCTTTAGAGATTTCCATTAAAACCAAACCAAAATCACCAAGGAAAAGGACATGACCATACCAGACGAACCTCTGTGGGTTCTTGGCTACGGCTCACTCATCTTCAAACCTCCACCACACGCCAAATTCGTCGTTCCTGGTGTCATCCGCGGGTATGCTCGTCGGTTCTGGCAGTCATCTTCCGATCATCGAGGAACTCCAGAGAAGAAAGGACGTGTTGTGACATTGGTTCCATTTGAAGACATTGTCAAGACAAAAGAATTCGTAACAGATGTGTTGAAATATGACAGTTCGTTGAAAGAAGGTTTCAAAAGAGAAGATTTGAGGGTTTGGGCTTGTGCTTACTATATCCCTGGCGAGTTTGCTAAACAAGTGCGAGAGTATCTGGATGAGAGGGAACAAGATGGTTATACACTTCATGAGATCCCATTTGAAATACATCAAGATGATGAGACGAAATATGAAGACGAGTTACAAGAGGCGATCAACGCCTTACCTGTGAACCAATCAGGGAAACACCTATTGACAAGTAAAGTCTACATTGGAACCGTGGAGAATGAGAGTTTCATCGGACCAGAGGACATTGTGGATACTGCCAGGATCATCGCTGAGACTAAAGGTCCAAGTGGAGAGAATTGGGAATACTTGGAGAGACTTTACCGTTCGCTGCTAGAATTGGATAAGCACGAGAAAGATGGATATCTAGAAGCGCTTGTCGGTGAGGTCTTGACACTGAAAAAGACTTAGAAGAATAAATACTGCATGCGTCTTCATGGTTGGCTCGACATGACTAAAGCTCAAACTAATATACGTAGCATCTGTTATCTTGACGGCCCTGATTAATACCGAATGTACTTACTATACTACATTGCCCCAGCCTACGGTGAGAGAAATCCCACTTATAAGGCTCTAAATGACGAATCAGGAGAACTATGGCACTCTCATAAGCACCAATTGACACGTATTGTCAATTCGCATACTAATAAAAAAATGACTGATTTTCCCCCTGCGATTATTCAAATGTACGAGTGGGGTCTGTGTTGCCCCGTTCAAGCTCCGCGGATTGGCCTTCCGCATTCGGCCGATTTAAACAACCGGCGCAAGGGTTTAAAAAGATCTTCTTTATCCTCTTCACATTTTTCCTATCAACTTTGCTTGAAAGAGAAAGTAAAGGCCATGATCTCAGAGAAGGCGTCGACTGTGCTGGCCACCATCGGCACCGTGTGCTGGTGTGTCCAGCTGATTCCGCAGATCTGGTACAACTGGCGTCGCAAGAACTGCGAGGGCTTCCCACCGATGATGATGTTCTTATGGGCCTTTTGCGGTATTCCTTTCTCCATTTACTTCATCTCCACACGAGCAAACATGGTGGTCCAAGTGCAACCCGAGCTCTTCTACGCTTTCTGCCTGACAGCGTGGGTCCAGGCCCTATATTACCCTCCAGTGCAAATGGACAGGAAGAAAATCACCGTCATCGTGATCTCATTTGTCTTAGCGAGTGCTGCCCTCGAGGCCGGATTCATCTGGTACCTGAGACCTTTACACGATCGTGGAATAACATGGCCAACGTTGATCTTTGGTATCCTCGCATCGGTGTGTCTTGCAGCAGGTCTCGTGCCCCCATATATCGAATTAGCCAAAAGACAAGGAAGAGTCGTTGGTATCCATTTCCTGTTCTTGGCCGTTGATTTATCCGGTGCACTCTTCTCTGCAATGAGTGTTGTCGTTGGTAACATGGACGTCATGGGTATCATCTTGTACTGCGTGTGTGCTGCTATGGAGATTGGTATCTTTTTAAGTCATTTCATCTGGCTTTGCAGATTTAGATTGTTCCGTGATGGACCCGTCGATGATGATGAGAAGAGCATCGAGGTTAATGCAGAGTCTTCCGAACATGAAGATAAAGGGGACGTTGAAAAACAGCAGGATAGTCGTTCCGTTTCTGGTTCGACGATTTCAAGGCACAGTGGAGAACCTATTATAGAGCCCACAGTGACGGCCAAGTCAGAGAACACCTCTGCTATTGAATAAGAGGTTGCTGCTTGAGAATTCATGAATACTAATGCTTTTTAATGATCACACTATGATAATACATAAACATCTTATTAATCATATATAGGAACGTCAAAGAACATATAACACATTAAAAACCCTATCCCTATCCCATTAAAGACCAAACCATAATTACTCTCTATTGATAAGATCATGGTTTTGCAAAGTGATACTTCTCGTCATGTTGTTCACTTTGTAAATACCGACCAACTGCTGTGCCAATTCAAACATGTTGTTTCTCAAAGAGATGACAATGAATTGGGCATTCTTGGTACGTTCTTTGATGTAATTGGCAACAATAGACACGTTTCTGAAATCCAAAGCGGCATCAATTTCATCCATAACGTACAACGGTGTTGGTTTGTAACGATGTAATGCAAACACCAAGGCCAAAGAGGATAATGTCTTCTCACCACCAGACAAATTCGAAATGTTCTTCCACGATTTCTTTGGTGGCATGACACTGAAGAGAATACCTTCGGAGAATGGATCTAAACTGTCAACAAGTTCCAACTCAGCATTACCACCCATAGTGATCATTTGATACATCTCCTTCAAAGTAGCAGAAATAATGTTGAAGCCTTCCATAAATTCATCCAATCTCTTCTTCTTAAGTTGTTCAGCAACCTTCTTGATCTCATCTCTTTGCTCAACGGCTTGGTTCAAATCAGTCTTTCTAGATTGGTATTCAGCAGCACGTCTTCCATACTCTTCCAAGACGTCAATATCAACCTTAGCCTTAGAGACAAAGTCCTCAAGTTCTTCAACAGCACGTTCAAGCTCCTCTGCATCAAGGGCCTTCACTTCATCTGGCGATAGTTCTGAGATTGATGGATTCAAATATTTGTTCAATTCCTCCTTATCTTCGATGAATGTCAACAAATGAGCAACGTCTCTGAATTCCAAGCCACGAAGAGCCTCAGTATATTGCTGAACGTGTTTGGTAGCCTGTTTGACCAGACCTTGGTGTCTCTCAATCTTGTTCTCAATTTCAACTTGACCAGACTTCAATTTGTTGATCTGTTCAACCTTCTCATCTAAAGTCTCTTTGAGAGTCTCGGCCTTGGCAAGGGCATCCTCCTTATCATCCATCAGCTTCTTCAAGTTCTCGTCCAGGTTCTCAAATGCACGAATCTTCTCTTGGAATGCTTCTTCAATCTTCTCGAGTTCGGCAACGTACTCTTGAATCTCAATATCCTTCTCATCCCTGGACTTGGTATATCTCTTGAGTTCATTGGTAAGTTTTCTGATGGTCACCTTGTTTGTGTTGATCTTCTGGGAGGCAATCTCAATCTTCTGATTAATTCCATCAACCTTAGAGTTTTGCATTCTGAGCTTGACACCACCAACATCCATGATCTTCTCTTGCAATTCATTGATCTTGTCCTGAATCTCCTTGGACTGCTCTTTCAACTGGTCATACTCACCTTGCAAAGACTTCACTTTCTTTTCAGCAGCAATGATCTCTCTATTGTCAGAAACCATAGCAGCGTTGGTTTGAATAAGCTCTTCCAACTGTCTCCGTGAGTTTTTCAACTCGTTGGTATGTGATTCAATTTGGAATTGGAGTTTGGAGACCTCAGTGTCAATCTCTGGTTGTCTGTCCTTCAACTGCTTTAAGGCATTCGTCATCTCATAGTACGTGTTTTGAGCATTCTCATACTTACGTTCCTTGTCAGCCAGTTGTTTCTCCAATTGAAGCACCTCTCTTTCAGAAACTGAGTTGGCCTGTGATGTGGACTTCATGCCTCCTCTACTTACGACATTACCACCACCAGACAAAGTACCAGACTTATCGATCAACTTACCATCAAGAGTGACAACTCTGAATCTCTTGGCACCATAAGCAACGGCGTTGGCTTCTTTCATATCTGAAGCAACCAGTGTGTCTTGCAAGACAGAGTAGAAAGCTGGTGCGAACTTTGCATCTTGCGGCTGGATCAAATCAAACAATCTTGGAACATTTCTTGGAGTTTGGATTGGGCTCATGTTGAACTTTCTCAACTTATTCAACAAGATGAAGCGAGCATAACCGAGATTGTTCTTTCTCAAGTATTCAATACATTGTTGACCCACTTCAACGGTCTCAACAACCATGTCATCCAACTGACCACAAGCTGTGGAGATAGCAACATCGTATTTATCATCAATGAAACCCAAATCACCTAATCTTCCATGGAATCCTTGAATACGACCAGATTCTTGAAGTCTCATCAAACCTGACAAAACTCTGTTCTTGTTTTCAACAGTAGAAAGAGATCCACGAGCTTCCAATGTTCTCTGACGATGGTTGGACAAAGCGGACTCCATATCACGAAGTCTTGAAGAGGCATTCTCACATTCTTGCTCACCAAGTTCAATCTGATTGGCATTATGTGTTTTTTCAACCTTGAGATCAGAGAGCTTTTGCTCATTGTCTTTACCCTCTTGAACGATCTCCTCGATTCTTTGCTTCAGTTGTTTGATGTCGTTATCCAGCTGTGATCTCTGTTCTTTCAACATCTGAACTTGTGACTCAGCAATAGTAATCTCAGACTTCTTCTGTTCAAGACGTTCAGTCCATGGTTGCAACTTGGCTTCATAGATCTCAATCTCCTCATTGAAAGCCTTTGTCTTATCAGTCAACTCGGAACGAATCTCATCCAGTACAGCCTTCTCCTCGACAAGTGACTGTTTCAATTCTTCCAAATCTTTGTTGAATGTTTCATTCTCTGAGGTCAACGTCGTGTGCTTGGTATCAGCTTCTTTCAAAGCTGAAATCGCAGTGTTGAGCAGCTTCTCGGCCTTCTTCTTCTTGGCTTCTAAACTCTTCTTCTTCTCTTCAACTGCAACCTTCTCACGATCACCCTTTTTCTGCATATCTTCAAGCTTCTTGATCTCCTTGTTGGTTTCTGCAACAGATGCGAGCAGTCCGTTGTACTCACTCTCGATGTTGTTGACCTCTTTCTGGAACTCTTTGGACTCGTTCTGCTCGGTTGTCAACTGTTCTTGCAGCTCGGCCAGAATCTTCTTGTTCATCTCAAGGCTGTCCTTTGACTTAGAAACCTGGAATTGATACAAAAGGGACTGATTCTCGACTAGTTCTTTTTCCTTGGAGATGAAGTTCAAGGCTTCTTCTTTCTTTTCTTCCAAAGAGTCCTTCTCCTTTTCAACCAAGCTGAATCTGTTTTCCTTTTCCTGACACACCTCGTTTAATTCATCGATTTGCTTGTAGCTGTCCTCAATGGTAGACTTATAGCTAGAAGTACCAATGATATCTTCCAAATACTCCAAAAGACCATCATCATTCTCCTTCTCAGCTTTTGGCTTCATCTGGGCAATACTTTCAACTTCACCTTGCAAGATCAAGAATCTCTTATGATCCAAATCGATACCCTTCTCTTTCAACAAACTGGTCACTTCTGTGTAACTACTGCCTTTGTTATTGATGAAGTAGCTGGAACCATTATTTCTGTAAGCCCTTCTCGACACAACAAGCTCACTTCCTTCCTTGACGGTGGTGGTGCCATCGAGATTATCAGTGACATGGACGAAATGTATATCGACAGAACAGGAATCCAAGTTTGGAGCAGCCTCGGAGTTATGGATCAACTCTGACAACTTACCTTGACGCATCTTGTTTGCTCTGAAACCAAATACGAAAAGCATCGCGTCGATGACGTTGGATTTACCAGAACCGTTTGGCCCCACAACAGCGGAGAAAGATGTGTGGAACGGACCAATGATTTGTTCGCCGGCATAGGACTTGAAGTTTGTGAGCACCAGGCGATCAATGACCAATCTCTGGATAGGTTCATTGTTCTTCTCTTGTGAATAGTATTGAAGTGACGCGATCTTGGAGGACTTCATCGGTGAGAGTTGGATGATATCTGGTCCATTGAATGAGGGCTTAGTCTTTGGGGACTCAAGCTTGGTCTGTGTGGAGGGCGGGTCGAGCTTGACAGCATCGAGCTTCAACTCAACGTTTTGGTCAAGTGGTGCGAGAGAGGAGCGGCGTTCTTTGCGTGGAGGAGACACGCTCTTCGATGGAGATGGGA